>JARHVA010007618.1:0-347500 GCA_037957365.1 Torreya grandis | reverse complement strand
GTGGCCCTTCAAAAAAGTTTTGAAGGGCACTTTAGAAGAAAGTGGCCCTTCAAAAAAGTTTTGAAGGGAACTTTGGAAGAAAGTGGCCCTTCAAAAAAATTTTGAAGGGCACTTTGGAAAGAAAGTGACCCTTTATAACTTTCTATAGGGAACTTTAGAGGGAAAGTGACCCTTTGAAACTTTTCAAAGGGCACTTTGGAGGAAAGTGGCCCTTCAAAAAAGTTCTAAAGGGCACTTTGGAGAGAGAAAGAACCCTTTGGAAAAGTTTTGAAGGGAAATTTGAAGAGAGAGAGACCCTTCAAAAAAGTTTTAAAGGGAAAAGATAAAGGAAGATAATTCTTTCAAAAAAATTGTTTGAGACAAAAAGGCCAAAATAAAGGAAGTCTTCAGGAAAAGGCAAAGAGAGTATTCTTTTGGACTTTTGGTCTGAGACAAAAAATTTGAAAGAATTCCTAGGCTTTGATGAAAAACCTAAAACAAAGGAACCTTTCCAAAAGAGATAACACTTAGGCAAAAGGGGTGAAAAACACTTGAACAATGCTAAAAAAAAGTTTTTAAAGAAGAGAAAACAACTAGTTTCTTTCACGAGACCTTCACAATTGAATTGAAAATAGACAAGAGATGCTGAACTTAGCCAAAGGAAATTTCAAAACAAGGGTAACAAATTTGGCTAATATTATTAGTGATTCCAAGGGGAAGCATGCCTGTTATGCCAAAGACCAATCACCTAAATCCTTCCATTGGGCATGGAGTCACGTATATAGGCACTTTAAAGAGAATTGAACAATCTTTGGCTCAAAATCACACTAGTTGGATTGATTCACACACATAAGGCAGAGATGCACACCAAACAAGAGGAAGGAAAACACACCTATGCTACAAAGCACTTAGGGAACACAAAAATGAACAAAAGGAAACACACACATCTAAACTAGCATTTACAAAAGGATGAGCCATGGCTAATAGTATGATTTTAAGTGTATCACATTCATAGGGATAGGTAACTCTTCTCCATTAATTTTAGACAGCTGAAAGGATTTGATTTGTTTGCACTTGTTGATGATGTAAGGGCCACTCCACAAAGCGTCAAACTTTGTATGCTTACTTGGTTTTGATCTATCTTGATCACACTTCAAAACCAAGTCACCCTCTTTGAACACTCTTGCACTTGTCCTTTTGTCAAAGGATCTCTTTATGAGCACTTGATGGTGTTCCATGGCCTTGTGTGCATCATACCTTGCCTCTTGCAGCTACATTAGTTTTGTCAACCTGACTTACATTGGAGTATTTTCAAGTAATTCTAGTTATTGTGCAAGTTCTAGGGTAGGGATTTCTTGGGATATAGACAACCTAGCTTCTCTTCCATAAACAAGTACAAAGGGAGAGCTACCAATTGATTTCTTATGAGTAATTATGTCTACCCATAAAGCTATCTTTAACTTGTTATACTAGGCTCTTTGTTTGTTCTCCAACGCTCTCTTGATGATCTTGATGAGGTTCTTGTTTGTATACTTAGCTAAACCATTACCTTGAGGGTAATAATTGGATGAGGTACTCAAATGAACCCCATTCCTACCTGCCCAATCAAAATTTTTGGCACTTATGAAAGCAAGTGCATTATCAAAAATGATGATGTGAGGAACTCCAAACCTTGTTATAATGCTATCATAGAACACCAAGATAGAATTTTCATTTACCTCTTTTAGTATAATAGATTATACCCACCTTGTGAAGTAGTTAGTAGTAGTTAATATGCATTTGTGTCTAGCACTTGATGGAGGGTTGATCATACCAATGAAATCAAGGCCCCATTACATGTAAGGCCAGTCCACTTGGATAGGATTCAATGGAAGGGTTATAAGTTTTTATTTGCCTACAAATAAGGCATATTGAGGACACACCTTAGCCCAATGATAATATTCCTTAAAAAGACTAGGCCAATTATAACCATCCATCATTATTTTTGTAGCTGTAGTTCTAGGAGAAAAATGACCTCCATCTGCACCATTGTGAAAACCTTCCATTAGCATGTCAAATTGATCATTGTCAGCACATCTTAACAACACACCATTTATGTCCTTTCTAAAGAGAACATTATTGGCAAGACAATAGGTAATGGTCTACAATCTAAATTATCTCCTTTGAGACTTGCTAAAACCATTGGGAAACTCACAAATTTTGAAGAAAATTGATGATGTCTGGTGTCTAGCTCCAAACTGAAACGTCATCAACTAGTTGGGGTTGAACTTGGTTTATTAATACATCTTCTTTTGGATCCTATATATTTGAAACTAAATGCCTACATAATCCTAATCCTCTCACCAAGCTTTTCACCTTGATGTCCACGCCATACTCCATCACCTTTGTGATATAGCTATCTCTTTTTTCATTGAGGTCTTTGCTCAGGAGAAATACTTTGGTGTTGGGATGAGAAACCATGACATGTATCTTATTATTTGAGACCATGTGCCTCCCATTATCATTTTCAAAGCCTGCTTCTCAATAAATGTATATCTGACCTCATAGTCTTCCAATCCTTACCTGAAGAATGCAACTGGTTACTCAATCTCTTCATCATTATATTACATCAGCATGGATGAGATTATATCAAGGTTAGAAAATGTATAGAGTATAAAATACTTGGCAAAATTTGGGTTCAAGAAAGTAGGAGATTTTGTAATTGCTTGCTTGATTATCTCAAAATTCCTCTTTCCCTCCTTTGTCCAAGTAAAAACTTGGTTCTTTTTTAGCATGGTTGTGATAGGCTTTACCACAGTTGTAAAGTCTAGAATAAACATTTTGACAAAGTTTATTTTCACCAATAAGCTTTGTAGTCCCTTCTTTTGTTGAGGCAAGGACAAGCCTAGGATAGCCTCAATCCTTTTAGGGTCAATAGACAAGCCTCCTTATAAAAGGATGTGCCCCAAAAGTTTACCTTCATGAATAGAAAAGATGAAATTTTTTGGATTAAGGTATGTGCCATACTTCTTGGATTTCTTAGACAACTACCTTAGGTGTTTCATATGATCAACAACATCTTTTGAAAAAATAGTTACATCATCTTGGTACACAAGTAGAAACTTATTGATCAAACCTTTAAAATCCATGTCCATTACTCTTTGAAAAGTGGCTCCAGCATTAGACAAACTTAAAGGCATATTCTTATAGGTAAAGGTTACCCACTTTGTAGTGAAGGCTATCTTGAACTGATTCTCCTCATTTACCAATATTTGGTTATATCCTGAATAACCATAAAGAAGAGAGAAGAATTGGGAACCTAAAAAAACCTATAAAATTTCCTCCATGGAGGGTAGTGGATAATGATCTTTGAGAGATACTTTGTGAAGATCTCAAAAATTCACACAAATTCTGATCTCTCCATTTTTCTTTCAGACAGGTATAATATTGGCCACCTAAGTTGAGTGTTTGATAGGAAAGATAATCCTAGACTCAATCAACTTGGTTAGCTCTTTCTTCATGAGTTATTCTATCTAGGGATTGATAAGCCTTTGCTTTTGCCTGACCGAATTAGCTCCAAGTTATAACTTCATGGTATGATGAGATAGACTTGGATCAGGCCCTTTCAAGTCTTTATACTCCCAAAAAAAGATGTCATAAAACTCTTTGTACAATTCAGTAAAATCCTACCTCTCATGCTGAGAACATACCTTGCCAATTTTAAAAAGTTTGTCCTTGAAAATCAGGACTCTTTCATAATTCTCTTCTTTTATTGACATGTTCACTCTTTCTTTCTTCTTCTGATCATCCTCATTAAAAAATCACTCTAAGTTAATCATCCCCTTAGGTATATTTTTTGTCTTTAGCTGAATGATTTGCTCTTCATATTGATCATGTAGTCTCCTTTAGTTTTTTGTGGAGAAACTTGCCTCATTTTGTAAGAATTGTGCAATGTGTTCATCACTCTCAAACACTTGCCATGATACTTCATTATCTAGAATAGAAGGCCTCACAATGATCTTGATATGTGACTGATCCTTCTCCTTCCCTACATCAACTATTGTGTCAAACTATGATCCTATGGCAACCAACTTATTAGCATGTTTATTTGAACCCCATGGGATGTGTTGTATGTTGAAGGGATCAAAGTCTTTAAGTAGATCCCATACCCTATGCTTTTAGGACTTAAGTAAGGGATTCTTTTTTTTAGCTTGATTTCTTACTTGGTGGATGATCAATTCACTATCTCCATAAACTTTTAGATTTTCAATCCCTCTCTTCTTTGCCCATTAGAGGCCATGAACTAGGCCTTCCAATTCTACCACATTACAAGTACAACTAAAGTAGAATTTATATGAGGAGTAATATTGATTATTTGATGGAGAAATTAACATAATTCTAGCTCTTGCACCTACTTTTCTTCTTGACCATCAAAAAACATCTCCCATATGCCATCAAATTTGTGATCTTCATTAGTGAGTAAAGGAATGAAAACATATTTCTCATGCATATAATAAACTCCCAAATCAGTCTCTTCTATGAATGTATATGGATCAAATCCATGTGTTTCAGTGATGTAATTATCACTAAAAATATCAAAAATACCTTTAAGGGGGGAAGCTGCTTCACTATCCATAACAATTTTAGATTCTTTGCTAATTAGACAATTCTATTTTAAGTTTGTCTCCATGTATGGCTCAATATGAAACCTTGCTAAGGGATGAGTCCTTATAGTCACCTTGGTTCCATATCTTGTTTTAAAATCTAAGAAAGACCAATCAGTAGAGAGGTACCCTCCTATCTTAGCCATGAAGTCCCTTGACAAGCAGATAGTAAAATGGGTTGGAAGGTCTACCACCACAATGTCTTAAAATTTTGGAAAACTTGGGAAATCATGTAGGAATACCTTAAAACCTTTGACCAGTCCCATTGTCTTAGTTGGATTCCCATCAAGATGTAATACACCCTTGCTATGTGGCTCATATTTTAATCCCAACTTATCAACCACCACTTTAGGCATAATAGTGGTACTAGCTCCACTATCCACAATGCAATTATGGACCAACTTGTCTCCCATAATGAGGGTGAGATAGAAGGGTGGAGGATTTTCAGACTTGGTGGAGGGATCCAAAACATGGCTTGGATCATTGGTAAGGGCCACACTAGTATGCTTTGAATTTTGAGAGGCTACATGGATACTTGCAAAAGCTCCTTTTGACCAAGCATATGCAAGACTTCCCAAAGAGATATACTTGTCTTAATACTCTTCAAAGAATAAATAATGTTTAGAGAGGGAACATTCACCTTTTATTAGACTCTTGAAGGTATTGAGGGGTTTTGAACTTGCTATATTGTATGTTTGATAACCCTACTTGCATTTTAATTTTGTTGAAGATCATGACTTGTAGTAGGTACAATATTAGTATTCACACTTTATTGCCTTGGAGAGGCATCAATTAGAGATACTCGTGCTTATTGACCATCTCCCAATGCTATCTTATTGGCTCTTGTATTGGATATAATTGACGTGCTTTGATTTAACACATAACCATCTCTTACTTAGAAGTTCATCATACCTATGATTTGGCTACTACATTCTCCACAGTTATCCCTTTGCATAAGGTTTGCTTCTTCTAAAGTTACATAAGGGTTAGCTTCTTCTTGTGCCACTAAAGCTTTGCTATTTTCTCCACCACCATATGTGAAATGACCCTGAGGATGTCCCCATTGGTCTAAATGATCCTCTCCTTGGACCAGATTAGCATTTACTAGAACAACCTTAGTGGAAGATGTAGGACCAAGATTATAGGCATTGGGCTACTATTGAAACCTTTCTAACCTTGTCCTCTTCCTTAGTATCTATATTGGGGTGGAGATATATATCCTTGTTGAGGATAGTATTGATGGTTAAGTGGAGCACTTGTTTTGAACTGAGCTTGCTTGAGTTGAGCTCATAATGACTAGATTTCTTCATCTTTTTCCACAACACTGTCCACTTTCTTGGGGAAGGCTCTTGGCTTGCCATTGGTGTTAGGAATTTGATCTACGCTTGGATTTTCCACTTAATTATGAGATATCAAGGGTATATAAACTCTTGGAGGTAGCTTTCCAGCCTATATCAAGATATTCTTAGCTTCAATAGCTATTTCATATACATCAAGTAGAGTGAATCCTCCCATATATTATAACATCAATGCTACAACAATACCAATACCTTTGAGATAGGTGGTGAACATAAAGCTTGGAGGAGTTCTCATGATAGGTGGAAACCTATGCCATGTCCTTTGAATTATTTCATTGAAATCCCCCATAGATTTGTTAGGACCTTCCAAATTCCTATACCAGTCAAGTGCTTTGCCTTTTAGAGACATAGCAAGCAATGTAATGGCTATGTTGGTTCATATGACATTGTGAAAATTACAAAAATTTGAGATGTCTCTAATATGTTCAGATGGGGTAATAGGACCCTCTCCATTAAAACCAAGTAGACTTTTGGTGGCATTGAGAGGAATAGGGTCATATGCAGGAAGGCCAATCAAATTTTATTTGTTAAAGGCTGGGGTTGATGTCTCTCCATTTCTCTTCTTTCCTCTTGATCTCCTATTTCTCCAACTTCCTCAACTTCTGATTCCTCTCCAAAACCTCCTTGCCAAGGATCTCTAAGCATTGGGAATGGTTCAAGGCATTGTTCTTCAAGAAGAGCTTCAGCTAGGGGGGATTGATCAAAAGTCCTAGATGACCTAGTGAGGACCATGAAGTATAATGTGGGAAATTTAATCTACAACTAGATATTCTCACCTTTTGGAATCACTAAATGTTTTATTTGAGTACAAACTTAGGTTTGTCAAGACCAACATTCACCTTGACATGTAAATAACTAGAAATCGGGGTCCCACTAGGTATGCCAAAACTATTGTCTCCAAATCTTGTACCTTAGAAGAGGATGATTAGGCCTCTTTCAAATTTGGGCAATGTTGGGACATTTTTAGGAATGTGGGTGTGCCTATAGAGGAAATGAACCTCTAGATTTAAAGGGGCTATCTCGCTATATGTATCCTATAGAACCATTTATGTCTAAACCAATCTTCTTGAAGGGAAAAGAGTTAGAAATTGAATAAAAGAAATCAATTTTAAGAATAGCAATACACCAATATTTTCTTCCACATGAATATCATATCCTATTGCATAATACAAAAAAATGTAAAGACCCATTTTTAAGTTATAGAGATTCTAACATGAATACTTCAATATAGAGGTAAGATGCATGAAAAACCAAGAGGGAAATGAATCGAAAGGCAAATTGCACATTCAAGAATAGTTAAAACTCTTACAGCACTTCCATACACTTAAAAACACTCTAGATGACATGTTAGATCAAGAATTATTGCTCAGGTTTGAAGGATAGAGGACAAAAGGATGAAAACTAATCACATGTTGTCACTGTACATCATTTCTACACTTAGACAATTGTTCAAAACTTTGACAAAGAGGACTGTACTAATGCTCAAAGGAAAAATGTTATATCATTCCAATAGGGCTTCACCATACACTATGTGGATATCTTCTCACTAGCTAAAGGTCTATGTATATAGCAATAAGGAAGAGAGAGAGGAAACCCTTTGGCACCAAGGAGAGGAATCAATTTGTTTGAAGTCACCATCTTCAGCTGTAACTGTCTTTAAGAAAGATGCTTGCTCAGGCCATTTAGTTGATCCATGTGATCACAAAGTTGTTACACATTTGGTCCTACTCTCTTAAATATGATTTTCTAATGTTTGCATCAATAGAATAAGGATATTCTTAGTTGAGTCATGGCATCAAAATGGTTATTACAAGGGAGTCCACATGTTGTAGATTTGTCTCTTTTATTCTGTTTGGGTTTGTCCTTCTTCTTTGATTGGTGCTCAAGGAATGACTTAGATGTTGGTTGATCAATGGTGATATGGGCTCTGTGATCTAGGAATTTGACTCAAGATAGGATGGTTAGTATTGTGTTGGTTTGAAAAATGAAAACAAAATGAAAGAAACACATTGATAGCATAACATCTCTAGGCCTAGACACTAGGGAGAGCTTAGTTAACAAAAACAAATGACAAACAAAACTAAAAAGTAAGGAATAAAAAATAATAATTCCTTCACCTTCCTTGGATGCTCCAAATGCCTTTGTAGGAGTGGCTTTCTCGACTTGTGCTTATGAAGTCCTTGGTAATGGAAGATTGGCTACCTCCATCTCTCCTTGGCACCTTATGGCTTATGGCTTGGCTTGGCTTGGAATAAATTTGGAATGGTAGCACTAGTTGCTTGAAGCTTGGTAATCAATTTTGCATTATAGATTTGCATAATCATGTCTTAGAAATGATATTGCAAGGCCTTCTATTTATAGATTTTTGCAAATGTCTAGAATCAACTTGAACCATCCATCCTAAGATTGAGATGTGTGGTTGAGGATTAATTCAATTTTTGGAATTAAGTTTATAATTATCCTCATCATGACATTAGAAGGAGCAATTAAGAGGAATGGAGCGCATCATGGAAGGCATTGATGAGGCATGGAGGGCATGAATCTTGATATTTGTGGCATTTTTGGCCTAGGGATGTCTTCCCAAGAAATGAAGTCACTTGATGATGTACATATTCAATATTCATTTCTAAAAATAAGTATTCAATAAGTTTCCATGTATTTCTTGATTAGGTTCTAATATAGTTTAATTGTGTCTTAATCATGATTAGAATTAGAAGTCACAAATTACTCAAATTGATTAGAATGCCTTGTTATTGGTCAAAAATTTGACTGGATTAGAATTAGAAGTCACTGTCAAATGTGTTAGAACCATATTCTTGTTTAGGATGTTACCAATGAAAAATAACAAAGGCACATGTCTTGTGTAAGAGATTTGATAATAAAGATCAATCTAGAGCACCCAGGTACAAAATTGATATTTTGACTTGAAATGAGCTGATCAAAGTTAGTTGGCCCATAAATTATGTTGCCCCATTTAGGGATACCTTGGCTAAAATCAACACTTGAATATGTTAGTTTCACATCATTTAGTGTGTTTTAGTGTTTTTAGGCCAAATTATGTATTTTGGGTGGAAATTAGTCAAAATCCTGGTTGGAGGTTATCAGTGACCAGCTTTACATGTCTACAGGCTCTCTCCTTAGCTCAATTGATGAAGGACATGGGCCCTTGGATCTACCTAGATCCTCTTGTGTTGAACACCAATGGTTAGCTTACTATCTTTAAGTTGACATTTAATCAACCATCATTTCACTTGGGCATTTCATTCAGGTATTCTTATTTTGGGATTTTTGTTTATGGCTTGTCGAAAGGATTATTGCAGACAAAAAGTCCACAACAATTCCTTCAAACTTCTTTCAAAGGTCAGGTCTTGGAAAGTGACCCTTCAGAACTTTTTGAAGGGCACTTTAGAAGGGAAAGTGACCCTTCATAAATTTTTGAAGGGAACTTTGGAAGGGAAGTGACCCTTTGAAAAGTTTTGAAGGGAACTTTGAAAGGAAAGTGACCCTTCAAAACTTTTTGAAGGGAACTTTGGAAGGAAAGTGACCCTTCAAAACTTTTTGAAGGGCACTTTGGAGGAAATTGACCCTTCGAAAAAGTTTTGAAGGGCACTTTGGAGAGAGAAAGAACCCTTCAGAAAAGTTTTGAAGGGTAATCTGAAGAGAGAGATACCCTTTAAAAAAAATTCAAAGGGCAAACTTTGAAGGGAAAAGATAAAGGATTCCTTTAGGAAAAGGCAAAGAGAGAATTATTTTGGACTTTTTATCTGAGACAAAAAGTCTAAAAGAATTCTTACGCTTGGAAAAAAAACCCAAAACAAAAGAACCTTTCTAAAAGAGATAACACTTGGGCAAAAGGGGTGAAAAACACTTGAACAAGTCTGAAAAAAAGCTTTCAAAGAAGAGAAAACAACTAGTAGTCCTTCACAATTGAATTGAAAATAGACAAGAGATGTTGAACTTAATCAAAGGAAATTTCAAAACAAGTGTAACAAATTTAGATAACACTATTGTTTATTGTTAGAATTCCATTCACAAACACACTTTGCAAACAAAATGATTTCCTTAACCATTTAATCAATATAATCAATGTCTACCTTTCACTATGCTTGCTCTAGATCCACAACTATAAAAAACTTCTAAAAGGTTGTGCTTTAGAAAATAAGATAATCGATAATTATTTAATTACAAACAAACACTTGCTTATCTATTGATTGGATTTCATTCAACCCTACCTAGTTCACCAAATTAATCGAGCCATAACAAGTTTTTACAAGCATCTAGATCTTTCTTGTAATTAAATTATGTAATTCATCCACAAAAATCAACAAGACCTATTTGGTCTCATTTTAGCATTAACTTATATTATTTTTCTACAAGATTTAGGAAGATATAGTAGACAAGACCTTTATCGTCAACAAAAAATAAGGGAACATACTCTTACCTTTCCTAATTGTATAATAATGTAACAAAAATGATGAAAGAATATATGATCAAACAATCAGGCATTACCACTTTCATTCTCCAATCAATTTCTAAATATATTAAATATTAGACATACTAAATTCCATGAAACCCTAAAGATACTACTATGACCATGTACCATACATTTACTTAAAATCAAAATAATTTTCCACGAACTAGGTTCTTACAAAAGGAAACAATAAATAAAAGTATAATTTAGGCATAATACAAAATATAGTTTCAAAATCCCTTCTAATTGGAAGAAGACCAAGGTCGAGACTAAATGAAAAAATATTTTAAAAAATAGATTGAAATTACAAAGACTGGATCTAGAAGTTGCACAACAATCAATCAAAATCTCTAAGACTCCTAATTTCCAAAATCCTCATATTTTAATGTAACTAAAAAATATATCTAATTAGAACTTTAAAATCCTTGAAATTTCTGAAAGTGGAAGTAGCATGGCTAAAAATGGTTGGGAAGAAGTAGACAATAAAAATGCACTTTGAAATGAAGAAGGTGAAATGGAGTTGCAAGAGAGGACTGACATCAATTCATGCAAGAGAAAAAGAGGAAACATGGAAAATATTAATGCAATAGGTTGGGGTTACAACAAAAGTTACAAGACTTACAATTTAGTAGAAAATTAATAAATCAAGGAGTATGTAGTTAGCAATATCTACACTTCTTTGCTTCATTTATGTTGCCACCAATATCACTATGGTATTGAAGCTAAGGTCATGTATGGGGTTATACCCTCAACCCATTTTTCATGTGTGTTTTCATCTTCAACAACTTTGGATTACAAACTAAATCTAACTAAGTAGAAACTAGACTTGTACAAGAAAATATTTGAACAAGCATTGACAGGATTGGACAAAGTCAAAGATGTGATTAAATTATTAGCCAAAGAGAAGGATTAGAAATTGAGTGAGAAAGATTAATTAGATGATAAGCTCAAAAAAGACCAAGGAGATGTTAGAATGCTACAATCACTAGTCTAACAAGCTGGATAAACTACAAACCCAACCTGGGAAAATGAAAAATGAGTTGGAATATGTTATTGGAGACAAAATCTAATTAACAAAGGACAAAGTAACAATGAACAAAAAATTTCCTAAGAGAAAGTGAATCAATTGAATGAACTTTAGTCGTAATTGGATAAGGCAAAAAATGAAATAAAACATGTCAAAAGCAAAACCTCCAAAAAGATAATGGCTATGAGACAAGTGTATTACTTTATTTGCATGTAACGATTGACCTAGTCTAAATTTGAGGAGCATAATATGGGGTGTGTTACATCCTCATTTAAGTATATTTTTTTATGTTTTGAAGTAGGTTCAGAACAATAATTTAACTATTAAAGTTATAGCTCCTTAGCACGTGGGCAATTTTCTGCCATGACATGTATAACAAAATGTATTACACAACACAGTTTTAATCATTCATCCAAATTAATACATTTTCATTCTGGAAAGATGAAATCAGTTCAAATAGTGTGCATTGATTAAGTTACTAATTTTATTATTATGAAAATGTCAACACTATCCATTATGCCAAAAAAATGACAACTTTAAAAGCCATGGAAAAACACTAGATGCAACATATAACTGAGGGTTATGAGGAGATTCAACAAGAAGATTAATATTGTTACTAAGATATACAAGCATACTGATAACATATGTTTTATATTTACTTATTTATTTATATAATCAAATCATTTAATAAAACACTTATCCATAAACTAAATTTTGGATACCCTATTTTCCCTCTTTATGTTTTATTATATTGCCAAAAAGATAAGGTATCATTTTAGTCAATGTATTATTAGACAAATCAAGATATTTCATATTTCTGAGGTTTGAAAAATTTAAAGGAATACTACCATCAAGAGTGTTATTTGATAGATCCCTGTAAAACCAATCCTTAATAACATGTAGTGTCAATAACAGTGGATTAACTAAAACTACTTACATTTATTTTAGTTATGGCAAACCATTTATTTAATGCATTCTCTATGTGCTAAAATTCAAATGGAAGAGACTAAATACCTTGAAAAAACATGTCACTAATTTTTGAGTATTTAATTTCTTCCATAAACAAAATAGGCATCTGCATGTGTAAAGAATAGTTGGTAAAACTTTCATCCTATTCACACTATTTTTTTTTCACAGTCAAACAACATTATTTCTATCTAGTTGGCCTCTTCTAATTCAAATAGTGAACTCAAAAATAGGCAACAAACCAATAAACACTTGGCATCATTTCTCTTGGAGATAGCTATAAATGGCTTGGTGAAGAAAAGGAAATGATTACGTTAAACTACAATAATGTAGTGAATTCCCTTGCTATCATAATAAAATAACATAGTTTTTCACCTAGGAAAAAATGGTGGTGTCAAGAAAATAAATAATTAATGAAAATTTAGTGCCTAAAGATCTAATAGAAATCTAAAATCGGTAAGCATTATAGGAATATCACCCTATAGACTAAGATCACATTCCCAAATCCCTCAGACTCCTAATCTATAAAAACATTCTCTAAAACCTAAGATTTATTTAAATTAAATAGACCAGAGCTTAAAATAAAGTAAGCTCATAGTAAAATAACCTTACCTCTAAACTCTTTACACAATATATGTAACTTATAGAAAGCAAATAAAATCTTTCCACCCCAACCCATGAACTTCTTTCCAATACTCCTTACTTTGACTAATGTAGAAAACCATATTAAACTTCTATAGGAATCTACATATTTAAAACCTATTTCCATGTTTTTAATCAACCAATGTTGTATTCAATGCTAAATATTCAAACAAAACCAATCTAGACCATGCAAATAAATGCAACATTAAATGGCAAAGCATTCCTACCTTGTACAAATCCCTCTTCTATTTCCCTCACCATTAATGCATGGTCTTGATCCAATTAAAATGGGCCATAACAACAAAATTTTACAAGTAAGAAGAAAAACTTTTCTATAATGAAAATGGTGACAACAACAAAGGCAACAACAGGTATGACACAATAAGGAATTAGTGGTAGTCAAGAGTAGGAGTTAATTGAGGGGAAGGCCATGGTATCTCTAGAGGAGTCAAATCTAGACAAAGAGAACCATAAGTAGCTAAAGGTCATATAGTCTTCTCAAGAGGTAGAAAAGGGGAGAGAAACTATTGGTGGTGACGTCAAAGGGGAAGTTAGGGCTAGGGTATATCGAGTGGAAAATAGGGCTACAAGAGACATAGTTGAGGTAGGGGTCAGTGTTCACCTCTTTCTTCTAATCAAACTTCTTATTTTAAAGAGAATTTTTACTCAAGTTTTGATCCCTTGGAAGATCCTTTTGGATTTCAGTAGAGCAGCTTTAAAGGATTATCCAATGTGAAACAAAATATTGAAGAGAATGAAGATGGCAATTCAATAGAAGTGGATAGGGTTCTAGAGAAACCTATAATTTTTTTAAACTGCATTAAAATTCCAATACTTTTCATTGATGTTTTTCCTTTTGTAAAGAGGTTATTCTTAAAGCTTTTCCTAGGTCTGATCCAGCTCTAGTTTCTAGAAACCAACTCCCTTCAAATAAGCTCTTAGAAAAGGAAATAGATGGTGAAGAGGGGTCTAAGGGGAATCTAGATTCAATTTTTTTAATAATAAAGAGCTAGAGATGGATTTCCTTGGTGATGTTCCACTAATTATTTTTTATTATCCCCCTATTCTAGATATAGGAGATTCTAAAATCTCTATAGTGGAGGTAGAAAGGGGAAATAGATTGTGGATAGGTAGATGTGTTGGAAAATGTCTGTCTTGGGAAGATCTTTAGAAATGGGTGTTAGGTTCATGGCTGTCTCTCAAAACCCATTCTATTTTCATGTTTTCTAATGAATTTTTTTGGCTTCAGTTTCATTCACTAGCAGAGAGATTTTGTGTGGACTCAAGGACCCTAGGTTTTAGGAAAATAGGGGTGTTTTTCTTAGGGGTTCCTTTCTTTAATCCTATTTCTATAGTTATTACTCAAGCTCCAGTATAAATAATATTTTATAATCTTCCCTTAGTTTTGTATGATACTAACTTTTTTAAGTAGTTGGTGAGTAAACTGAGAGTTTTTGTTAAAATTGATGAAAACGTTGCAACTGACTGGAATTTTGTTAGAGCCTATGTAATGGTCAACCTATCTAAACCCCTGCATCATTTGATAAAAATCACCTCCTCCCATGGTATTTGGTCTCAATTTTTTAATTATGAAGGATTATTATTCAGATGCTTTAACTACAACAAAATTGATCATAAGATTGTAGCTTGTCCTGAGAAGGGTTTTAAAGGTTCACATTCAACATTTGTCTATAAATGGGTTAAGAAGGTTGGTTGTCCAAATTTTGTTCCATTTCATCACTTGTTTGCTTCTTCCAATATAGTTTTAACTAAGGTCCTTAGTTTGGTATCCCTTCAAGAAGTTCAGATTAAATCTTAGAAGAGAAAAGTTTTAAAGGTAGCAAAATAGTTGATTAATCTGGTTTCAAGACAACCTTTCTCTTCTAAATAATGTAAGGGAGATAAGGTTATGAAATCTAAGCTAGAGGGCTTGTATAATATTATTCCTATAGTTGAAATTCCACTAGAGAAGATAGTCTCATAAGAATAGGAAGAGGATGGGGAGGACAATGTAGAGAAGGAAGTTTTAGAAGCAAAGGAAGAGGATGAGGAGGATAAATAAGGAGAACTAGTTAGCAAGGTGGTTCTCTCTATCTCTCAAAGTTTCAACGATATGAAGACTCATAATTTTGGCCCGAAAGGGAAAAGAGGTAGGAAAATGGAAGTAGAAAGACTTCAGTTAGATGCTCAGAATTCTATCCTCGATAATACTCAATGGATGATATAATATTGTCCAATAGAGGTAGATGCATGCAATCAGCAAAAATATGATCAGTAGGCTGGAGCAGTAGAGTTTTCATGTTTCTATTTATTCTTTTTGATCTTGATAGAAGGTTAGTTTAAGTGTTTTAATTTCAAATTTTTAATTAGTAGCTTTCTTAAGATTCACCCTATTTTAAGGGATTTTCTAAGTTTTAAGGTTTTTCTCTATATTTTGGTTTCATTTTTAGGAGACTGGACCTCTCATTGTGTCTCAAAACCAGTTATAGCTTCAGTCAAAATCTAAGCAATGATCCCAAAAAATGGCCCATAACATCTAAAAAAATTAGTCAAATTACTTCAAACAAATATTATTATTTTATCCACTCCATTAAAAAACTACTATTTGACTTTACAAAAGTCTTATATTTTCTCTTTGCTCACTAATCGATGGAATCTGATTAGCCATCACTGTTATTTGACTTTTCAAAAGCCTTATATTTTTTCTTTTCTCACTAATCATTGAAATATGATTGGCCACCACACTTGACAATAGTTTCTAGTTAAATGCAAGTGGTTCTTGATCAATGCTAATCAATTGATTATAAGGAAGATGGTTCCTTGTAGAACTAGATATAATATCTGTAAAAATTATTTTCATTAATTTAATTACAAGAAATCTAGAAATTCTTTGTAATTATAAAAAATTTTGTGATTATTTTTTGGTTACAAGCTTATGACACTTTCTTGTATAACTAGATAAATATCTTATAAGCAAATAACTATGTATTCTCTCTTGTAAGTGTTTTTTAGGAGAACAACCTAAACTCAAGTGATTAAAAAATTGGGTCATGCTTCCGAACCCTAAGCCCTACCAGCTTAGACTCAAATTGTTTATGATGGATCTAAATATCTTCATTGTATTTACCCGTCCACATCACATTTTTAAGGCATTAAATTACATTTTCCCATTCTATTATCTATTGCATTGTTCTAAAATCAAGTGCATGGTTGAACCTTTGTTTTTTTTTACTTTCAAGGTTTCTATGGAATCTTGTATTTGATTGGAGCAAAAATTAAATTATGATTTATTTGCCATTCCCAAACTCTAGTGTAGTGGCTATTTTTTTTATAGTCAATTTCAATTTTTCAAGACTTGTATTTGAATATATTCAAGCATTTGGTTACATTATATAATATTTAATCTATTAATGCCATTTGAACTTGTACTAACAATTAACAAATAAATCTAGCAACCCATAATAAGATTCTATGGATATTTAGATCTCTATAGCCCATTGCCATGTTATTTAATTAAATAACCCAATATTTAATTTAAAATCATCAAACCATCAGCTCATTCCATTTGAATAGATACAACATTCAATCTCTCATCATACTTGCTTTGTGAAAACCTATGACCTGTCTATTTCATGGTTCAAGTAATCGGCTTCAAGCAATCAAATAGTTTAGTAAATTGGCTTCAAGCAAATACATTATATAGACTTCCTTGCTACATTTTTTCATGTGATCTGATCTAATTGTTTTGATAATTAACCCTTGAACTTGCATCAAGAATTGGAAAATAACTATCAAGCCACAAAAAGCTTTTATAAAAATCTAGATATTTATATCCCTCAGCGATGTTCTCTAGGTAACTAATTCATTAATCAATACAAAATCACCAAACATTAGCCCGCATCATGTGAATAAATATAGCATTCAATGCCACATCATAATTACTTTATACAAACTCATCCTTTGTCTCTTACATAGTTGATTCCTGGTCTTGATCCAAGTGAAGCACAAGATAACATAAAAATTAATTCAACCAACTAGCTTCAAGCAAGTGACATTATTTTATACATGTTGGATTTGTTCATGTGGTATGATTTGTTGAGTTTGATTAATTTACATTGGATAATACATTAATTCATTTAAGAACATGACAATGGATTATAAACAATTAAACATCTGAAAAAGCTTCCTATGTTTTACCAAGTTTTGTGAGGCCAAAAGGATTGAAGACAAGCCAACCAACAACTATGCACATTTTTTTTAAATTAACTAAGTACTTAGATGCTTTCAGTTTAATGATAAAATATGTTTCAATTTATTTTGATCATTATTGTGCTTCAAGAAAATCTAATTTTTGAAATAATATTTTTAAAGAGTTTTTTAAGGTTACAATAAAATATGAGGGTTTTGTAAATTTTTTTTGTTGATAATGAATCAACGAGGTCTTGGTTAATCACCAAATGGATTTAAAGCTATGATCTTTATAATTTCAATAAATCTTAAAATTTCATGAATGTTTTTATAGATTGGGAGTCTATGGGCTTTGGACTGATTGCCTCACATATTTTAGGTGTCGATCTTTCTAATTTCTATCAATTTCTGTGGAATGCTTTTGGCTATGTTTTTTTCTAGTCTAACTTTCATAATTGAAGTATTCCAATAAAATAATCTTAAAATGTAATAAAATTTTATTATTAGTCATGGAGGGATACTCTAGGAACTCTTTGCATTTAACTTGGAATTATTGCTAAGTGTGATGGCTAATCAAATTTCATCAATTAACAGGCAAAGAGAAAATATAAGGCTTTTAATCTATTATAGTGTAATTTATGTACTTAATTTTCTAATGTTACTATAATTTCATAATCTATTTTTTTATTTAATTATATAGTATCCACAATGCTAAAAAAATATAAATATACGCAAGCATATGTAATTTGAATTTGTTTTTTAAAGGATTTTTTGTTTAGTCTCAAATTTGGCCTTCCTCTAATTCAAATCACTTTCAAAACTATATTTCATATTAAGTCTTGAGTGTATATTTATCTAATTATAGTAGGACCTAACTATATCCCTATGTTTATAGTAAATACTAATTTTATTGCTATTCCTCTTATTATAGTAAGAGCTCACTTTATGATTTGATTAATTGGACAATGAAACTAGCAATGGCTAATTGTTCAATTGTATATTCTTTACTATTTTTTGTTACTATATTATGCAATAAGGTAAGGTAAAAATATTTTCACTTGTTTTTATGTTGATGATGAATATCTTCTCTATTATGTCTTCCTAATTCTTGTAACAAAATAATATAATTGAATGAGAGAAGATAAATAGTTATGCCTGATTGAATGGTTACCCATATAATCTCTTTCCATGGATTTTTGTTTATTTATAAGTATAATTTCTTATGCTAAATAACTATCCATTTACAAATATAATTTCTTGACATAGTGTTTTTAATTCTTGTGCATGTTACGATTTTGTTTTTTATAGCTAAAATAGATTTTGTATCACTAAATTTCAATATCTTGTCAAAAACCTTCACAATGCAATTTAAATTATGAACATTCATTTCCTTGACCTATAATCATGTCACATAATTTATTTTTCTTTAGGTATCATACCAAGTTTCAATGTTAACATTTATTTTTGTACAAAACTAATTCTAATCAAGATATTTCATATTATAATCCATATATTTAGTACATATAATGCATGCTCTTTCTACTTAAATCCAATTATAAGAGACTAAGCATCTTGTAAAAAACATCTCACTAATTTTTGAGTATTTAATTTTTATTATAAAAAAAGGGCATATGCATGTGTATAGAATAGTTGGTAAAACTTTCAACTGGTTCACAGTGTTTATTTTTGCACATTCAAAAAACATTGTTGCAAAATAGTTGGCCCTTTCCAATTAAAATTTCTTGATTAAAAATATGTAACAGACCAATAAATACTTAATGCCATCACTCTTGGGGATAGCTATAAATGGATTGGTAAGGGAAATAAAATGATTCTATTCAACTGCAATAATATGATAAATGCCATTGTTATCATAATAAAATAACATATTTTTTCCCATGGGAAAAATAACATTGTCAAAAAAATAAATAATTAATGGTAATTTAACACCTAAAGCTATAATAAAAATCTATAATTAGAAAGCACTACAGGATTAACACCCTGTACATTGAGATCATGTTCTCAAATCTCTTCGGCAATCAATCCAGACCCCATCAATTCAATATCAAGAAAAACATTCCCAAAACACTCATATTTTACTGTAACCCCAAAAACTTCACTAAGTACTTTATTTGGAAAATCATATTTTTCTCAAGCACAACAACCGTCAAAACCAGTAGAAGCATTTTTTATCATCAAACACCAGACTGTCACATAGATTTATCAAAAAAACCTATAATTTAGAAAAGAAAACCCAACAAAATGATAACTTTACAAGACATATAAAACCACTAGATGCAACATATAACTGAGTGTGATGAGGAGATTCAACAAGTAGATTACTCTTATTTCTCACTTGTACAAGCAAAATGATAACATGAAATTTACATTTATTTCTTTATTGCACTCAATGAAACACATATTTGTAAACTAGTTTTTGCATACCATATTTTCCCTCTTTATGTTTTATTATATTTCCAAGAGAAGGAGGTATCATTCCATTCAATATATTATTGTTGGACAAATCAAGATATTTCATATTGCAGACCATATATTTAGTACATTCATCTTCCCTTGCTCACTTCCAATACTAATTACTTTTCTACTATAATATGAATTTAGATCTCTAAGGTTCTTCTATATGTCGGTAACAACATCAAATTCATTGGATACCATAATTATTTTTGGAAAACATTGACATTTGAACTATTTCAAAGCTTGTAAAGCATGATATAGAGGCAATATGCTAAACACAAAAAATTACGCAATGCAACCATTTTCCACCCATGTCATTCAAAATACAAATCCATGATTTTGAACCCTTATCAAATAATATAAAAATGTTACTTCTAAATCCTTGTATGCTTAATTTTGAAATGTCTTTATCAACGTGCAAGGAAAAATGATAGATATATATTTTCAAAATTATTCTGCTCTTTGTAATTTTAATTGCCCATAAATGACCCCTATTTCATATTATTGCACAAATTACATCTAACCCCTAAAAAAAATCATAATTATGAGCAAGATATCACATTATCAGTAAAAAAGTCCTAAAAAAAGTATTGCATGGAAGATTAATAGAAAATGCTTTCAGTCTATATGTTTTTCCATCTACAATCATGATGAAAAAATCATTCATATCATAATTACAGTAATATGAACGTGAATTCTTTTCCATTTATTTATTTCCAAATAATTTGAAAAAAAAAAAACATAAAATAGATACATATCAATGCTTTGTTTCAAATTATTGATTCTTGTCTTTATTTACTTTTAACAAATCTTATACATCTGACAAAAGCATGACAGGTTCCTTCAACACGATAAATAAAAATGTTGCAACATTTGCATCATGAAGAATATGCTATTAATACCACTCTGATTTAGTGACAAGATTTTATGATCATGGTCTTTGGAATAGATAAACCTATAAAAGAACATAGGAAACAAGGTTTGTTCTTTGCTCATATCACCATTATAGCTAAACACTTACTATTGTTTAATGAACAAGCATCAAATACATTACTTGAAATTTGATAACTGCCAAAATACTAAAGATCTAGATGGAGAATACCCAAAAAATGCAACAAGTAAGATATTTATTTTCATTAGATAACTATATGTTGTGAATTTCAACCTATACTTCAAATAAGTCTTTGCCTTGTCTTGTGAAACACAAATTTGAATATGTTGGAGGTTTAAAATGGGATGATGATCATCAAGGAATATAGGTCATGTTTAAGCTTGAAAGCTTTAATAAAGCTAACTAACATCTTTTCATTAAGCATCCATGATATAAAACATTACAAAAAATTAGTGTTTCTCACTTGCAATTTTACGAGTGTCTAATATAATTTGTCATATGAACTTGCCTTCCATGTCATCCTCAAAAGAAAATGAAAATCTTATATTCTTAATATTTACTAAGTATGTCATAATGTTTTTTCTTTGCATGTGTATTTCTCAAGCATTAATATGTCTATTATTATTATGCAGGTTGTATTCACTACTTATTCTATTACTACATCCACAACACTAGATTTGATTTCAAAGGTGAGACAATTAAAAAATTGAATTTTCTATCTCACTTCATTTTAGTAAAAAAAACACATGGATCAATATTGGACAAATAAAATTGCATAGACAATAAATGATTGTTATTAAACAATTTTCTTACAAATTCATTTGTGAAGCTACTGAGATAAATAATTTAGAGACTATTGCATTTGATTATCATTCAACATGAAAAAGTCCTAGAGGGATACTCTAGGAACTGTTTGTATTTATTTTCTAATTATTGTTGAGTGTTGTGGCCAATTAGATTAGATCGATTAGTGGGCAAAGATAAAATATAAGGCCTTTACAAAGTCAAATAACAATTTCTTTAATGATGTGGATAAAATAATAATATTTGTTTGAAGTTGATTGGATGGTTTTTTTAGATGTTATGGGCTATTTTACTTCGATTGAGACCACACATTAATGGCAAAGTAGATAAAGTGGGAGTTTATACAAGGTAGGAATGCCCTAGCATTCAATGTTGCATTTGTTCGCATGGTGTGCACCACTTATTTTTAAGATTTGGGATTGAACACGGGATTGGTTGATGGAAAACATGTGGTGGGTTTTAAAGATTTGGATGCCTATAAAAACTTGCTATGGTTTGTTATCTACATATGTTTCTATAGCTACATTTTTGTTTATAATTTATTTTTTGGCAACTAAACTACAAAATCTTTGATATTTTATTTTTAAACTAGCATCAACAAACCAATTTCTTTCAAAAACATTGCTTTCATACTTGTATTTTCTGTTAGGGTGTGGAGCTAAAAGCTTCACCAAGGAGCATACTTTGACAGTTTCGGGTCTACACAGACACCGGCGTCGGTCAGGAGCGACCGATGTCAGCCAGGTACAGTTGCAGAGGCGCCAGCGTTGGCAGTGGGTCGGCCGACGGTGGTCACAGGCAAGCAGCAGGAACTGACGTCGATTACCTCTGCGTCCAGAAAGCTATTTTCGAGGATAGAAGCGAGTGTATGCATGATGAGTTTAAGTTGTAGTCTTAAGCTCGCACCTCTATTATTAGTAATATTATTTTTAGAGCCCTTATTCAAGTGGCTTAACTGTTTGTTGTAAGTGCATGCTCAAGTTTCCCAATTCTATATATAGAATTAGATCTTCCTAGCTTATTGTAATTTTGTAGTAGAAGAATTGGCATGTTGAAGAATAGTATAGAATTGAATCGATCCAGGCTTGTTGGAGTTGATTGTTCTTGAGAGAGAGAGCTCTTGAGGAATAGAGATCTATTGAGAGATCTATACATCTAGGAGAGGTGTGGAAGAAAGAAGTTTCTTCAATTGTATTCCTTTTGTAAAGAGTTTGTTAATACAAGTTTTCAGGGTGGTTTCTTGTATCTCTTGTTCTTGCTATTATCATTCTAGTTACTTGTCTATCTGATTTAATTCCGCATTTATTGCTTTCATAAGTGTAATCTATTGTTGGTTGATCCCCAACAAGTGGTATCAGAGCTCAGGTTCACTAACAGGTGGTTCAAATCTGTGTAGTTTGTATTGATTACAGGTTCTCACAGGGGTTTCTACAGGGATTTCTGTTTGAGTGGGAGAAGTAATGGCAGATGAAAGTAAACTGAGAATGGAAAAGTTTAATGGCAAAAATTACCAACATTGGCAAATGCAGATAGAGGATTATCTGTATCAGAAAGATCTTTACTTACTGTTAGGTGGGGTTGCAAAGAAGCCCAAAGACATGGAGGATGAAGAATGGGAAGTTCTTGATAGAAAGGCACTGGGGTCTATAATATTGAGTCTAGCATCCACTGTGATATCTAAGTAATACTGCATCTGCATCAAATATTTTGAAAGTAGAGGATGTTGTTAGTGTTATCTTGAATGAGGAAATACGCAGAAAAAGCACAGAAGAGACATCTGGGAATGCTTTGAATTTTGAGAGCAAGGGAAGGCAGAAAGATAAGAGTAAGAGGAGATCAAGATCAAAGTCTAAGGTGAGAGGAAGATCCAAATCCAGGAATGGCAGGATGCCACAATGCTGGAATTGTGAAAAGATTGGGCACATAAGCAGAGATTGTTGGTCAAAGCCTAAGGAGGACAATCAGCATGAAGGAAAGGAACAAGCCAAGGTTGCAGGTATTGCACAAGATGCTTTAATTTTCTCTCTGCATAATAATATAGAATCTTGGGTGTTAGATTCTGGTGCATCTTTTCATGCTACCCCTAACAGGGAATATTTTTGTGACTATATCCATGGAGATTTTGGAATAGTGTATCTAGGGGATGATGAGCCTTGTAAAATAATTGGCAAAGGTAAAGTGCAGCTGAAGATGCAGAATAACAACACATGGGTGTTGAGAGATGTGATGCATGTTCCTAGCTTGAAGAGAAATTTGATTTCTACAGGAAAGTTAGGGGATGAGGATTGTACAGTAACTCTCACAGCAGAATCTTGGAAGGTGACCAAGGGTGCACTTGTTATGGCCAGAGGTAAGAGAGAAGGTACTCTCTATTTGTGTAATTGTGTTACTAACAAATCTCCTTCTGTATTATCTACTTTAGATGTGGATGCTAAACTGTGGCACTCAAGACTTGGCCACATGAGTGAGAAGGGCATGTCAATTCTTAAGTCCAAAGGTATGCTTTCAGATTTAAAAGGCATAGATCTAGAGTTTTGTGAGCACTGTGTATTTGGAAAATAGAAAAGGGTTAGTTTTCTCAAGACTGGGTCTACTAAGAAGAGGAATAAGTTGCAGCTTGTTCACACAGACGTGTGAGGACCGGCTCAAGTTGCTTCCATTGGAGGATCACAGTACTATGTATCTTTCATAGATGATGCTACAAGGAAGGTATGGATCTATTGTATTAGGAGAAAATATGATGTATTTGAGACTTTTAAGATTTGGAAAGCTATGGTTGAGAATGAAATAGGTAAAAGATTAAAGTGCCTGAGATCTGACAATGGCGGTGAGTTTTGCAATTATAAGTTCAGAGATTATTGTTATATGCATGGAATCCGTAGGCAAAGGACGGTTCCAAGGACACCTCAACAGAATGGTATTGCTGAAAGGATAAACAGGACAATAATGGAGCATGTAAGGTGTATGAGATTGCATGCTGGTTTGCCCTTACAGTTTTGGGCACAAGCTGTTGACACTGCAGTGTACCTGATTGATAGAGGACCCTCTACAGCTCTAGATGGTGGTATTCCAGAAGAGGCATGGACAGTTAAAAAGGTTGATCTCTCATATCTCAAAGTTTTTGGTGTTGAAGCCTTCGTGCACATAGATAAAGAAAATAGAAAGAAGCTTGATGCTAAGTCTATGAGATGCACGTTTATTGGCTATGGCTCAGATGATTTTGGTTACAGATTGTGGAATCTAGAAACTAACAAGGTAATCAGGAGCCATGATGTTGTTTTCAATGAAAGAGTGATGTATTGTGATCAGCTAAGGAAGCTGAATCAATCTGAGCAGAGCAATGGTGAATTGGACGAGGTGAAAGTCCAATATGAGCTCACGAGAAAAAGAAATAATCACTTGCAGGAAAACACAGAGACTGACGTTGGTAGAATAGGAACCGACGTCGGCAGTACAGAGACTGATGTTGGCAGAACAGGCACCGAGGTCGGTTAGACAGAACCGGCGTCGGCCAGTAACTGGTTTGGAGGTGACCGAGGTCGGTCACTGTCAGAGAATTTGGGTGGACAGCGTGTTGTGAACGAGTCTCAGACACCCATCAGGAGGTCAGAAAGGGTGAGTAAGCCTCCAATTAGATATTCTCCTTCTTTATTTTACCTATTGCTAACTGATAGTGGAGAACCAGAGAGTTTTGAAGAAGCAATACAGGTGGAGTCCAAGAGTCAGTGGGAGTGTGGCATGGTTAAGGAGTTGGAGTCCTTAAGAGAGAACCAAACATGGGATTTGGTTGAATTGCCAGCTGGTAAGAGAACACTCAAGAACAGATGGACCTACAGGTTGAAAGAAGGTGAGAATTGACAGATGAGATATAAGGCCAGATTGGTGGTAAAAGGATTTGCCCAAAAGCCAGGTATTGACTTTGGTGAGATTTTTTCTCTTGTTGTTAAAATGACTTCTATAAGGGTTGTATTATCTTTGGTTGCTTTCGAGGATTTGCATCTTGAGCAGCTAGATGTTAAGACAGCGTTTCTTCATGGAGACTTGGATGAGGAAATTTATATGGAACAACCGGAAGGATTTGAGGTCAAAGGTAAGGAGAAGTTTGTGTGCAGATTGAAGAAAAGCTTGTATGGCCTCAAATAAGCTCCTAGGCAATGGTACTTAAAATTTGATAGGTTTATGACTGAGCATGGCTACAGTAGGTGTCAATCTGACCATTGTGTGTATTTCAAGAGATTTGATAATGGTAGATATATTATTCTATTGTTGTATGTAGATGATATGCTGGTTGTAGGATCATACATGCAAGATATCTCTGAGCTTAAAGTGAAATTAGCTCAAACGTTTGCTATGAAGGATTTGGGAGTAGCAAAGAAAATCCTTGGCATGAGCATTAAGAGAGACAGGAAAAATCACAGGTTGATATTGTCTCAAGAAGATTATGTGGACAAGGTGTTGAAACGGTTCAATATGCAGGATGCTAAACCGGTAAGCACACCTTTGGCTGGACATTTTAAGTTGAGTAAAGAACAATGTCCTAATTCATATGATGAGGTAGAGTACATGAGTAAGGTTCCATATTCTTCCGCAGTAGGGAGTTTGATGTATGCAATGGTGTGTACTAGACCGGATATTGCCCAAGCAGTGGGAGTTGTAAGTATATGGCCAATCCAGGTAAGGAACATTGGAAAGCAGTTCAGTGGATCCTTAGATATCTGAGAGGAACCAGCAGTAGGCACTTGTGCTATGGAGGTTCAGATACTTCTCTACATGGTTATGTAGATTCAGATATGGCAGGTGATTTGGATGGCAGGAGGAGCACTACAGGTTATGTTTTCATTATAGGTGGAACGGCGGTTAACTGGATTTCTAAGTTGCAAAAGGTTGTTGCCTTGTCAACTACGGAAGCAGAGTATATTGCAGCCACAGAGGCTAGCAAAGAGATGATATGGATGACACGGTTCATGGATGAGCTTGGTAGGGAGCATGAGAGTTGCAGATTGTATAGTGACAGTCAGAGTGCAATCCATTTGGCTAAAAATTCAGCCTTTCATTCAAGAACAAAACACATACAGCTAAGGTATCACTTTATACGACAGGTATTGGAAGATGGTGAGTTGAAGCTGGAGAAGATCCATACAGATAGGAATCCCGCTGATATGTTAACCAAGCCGGTTACAAAGGAGAAGTTGAATCTTCATTCAACTTATGTTGGTCTTCATGATTGAGTTGAAGATGGAATGAGCTAGAAGATGTTACTGTATAGGTACTGGTACAACTGTTTATCTCCAAGTGGGAGATTGTTAGGGTGTGGAGCTAAAAGCTTCACCAAGGAGCATAATTTGATAGTTTTGGGTCTACACAGACACCGGCATCGGTCGGGAGTGACCGACGTTGGCCAGGTGCAGTTGCAGAGGTGCCGGCGTCAGCAGTGGGTCGGCCGACGGCGGTCACAGACAAGCAGCAGGAACCGACGTCAGTTACCTGTGCGTCCAGAAAGCTATTTCCGAGGACAGAAGCGAGTGTTTGCATGATGAGTTTAAGTTGTAGTCTTAAGCTCGCGTCTCTATTATTAGTAATATTATTTTTAGAGCCCTTGTTCAAGTGGCTTAACTATTTGTTGTAAGTGCATGCTCAAGTTTCCCAATTCTATATGTAGAATTAGATCTTCCTAGCTTATTGTAATTTTGTAGTAGAAGAAGTGGCATGTTGAAGAACAGTACAGAATTGAATCAATCCAGGCTTGTTGGAGTTGATTGTTCTTGAGAGAGAGAGCTCTTGAGGAATAGAGATCTATTGAGAGATCTATACATCTAGGAGAGGTGTGGAAGAAAGAAGTTTCTTCAATTGTATTCCTTTTGTAAAGAGTTTGTTAATACAAGTTTTCAGGGTGGTTTCTTGTATCTCTTGTTCTTGCTATTATCATTTTAGTTACTTATCTATCTGATTCAATTCCGCGTTTATTGCTTTCATAAGTGTAATCTATTGTTGGTTGATCCCCAACATTTTGTTCTCTAAATTATTTGTCTTGGCATGATGCATTTGTAATGAAATAAATACAAATCACTTAGAAATTAATTTACAAGAAAAACATTTCTATATATGTACATAACTTTCTCTCTCTATTCCTCTATATATATATATATATATATATATATATATATATATATCCAATACCGATCCACTCATTTATTTTCTTGAGCAGATCACTCCAAACATAGCTCACAAATTCCCAACAACCTAATAAACTTACAAAGCATTGTGGTAAGACCACCTGCATACAAATTTTCTCTCTTATTGATTTCAATTATTTTATTATAATTAATATTATAAATTACCTTATGAAGAATATTTGTTTCATTTTTTAACTTGAGTTTATATGTGTATGCCAAAATATACCAAGGCCTGAACTGTATGCTAATTATCTCTTCCAATTTCTATTGTTATAATTTTTCTTCATCTGCTAATAGATAGGTGTTCTCTTTCTTTGACACTATGCATTCAATATAACCAAGCATGAATGGTACAGTCCAAGGTACTAACTTAACAACAATCATTGAATGCATCCAAGTTCCAACAAGGAGTGTAACATATAGAGATATGTCAGAGAGGACAATGTAAGAAGAAACTAGAACATCTATTCCTTACCATATTGTCTTTCAAACCTAACATATATTAATCAATAGTTCAAATGCCTATAGGGAAATGAACTTGTATTGGATATATTACATGTTGAAAGCTTTATAGTCACTATACTCAGAATGCCAATAAATTTTTTTTATATTTATTAATTATGCCCCTTGCTTTTTGCAAGTCACATATTTCTTGGTCATGCCCAACATCTCAAATATTATACAAGCGCAATCTTCTAAAGGTTTGCATTTTGAAATTTTGACTTGATTGATTTTTCTTCCAAAACTATTTAATTCTTACTACCTAATATTTATGGAAAAATATAATTGTCATCATCTATCATATAATGTCAAGTTTTGAAACTAATACTCATTTTTTTAATAATTGATGAATGTGTTTATTGCGATGGATATAGACATATTATGGCATTCTATTCTATAATAACACTCAAATGAATACTATTTTCAGCCAAACGATAAAATATTTATTCAAATGTACCAAAGCTTATTGTTTCATGATTTTGTCTCGAATATGGAATGAATTAAGATTAGTTGTTTCTTGATTATAGGTAGGATAATTGACTTATAAATTACAAATGATTAAAAACCAAATTTGAAAGTTGCATGTATTCAATAATAAATACTTCATACCATGCATCAACTTCATAACAAAACTTGTTCTCCCTCCTCCCGTATAAAACCTGGCACTAGCACCCTTGTTTTTACTTATCTATAGAAGGATTAATGAAATAGAGTTTATATAATGTTAAGACTACACAACAAAAAAAAAAATCAAAGATTTCATTCACCATTTTCAATGGAACCCAAATTTTTATGTAATTTTTCTATCTATTATATTTTAACAATTCCGCTAGTTTAAATGGAAATAATTTCCTATCACCTTGTTAGTAATTGATTATACCTAGACTCTTGTATAATAAATTTTATTAAGAAAATATATTACTGTATTATCAATTGTAGACATCTAGCATAAGACTAATTTATCCATGTGTTGAAGGAAAAAACATTTTTTATTGAATATACATAAATTAATATAAATAAATATTAATTAGTATATATATTAGATAAATTTATGTAAAATATACTGAGATATATTATATTATAGGTACCTATATTATATTGGATTTATGACAGAAGTGAAATATATGTCTCGAGAATGATATCTCAACATCTTTTACATAGATTTATCTAAAATGTGTATGCTAGTAGTACTGGTTACCACATAAGGTAAAAGTAAATATTTATTGTTCATGAAAACAACTTTAATACAAATAATTTTGATATTCATTTCATTTCATTTAATGAAATTATTAAAAATGAAAATAGAGAGTAACATAATACTAATAAAACATAAATATCCATATATGATATATTTTTTAGTATAATAATAATTTTATCATATTCAAACTTTATACATTTGATCTTTCATCGATTGAAGTCTTTGTTCTTCCTATTTTGTTTGAACTCTACTCCTTTTTTACTCTTCAATCTCTCAAACCAGTCATATGTGAAAGGCAGTGAGATCCTCAATCCATGTAATGTCTTGACACACGATATAGCAACAAAGGTCACACCTTGTCTTTTTGTAAGTCATATATTAATTTTGTCTTTGTTAAGTGTTAATCCCTATGATTTGTATATTGTCAATCCTCATGCCAATTTTAAAGGTAAGTAACACACACAACCCTTTTTTATATGGGTGTTTAGAATTATTGTTGGAGTTACATCAATAAAAGGAATAATTGTGTAGTTATCGAATTGAACCATTACATATGTAGGTGGTTCATGGGGTGCTAATATTGGTTTGTAAATAATGCTTCAAACATAACTGAGTACACCATTGATAAGCCCTGATTATGTCAATAATTTTGTAGTGAGGATCAATCTTGCACCATTAAAAATCAATAATTTGACTTCTAATTGTTCGTCATCCAATCATGAAACATTTTTGTTTCATCTATTAGTCAAAATGCTTTAGGCAAATAGGTTGATTTAATGCATACAATTTTATCTTATTATGTTGGCACAATTTTCATTTGTTAAAAATAAATGTACATGTTTGTTAAAATCCTCCTTTTCAACTATTTCAAGAAACACATCGATTATACTCATAAAAAACCACCAATATTCAATGGATGGATGGGCATTTCTTAGATTTGTTAGAAGTTTTTGAAACCATTATTATTCACTTTGACCTTGTTTTCTGAAAACCTTGTTTAGAGTAACAACAATTCTAAATTTTTGTCATTATAACTTTGCTTATATTGTGCTTGCATATAGAGTTTTATCCCTTATGGGAGTGAATTATCCCAACTCTCAAATGAAATAATATATCTTACAACAAAGCACATATCAACATTTTTTGGAAATGCTCAACGTCTAAGATCAATGTTTGCTAGTTTAGGGGGCTGAGGTCCTAGATTCATTTTATTAGCTTTAGAAAATTATTGGACACATTGATTTTGTTGGAATGTACTAAAAATATGTCCTTTAGGATATTGACAAATTTTCATTCCAAGATAACACTCTTGACAGTTATAACACACGTGGAGAAGCAAATTTGTCTAACTCACATCGAAACAAAATTTGTATAGTATTGAAATCTATATCCACGTTTCCTTTGGGATTATGATTTGATTGTTTTTTTTTTTAATTTTGGACCCTTGTATTTGATCTTGTCTTAATGATCATGATATTTTATCTTGTGAATAGTCACTATTTTATATGTTGTTCATATTTATTTTGATAATGGTTACTACTTTGGATTCTGCACATGCCCACAAAATTTCTAATTGGTGTTACTAGAAAAATTAAACTCCATTACATCTATTAATATTTCATCTGGAGTTCCTAGCACTCATTATGTGCCACTTTAATTTTCACCAAGAAATTTAATAGGGCTTTCAGTAAGGGTCATCATATGAACTAATTCTATATCCATTGCATATCATTCATCATGATTAACATCAACATTTATGAGATGATGATTTTGTATTGCTTCTTAATAACATTATTTTAAATTTATATCTTTCTACATCAATCATTTGATCTACATGCTTTGTTATTTGTCATCTTTTTTAAAATATAACTTATTTTTATTGAGATATTTGTGCATGATGTGTTATCTTGTGATTTGCATGTTGTCTAATTTATGCTTCAAGTTCTTCAACTAGAAAATAAACTTTGTGTTTTATATGTTGTCATTTTTATTAATGGTTTTTTATGTATTCTCTCTTCATTCATCATTGATACTTCTCATTTTTTTATCTTTGGTATTCTTGAGTGTATTGTCTTCATCATTCTCTTCTTTGTTCTTCATAGTTTGTTTTTTGCTATTCAGTTTTAAAATTTATTTTTAGGCGAGCCATATTATTTACATATATATTATGAATCAAATCAATATTTTATTAACATCAATATAATTTTACTATAATAACTTCACAATAACATAAATATAACGAATAATATATAAAATATAATAACTTATTTATATTTAATATGACATTTATAATAACTTAAAACCAAATTTATTTGTGAAATGTTTATAGACTTTAAAATACTTATTAAGCATACATAAGTGACAAAATTGATAGCTTCACAAAATAAATCATATAATTCAAAATCATGTAAAATAGTCATGAACATCGTGATATCTCAACCATAAGTGTAATAATGTGAGTTACTATTTTATATTATCATAAATATATTATTAAAAAGATGCATGTGACATTGACTCCAATTAATATTTATCTTTCCTTAATTTAATTAATTAATTCCTTGTCAATTACATTACTCCACCATGTGAATTTATCCAAAAACCATTAAAATGTCAAAATTTTATTTGAATTTTATATAGTTTATCCATATTTTATGATAAAAAATAAATAAACCTCTAAATTTAGAGATGTTAAATTTTATACAAAATATATATGTATAACTTTTAGTTAAATATAATATTACATATATTTGATTTTTACATTATTTAGGCATATTTTACAAGTAAAAACTATTACTAATAAATTTTGTGATCACAACCTTAATCATTAATCTGCATTTTATTATAAAAAATGTAAAGATATATATATATATATATATATATATATATATATAACTTGTAGTTGAATATAATATTAGTATACATATCTTAGATAAATCTATGTAAAAGACATTGTTTGGATTTGTGAAATAAATGAATTGGGGCACCTCGAGAATAATATTTCTCAATGTATTTTACATAGATTTAACTAAAATATGTATAGTAGTTAAATATTAATTTAAAATAAGAAATAAATATATTAAAAATTAATAAGATTTACTAATATAATAATTAAACTATTATTTTTTTAATTAAACTATTTTTTCTAGTTCATATTTTATATGTTATATACATTTCCACTAGTAAATATAGTGTTTCCTAACAACCATCTATAGGGTCTTTATCTATCATTTATTGCAATAGCCATGAGAATTTGGAGTCACTTTAGAAATTTTATTTCATTCCAAATTCATCCATAACAAACTTCACTTAGTGAACATTTAAGTTTTAAATTTTCTTAATATGATATGTCTAGTTCAAATGAGTCTAAAATGGTTTGTTATTCAATATTGCCTATATAAATAATAGTATAAGATAGAATAAATAAATAAATAAATACATATATCATTTAATAGTTCGGTGTGCTCAAAATTATACATAAATCTATATATCATTTAATATAAATAATTATACATAAATCCATTATTCATATAACAACCAGATTTAGTTCACAAACCTAAACATAGCTTTATTTTTATCTTAGTTATTGATAATTAAAATATGCAAAAAAAAAATCCTCCAGTGCTACTAAAATGTAATTGACATCTCTAGAAAATATTCCTTCTTCTCTCAAACTCCAGTCGCATGCTCACTTAATAAAAAATAACGACATAGTTATTAATCTAATAGAACAATAGTTTTTGGAGCATAAAATGAACCTAGTTTGATAAGTACCCTTTCCCTTTCAAGGTTTACATATTTTAATACTTCTTATAATCTAGGAAAAGGAAAGAAATGGTTTCTAATATGTTTTAAAATCCTTCTTCCATATGGAACCATGTTCTTTAGTTTGTTACAACACTAAAACTATAATTTGTTTGGACTATTTACCTTTGTTAAAATAACTAATTTAGTTTAGATCTCGTACACCCTTTCTACTATTGTAAACTAAGAATAAGATAAGAAACTACACCCTATTTAAGAAGGGGTTGGCAATATGCTTCGTAAAATGAGTAGTAACAAAAAAATAGTAATTGAGAACTAAGTGAAAGCCTTGTAATTATTTATTGTAATCTACCTATATAAATATATTCATTACTATAGAATTGTTATGGAATTTAGTTGATTTGATGTAAATAGTTCATAATCAATGATGATATCTAAAGCACAAGTCCAACCAAAGAGGGCCCCCTCACGAGGAGATGTTGTGACAATCCCATCTATTAAAGTGGGTCTTCATATTTAGTTGTGTACAAGTATTTTTGAATCAATCTTGTTTTATACAAATGTTGAGTTTCCATATATATATATATATAATAAACTATTTGTCTTATGTGTGAATGATTGTTAAAACATTCTTTTTTAAAGTGTGGGAAGCTTCCAAAAATTAAAAAGTAAGCACCTATCATTTATTTTCCATGCAAGTGTGTTTAGTTTCAATGCAAGTGCATTTACATTCCATACAAGTGTGTTATCATTCCAACTAGTGAATTTACATTTTAATATGTGTTTCATTTTATTCTTTACATTTTTTGTAAAATGTGCATTTAATTTACTGTCAAGAGTGTTTCCATATATACAACTAAAATTTCATTGAGCTTTCTAAAGGAGTTTAGTGTGCATATATATTTCCAACACCTTACAAATATATGTGTACCCTATGTTGATAACTAAATGTACCAACTTAATTGATAAACCAAGTGGCTACCCCTCTAGAACAGATCTCTCAATTTATACATAATGATTGGACTTGTTGGTGTAAGCTTTTTACCACTATGGGTTTTTATCTACATGGTCTATTTAGCTTGCTTATGTGTCACTTAAGTGTTTAATAAAGGTCATTGGGGAAGATAATCCCACATTCATGAGGATATGAGGACATGTCTATATTCCACCTATATATGTACATTTCTTAAATCTATTTGGATAACCAACTAGGGATGTTATTGTTTTGAATGATTTTGCATATTATAAACTTTCTTCTAAAAGGAACGTTAACAAAATTATTTCAATCTAGAGATTTTAAGTATTAACAATAAAAGCATCATAAGAGGATTTGGAAGAGCTAAAAATTTGATATGCAAAGATAAAATCAATATCATATAATGTCCAAAAAATAACATGTTTAATACAAAAGAGAGGCCTTGCATAAATAGGCAAGGAAAGATAAGAAACAAGACAAATTAACCAATGTGGGATAAATTCACAAAATGATGAACTAGGAAAAAGATAAAAACTAGCTACATAACCTAGAAAACATGAGAACCTACTCTAACACCCCCCTAAAGTGAATATAGGGGCCAAAAATAGCCAAAAAATAAAGTGGCATATCCACGGTATGAGTCCTAGCTACAAGGCCTGATCAAGTACTCATGTATAATATATATCCATGAAATAAAGAAGTAATATGTCCTCACAAACACCCCAAGGAAAAATTATAAAACCCCAAGCATGTCATGTAACTCAATGAAACAAGGTGATGAAAAAGGCTTCGTAAATATGTTGACAACCTGCTACTGAGTCAGAAGTAAAGAAATCCATCCTAAATGTCCTAATGAATGAAGTGCATGTGTATCTCAATATGCTTGGTCCAATGGTTCTCAAGAGGGTTGCAATAAATTTGAATTTCACTTTGGTTGTCACACCAAAGTATAATAGGTGAATCCTACATGAAGCCAAATTATGTCAATAACTAACTAAGCCAAAGTACCCATTGAATCACTATAATTTTTGCCCTGTACTCAGCCTCTATAGATGAAATTATAATAGCCTACTGATTCTTACATGCCCAAGTAAATATAAAAGAACTAATATAAAATATGTATCCAAAAGTGGAATGCCTGTTATCAAGAGAACCTACCCAATCTGAATCAATATACTTAACCAAGTAGAACCCCTAGTGTAGTGTAATCCAAAGTGGGAATTTATCTAAAGATATCTCAAAATATTCTTGGCAGCTTGCCAATAACTATCATGAGGAGCATGTGCAAATCAAGATACCAACCCAAAAATAAATAAAACACCAGGGTGAGTATGGTTCAAATACATTACACTCCCAAGCACTTTTCTATACAATGTAGGATCACAAAGAGGAGTAGTGCATGTGGTAGTGAGAGTGACTCCAAATTAGAAAGGAATTGAACTTTTATTATAATCAACCATGCCAAAATGTTGAAGAAGATCATGGGTGTACTTTTGCTGACTCAAATGAATCCCTAAATTTGATTAAAAATCTACAAACCAAGGAAAAAGTCAAAAATACCAAGATCTCTCACATCAAATTGTGCTAAAAGAGCCTACTGAATAGCTTGAATCTTAAAATAAGAGCTACCTATAAGAAGTAGATCATCAACATGCAAGACCAATATCACAATGTCATATCCAACATGTTGGATATATATTGTGGGATCTGAGTGGTAGTGAACAAATCTAATAGAGAGAAGCAAAGAATCCATCTTCTCATACCATACTCAAGAGGTCAATTTAAGATCGTAGAGAGAACTCTAAAGTAAAAAAATAAGAGAAGAATCATGAATAAACTTAAAAGGATCATCCATGTATATTTCCTTTTGTAAATCTCCTTGTAAAAAATGCACTCTTAACATCCATCTAGTACACTAGCCAACCCTATGATGTAGTAAAATAAAGTACAAGGTGCATTGTATCCATATTGGAAATAAGTGCAAAAGTCTTTGAGTAATCATTACCTTTGACTTATGAGAAACCCTTTTCAACAAGATGTGCCTTATACTTGTCAATGGACCCATTAGCTGTATACTTGGTGCGGTATATCCATTTGCACATAACCAACTTTCTTATTTTAGGAAGAGTGACCAAATCCCAAGTATGAATCTTCATCAAAGAAGAATACTAATTTTTTATCCCATAATCCCACTTTTGTATCCTATGAGCATATGAAAAAGACTATGGATCTCTAGAAAATGCTTAAAACTATAGAACCTATTGAATGTGCATGATGATGTCTAGTGGGTGGAAGATCCTATATAAAATATGTTGCCTTAGAAACTATAGTATGATCCCACATATGCATAGTGATAACATCGGTGGGAATAGGATCCATAAAATTCATAACCTCTTTAGGGGTCTCCTGAACTAGCTCCTCAAAGAAAAAATCCTCAAGATGAAGTGAGGAGTCATCAAAGGAATAAGAAGAAGGCATGAAAGAAGATGAAGAATGATGAGAAGTGAAGCTCTCATCAAATTGAATATTTGTTCAAAAATGAACATCATGAGTATCAATATACAAAAGGTGATAACCTCTCATGTCCTCACAATAACCTATAAATATAAAGGGTTTACTCTTATTATCCAAGGACTCCCAAAGACTCTAAAAACTGAGACATTAGGCTTAGTTCCGGACCAAGCCTCCTCTAGATTCAAATTATCAAGTGATCTATGTTGTGTATGATTCCAAATGTACACATAATTAATTGATTCTACGCAATATATGGGAGGTAAATCCTGTGAATACATTATTTAGTTAGCCATCTTCTTCAAATTTGGGTTCTTCCTTTATGATAAGATATTTTTTTATGGAGTATGTGGAATAGAATGCTAGCGAACAATATCATGAGATACCAAAAAAATAGAGAACTCTCTAATGAAGTACTCTCCCCATTATCAATACGAAGCTTCTTTGTGTAACTAGAAGATTATTTTTTGACCAAAGCCTTAAAGACTTTGAAGTGTGAAAAAATATCACTCTTGTACTTGAGAAAATAAACCCAAGTACACCTCAATAAATTATCAATAAAATTAAGTGCATACTTATCTCTATTAAAATAAGGAGTAGAAAAGACCATCAAACGATTATGCACAAGCTCAAGTAGTGAAGACACTCTCTTGGACATACCATTAGGAAATAGATCTTGGTGTTGTTTCTCTAATGTAGAACTAGGGCAAACTCCATCAAGACATGAAACTATAGGGAGGCATCAACCATACCACAAGTGCTCAACTCTTTCAAATATCTATAATTAAGATGTCCAAATCTCTCATGCCAAACTTTACTCTCATAATTTGTATGAGAAACCAAACATGTCCCTATAGGAGAAGTATCATCAAAACCCTCAAATTAATAGAGTCAAGAACTATGATCAACAATAACCTTATCAATAAGTGTATGAGGCTCTAACAATACTTGAAATCTAGCCTCCTATGGTGTGAAAGTCACTATCTTTCCCTAACCAAAATAAAAAATATGATATATAGAAAGTAAATTTGTAGTAATATCAAGAACATATAGTGCATCATTGATGCGGCCACCATCAAGTTGTATGTCACCCTTTCCCTTAACATAAATAAAGGAAGAATCTCTAACCTTAATGTTGGAAGTATAAGTCAAACCAAGAGATACAAAACACTCCTTAGAAAAAGTTAGGTGGTGAGAAGCACCAGAATCTATAACCCAACTATCTAAAATAGATGACCAAGATCTCCCAACAACATTATGTGTTTTGCCATGTTTATTGGAAGGAGGTGGAGTGTAGATAGAAACCTTGTATTTTTTGGCCACATCCTCCAAGGATTTCATTATCTTAAAACACCTAGATTTTTCATGACCAATCCCCCCATTAAAGGAGCATGAGCGAATATACATATTCTTGGATTTAAAAGTCTTTGGGTTTAAATTTATTGGGTTTAGGGGCACTTTGTGATGGAAGAGGAGTGTTTTTAGATTTAATATTTGATTTTCTCATTCCCTTATGATTAGATGTTACTAATGATTTTTGAGAGATGGAAGACTCAAAGGTAGATAATTTGGATTCTTCCCTAGTAAGCCTTTCACAAAAGAACTCCAAGTTAGACATTTAGAATGCGACATCTAAAGCATCCATGCTAGAGAAAAAGGTATAAGCAAAGATTTGGAAAGGTTCTTTCAACTTGGAGAGAATCAGGTAAACACAATTTTCATCTTTATTATCTCATCCATTCCCCTTCAATTATGTCAATAAGTGCTTATACTTAGTAAGGTAGTCTATAATAAATGAGAAATCTTCAAGATTGAGAGAAGTAATCTCGTCTTCAGGATGCATGGCTCTCATGTGATCTAATTTCCAAAATAAACCCTTTAGTTTATCCCATATTTTTAAAATACATTCACATCCATCCAAATTAAACAAAATACTATCACTCACATAAGTCCCTATCAAACCCATACACTCATTAAATTTGCATTAGTGCTGAAATTATTCATATTCTCTAGTGAAATGTGGTTGAACTTCAATCATTAAGACCAATAATCCTTTGTGTTTAATGATTGTTTCCAATCTAGCTCTCCATGTATGGTAATTATTTGTAGTTAAAGGCTCAAAATGATCTAAACTAGAAGAAGTCATGTTATAAATCACCAAAGAGTAAAAGAATGCAAAAGATTGCACAAATTGGCATTAAGACAACCCCTAAAAGATTTGTATTGAGCCCACAAAATTTGGCACTTTATAATATTAGTGCATTTAAAAAAATGATACCGATATATGAAAAATTGAAAAACATAGAATTCGATTTCAAGTTACGGTTCAAAAGTTATGGATTTTATAAATTTCTATTTAATGGGTTAAAATAATAATAATTGCACCAAATTTAAATGCACTAAGGACCAAAAAATGATTTAACACTTATAAAAATGTGTTTAATGAGATTTGATCCCTAGGCCTCCCATGTAACAATGGTCTACAAAAAAAAAATTTACCACTTCACCTTTGCTTAGATTCAGGAAGACTATTTACAAGATCCAAAAAAATTGGTTGACTAGGTCTTATTCTGACATCCCAAAAGGTGGTACGACTTGATGAAAAATATTACTTCTTATTATCATATGAAATTATACTAAAAAAACTATCCTCTCCAAGAATCAGATCTTAATTTTAAGATCATATGCCTCAAACCAACAGAAACCCGTATGGCTATCCAAATGATAGAGTGCTACAATGATTTTTAAGCCAATAAAAGAGATATAAAAACTGATCCAAAATTCTTATAAATAATATGAGAGGAAATATGGGACCATTACCTAATCATACCAAGTTTTAGATCTAAAAAATTAGATCTGTAACACTTGTGGTGAGATAAACCTATACATATGGTAGGTATACTCTAACAGACCAACGAGTAGGTTTTCCATTAGAAGGGTTGTATATCCTAATCTTAGATGATTATAAGAAATTATAGAGAACATAAAAATCATATTTTTATGCTCCTATGCTTTCATATTTGGATTTTGATGCATGTACAGTCTAAAATCATAAAAAAACATGTTTAAATTACCTTAAAAGCTTCCAAAACAAACTTAAACATGGGTCTAACAAAATAAATACATAACGGTACAACATAGGATATGTATGCCTAGTCAATGGCAAAAATAAAATCTCAGATCCATACAAAATACCTCCACTCCGTCAAGAAGAAATTTTGATAAATGGACAAACCCTTGCAACAATAAACTTGTAAATGGATGGCTACAACACTTACTACTCTAATACCATGAAAGGAATGACAACAAAATCATTCTAAGCCAGAGATATGAAGTATTAACAACAAAATCATCATAAGAAGAGTTGGAAGAGATGTAAAGATGATATGCAAAGATAAAGGCAATATCATATAATATCCAGATAATAACATGTTTATTACAAAGGAGAGGCCTTGCATAAATAAGAAAGGAAAGACAAGAAATAAGATAAACTAACTAATATGAGATAAATATACAAAAGAACAAACTAGGAAAAAGATACAAATTAGCTATAGAACCTAAAAAAAATGAGAACCTACTCTAACATCTTCATCTCATGTGTTATTGATTTCACTACTCCATGTTGTTTCACTTTTGTGCATTCGATCCTATCCACTTATAGATCCTCAAGTGTGGGCCCACTTCAACATATGTACCTTTTCTTTGTTGATAATATGAATACGCCTATTGAGAGCATCGATGACTTATCTCTTCCTGTAGATACTCATTTTGCAGATCCACATATTTTATATGCAATTTCTTCTTTAGTTTCAAGAGTTGTTGAACCATGCTCTACCCTTCACATGGATTTCTTTAAATGAATGTTCCATGTCATTCTTATGACAGGTCTAATTCAATGGAACTACATTCAATCTTTCCAATCCAATGCCACATTTTAGATTTGGACCATATTTAGAGATCTTCATACTGTTGCATGTATCCTGTATTGTGGAATGGGTAAACTTTTAGTACACTCATCGTGTTCTTCAACTAGCAAAGGGAAGAAATATTGTTCGACGCAGATGGAGCTTATTCAATCTTCAGGTAGAGGATATCATCATTGACCTTGGTCATTTTGTGAGCTCTACTATAGGTAGTTTCAACATCTTCTATGGGGACCACTTAGTTTTCTATTTGCTATGTACTTGGGTACCTCATCAAGCCTTTGTATTGGGACCCAATTCTTCTACTGACCTAAGCTATGCTTAAGGAGAGTGTTGATATAGGTTTTTTCTCACTATGTGGTTTTACCTACATGATCTAATCAACTTACTTAAGTGTCATTTAAACATTTAATAAAGGTCATTGGGGAAGATAATCCCTCATTCATGAGGATGTAAGGAGATGTCTATCTTGCATCTATATATGTAAATTTTTGACAACTATTTAGCAAACAAATATGAAATGTTATTATATTTGAATGGTTTTGCATATTATGGAGTTTCTTCCTCTCATGTGTTATTGATTTTACTACTCAATATATTTTCACCTTCATGCATTCGATCCTATCCATTTATCAATCCTCAAGTATGGCCCACTCCGACAAGACTATGTTGGGTTTATTTGGGGAGTTGATTAGCCCTGCCAAGTTGAAATTAAAAAATATGCATTTTAAATTTTTAACTTGTAATAGTATCCACTCATAAAATTACATTTTAAAAAAAAATTAATATGGTATAATAATATCAATTGGGTTTTAACTTGTAATAGTGTTTGTTCTTAAAATTATATTTTTTATAAAAGTTAATATGTTTTAATAATATTTATCGAGTTTTTTTAAAATATTTTTAAATCTCAATGATGTTCAAATGGTGTCAAATTTGAGGTTGAAATTAAAAGTGAACATACTCACTATATTACAATGCAACATTATCCATGGATACCATCTTGCGATGTAATTATATATATTTTACTTGTAGTTAAATATAATATATATATATATATATATATTCATTTTTATATTATTTGGTCGTCTATAAAAAACCTAAACATAAGTTGGTGGATGATTTTATATTTATATATATATATATATATATATATATACACATATACATACATACATACACATATAGAATAAGTTTTTATATATATATATATATATATATATATATATATATATACACACACATATACATATACATATATATATACACACACACATACACACACACACACACATATATATTTATTGTTAGATGTAATAATTAATATATACACATATTTGTAGTTAAATATAATATTATATATATATGATTTTTATATTGTTTGACCATATTTTACAATTAAAAAATAAATAAAATGGTAGATTATATTAGTAATAAATATATTTGATTTTTATATTGTTTGACCATATTTTCATATATATATATATATATATATATATATATATATATATATATATAACTTATAGTTAAATATAATATTATATATATTTAATATTTTGCATTGTTTGATCGTAATAAATAAATTAATTTAATGTTGGTCACAAAATAAAATAAATAAATTTGATTTTTACAATATTTAAAATCTTACATTTTTTTTCTTATATGTTTCTTATTTCAATCATTGTTCTCATTTGGATTATTTCTAATTAGTTTGCGCTTTTTTTTGTTTGAATTTATTTAATGTATCTTATTTTTCTTTATACATTTTTTATTTTTTTTAAAAGATTGTATCGATTATGTTATATTTTATATTTTTATATTTTTTTAATCATGTCAACGATTAATTAAAAAAGAACACATTCGTTATTATAGACTTTAACCGATGAATCCCTAAACGGAAAGGAAGAGGAGATGAGAGACCTGTGCGCGTGGAGCAGCTCGCGGCTCAGCTAGGGCAGCTGTGCCCTAGCTGTTAACAGTTTTTTTCCTTTGGAGTGTGCGCAGGGGTGACTGGGGTGAGTGCGTAGGGTGAAGACTAGCAGCTAGAGAGGGAGTACAGGGTCGGTTGGCAGCCAGGATGGAACAGCAGGGACCGAAGAGTCCCATTAGGGAAAAAAGTTACAGTGAGATAGTGGGCAGGGGCTCTCTAGTGCAGAACGCCAGAATGAAGGAGACAGTTGGATCTCAGCAGAATTTTGGGGCGCAGGGCTCTAGTTCAGCTGGAGGGACAAGAATTTCCAAAGTTAATGGGTGCCTGGAACGCTGCAATGAGCGACCGAAACTGGTGATTCCGTTTGACATGATAGCGGAGGATGTGGAATACTACACGAAACATTCCTTGTACTGTAAATTCCTGGGTTTGAAAGTTTCCTTACCTTTTTTGGAAAATTGGGCCCGCAGGATGTGGGAGCCGGCTGGAGAAATGGAATTGGTGTTATTGGCGAACAGCTTCTTCATGGTTACTTTCAACTGCCTGGAGGATAGGAATCGTGTGTTTGAAGGAGGGCCGTATTTCTACAATCAGGCTGGTCTTTTCCTGAAACCGTGGCATGCTGGTTTTAACCCCACTGAGGAGTTGCCGAACAGGGTTCCAGTGTGGGTTCGTCTCCCTCGAATGCCGATCGAATGCTGTAGGGAGGATGTTCTGCTGATGATAGCCTCAATAATAGGAAAACCGGTGGGGTCCTCCTCACAAACTACGGGGAAGAAGATCATGACATTTGCTCGAATATGCGTAGAGATTGACTTAAGCAAACCTTTGCCAGATGCGGTTGACATGTGTGCAGGAGAGTATTCTTGGGTTCAACAATTGGACTATGAGACCTTGCCATTTAGATGCCGTCTTTGTCATGAGTATGGACACTTGGTAAGAAGATGCCCGAAAAACAAGGTGGAGGAGCAACAGCCCGATTCCTCACCTCCCAAGAACAAGCCAGTTGTGGAGGAGAAAAGGAAAGAATCGGGAGGGGTTGGGGGCAAGGACACAGAGGGGTTTATGCAGGTAAAATCCAGGAGCAGGAATAAGGGTTTTAAGAGAACCTTTTTGGAAAGGCAAGAGGATGACTCGTTTAATAGATTTGTAATCTTGGAAGATTTGGGGCAGCAGGAGATTAACCCTGGTTCTGGTAGTGGAGTAGTGATGATGGAGGAAACAGAAAACATGGTTCAGGATGCTTCTATTCCTCCGGAGCACGCAGCAGAAGCGCCCTTTCCAATGCAAGTAGAGGGACAAGGGAGAGTGCAGAGTTTGGCTGAAATGATAGAAGTAAGGTACCAAGGTGGGGCGGCTAGAGGAGAGGCGTCACAGCCAGGGGCAGAGGAGGAGGAGAAGCGCAGGAAAGCTCCTTCCAGCCTGGGAATTCTTCAGAAAGAAACCAAAAAAGGATCTTCAGATAAAGGTGGGAAGGCCGGGAGAAGAAAGGAGATAGAACGAATTAAGGCGATTGGGGAGAATTTGGTTGAATCAGGGTCGGTTAAGACCTTGGATACACACTTTTTGTCCCCGTTGAAATGATTACGGTATCATGGAATGTAAGGGGCTTGAATAGCGGCCCTAGACAAAAAGCTATTCGAGAATTAATCAGAAGTCAGCACCCTGACATTCTCTTCTTGCAAGAGACCAAAGTGTCAGTAGAGTTCATGTTGGGTATTGCCCCAAAGATGTGGGGTCAAGGAGCTTGCCAGTGCATTGGGGCGCAGGGGGCTGCCGGTGGATTAGCTTGTTTTTGGAATCCGAGGAAGGTTACACCGGTGACTTGGTTGGCCTTTAGGTCGGTGTTATCTATGGTTGCTTTGAGTGTGGATACGGGGGAGTATGTGCTTCTGTCGAATGTTTACGCACCCACGGATTGGCAAGGTAAGATATCTGTTTGGAATAGCATTCAGTTGGTACGTAAGGAATTTCCCTATTTGCCTTGGATCTTAGCAGGAGATTTTAATGCTATTATGGATCTGTCGGAAAAAAGAGGCGGAATTACTAGACTGGATCCGTCTTCTTCTCTTCTTAATGAGAAGGTGGCAGAGCTTAATTTGGTGGACATCAAACCAAGTAATGGATGCTTCACATGGAATAACAGAAGGCTGGATAATACTTTTATAGCGGAGCGGATAGACAGGTTTTTAGTGTCCTGTTTTTGGGTGGGAGGCAGGTGGGCGCTCAACTTCGAGATTTTGGACTGGCGGGGATCGGACCACTGGCCTATCAAGTTGAATATCACCTCGGCTGTCACGCTTCAGAAGCCTCCCTTCAAATTTCAGATTATGTGGTTACGGGATCAGAATTTATATGGCTATATTGCAGAATGGTGGAGAGTTGGTCGGCCTTTGACAGGGACAGCGATGTACGTTTTCGCTAAGCGTCTCCAATTTGTCAAATACCAGTTGCAGAGATGGAATAGGCAGAGTTTTGGCAACATCTTCCAGGAAAAGAAGAGAGCGCAGGAGGAGCTTAATGTAGTTACTAGATTAATTCGTGAAGAGGGGCTGACAGAGGACTTGTTGAGAAAGGAAGGGAAGGCGGTCAAGGTTCTGGAAGAATGGGAATTGAGAGAGGAAATTTTCTGGAAACAGAAGGCAAGGATTGAGTGGCTGCAAGAAGGAGACAGGAATACGGCCTTCTTCTTCAACTCGGTCAAGGCCAGGCACCATGGTAACGTACTTACTTCTCTTGTCACTGATCGAGGTGAGGTTATCTCAGCTACTAGTGATATTGGCAATGAGGCCGAACATTATTTCAGCGCCCTCTTCCGTGAGGATGGGCAACGGGATGAGGCCACGGAGGACTTGATCTTGTCATGTATTCCTTCAGTTGTGTCCCATGACATGAAGGAGAAGCTGGGTAGCCCGATATCGATGGAAGAGTTGAAGAGGATTGTCTTCTTGATGAAGAAAGGTAAGGCTCCTGGTCCGGATGGGTTTCCGATTGAATTTTACCAGGAATTTTGGGGGATTATTAAGGATGATTTGTTAGCGGTGGTTCAAGAGTCGCAAGTTAATAAGCAGATGTTGCGGGCTTTGAATTCTACCTTCCTGGCATTAATTCCGAAGGAGGAGGGGGCGAATCGCCTTAGCCAATTTCGGCCTATTTCTCTGTGTAATGTTATTTACAAAATTCTTTCGAAGCTGATTGCTGAAAGACTGAAGAAGTGCTTGAAAGTGATGGTGGCGGAGGAGCAGAGTGGCTTTGTGGAAGGCAGGCAGATTTTGGATGGTATTGTCTTGGCTACAGAGGCGGTCCATTCGATGTCGAAGTCTAAGGAGAAGGCAATGTTCATTAAATTGGACATGTCAAAGGCTTATGATAGGGTGCGGTGGTCCTTTCTTCAGAGAGTGTTGCAGGCCTTTGGCTTCGCGATGGAGTGGATAGAATGGGTTATGAGCTGCGTTACCTCGTCTTCGTTCTCGGTCTTGGTAAAGGGGGAACACACGAGGTTGTTTGGGGCTACCAGGGGCTTGAGGCAGGGAGACCCTCTCTCCCCCTATTTATTTCTTCTTCTGGCTGAGGGTCTTGGCCGTCGGATCAGAGAGCACACGAGGGTGGAGGAGATAAGGGGATGGAGATGGGGAGGTGGACTACCTGTTCTCTCACACCTTCAGTTCGTGGATGATGTGGCCATGATGGGAGCTGCCACCACTGGTGAGGCTAGAAATATCCGCAGTTGCCTGGATGAGTACCTTGTGGCTTCTGGACAGGCTATTAATGAGGAGAAATCGTCCATCTTCTTCTTCAATACGCCTTTGGCTATACAGAGGAGAGTGGCCGAGATTCTCAGGTTTCAAATCGGTAACCTCCCGGTTATGTATCTTGGTATTCCGGTTTCCACGGGGAGGCAGTCCAAGGAGTCTTGGCAGGTTATTTTGAACAAATTTCGTACCAGGGTGAATCATTGGACCCACAGATGGCTATCCTTCGCAGGCCGGGTCCAATTGATTCAATCAGTGGTTCAGGCTCTCCCCATCTACAGGTGCATGCTACAGGTGGCGCCAGTTAGCTTTGTGCAGGATTTGGACTCTCTGGCGAGACAGTTCTTATGGGCGGGGAACCTTTTCGCTACCAAATGGAGTCTAATCCGCTGGGATGTCGTCTGTAGCCCGAAGAGATTGGGGGGTTTAGGCCTTAGACAATCCATGCTGGCCGGTACGGCCCTTGCGGCCAAGTTGTACTGGAGATGGTGTACTGAACGGGACAGTATGTGGGCCAAGGTGTTGGCACACAAGTACTTTCCTGGGAATGATCAGCATGACATACCTCGCTACCGCTTGACGGGGATGGGCTCAGTGATTTGGGACACACTTAAGAAGGGGGCGGCTTTAATCAAAAGTGGTTTGTTCTGGATTTGCAAAAGCGGGATGGAAGCGCAGTTTTGGCACGATTCGTGGGATGGTTTTCCTCCTATAACACAGCAGTACCCTCACCTTCAAGCTCTTTCTCAGAGATTTTGCGAGGCTGGGTGGGTTAAGGTGAGTGATTTCAAACACTTTCACTGCCAGGATCAGCTCACAGATGCCAGGTGGAAGAGCCCGGAGGGTTGGCCGGTTAGAGGTATGGAGCAGGAGTGTGAGGAGTTGAGGGGGATTTTGGCCAGGCGCAACTGTTGCGCCCTCAGAGGCTCTGATGAGCTGGCATGGTTTCCTCATCCGAAAGGGAAATATACTGTTTCAGCGGGATACCAGGAGCTTGTGGCAAGAAAATTTGGTGAAACTGGGGAGGTCACCTGGTGGAAGCGAACCTGGAGTAGGTTCTCGTGGCCGAAATGCAATTGTTTTGCTTGGACTTTGGCTTGGAATCGCTGCCTGACTTGGGAGAATTTGCGCAAAAGAGGCTTTGTCGGACCATCCCAATGCGTTTTGTGTGGCATGGAGGAGGAGAGCTCGACGCATATCTTCTTTAATTGCCACTTTACTAGACGCATTTGGAATGCCTGGTGGGCGGCATGGAATTGTAGAGCAGTCCGGGCCTCTTCTTTGACCGACTTCTGGCAGCAATTGAGTCAGCCGACCCCTGCTGCGCACTTCCTGAAGGACGTGTGGTATGTGGGTCCTATTTTTTTGTTGTGGCAGGTGTGGCTTGAAAGAAACAGAAGAATCTTCAATGGGGTCAGTTTGGAAGCGTCGCAGGTATGGGGAAGAATCAACAGGATGATCCAAGAATCGGTGGAGGCCAAGAGTGAAGTCGAACTGCCCTTGAACAGAAGCGACGCTGTGGTGGCGGACAGGTTGGGAATGAGTAGGCTCTCTCCAAACTCAGCGTGTGTGAGGAGGAGAGAGGGCGCGCAACAGAAAGTGCAAAGAGGAGGGGCGTGGCAACCTCCTCCGGGGGACTTTTTGAAGATCAATACTGACGGATCGTCCAAAGGGAATCCGGGTCCGGCGGGTATTGGCGGAATTGCCAGAGACGCTTCGTGTGAGGTCATTTTCCTTTTTGCGGTCTACAAGGGAGAACAGACGGTCAATAAAATGGAAGGATCGGCCATTTTGGTCGCATTGAGGAGAGCTTATGAGATGGGCTGGCGCAAAGTGATTTGTGAAGCTGATTCACTAGTCTTGATTGGTATGATTCAGGAGCGGCAAATTCATGATGTTAACTGGCAGTTATCCCTGATGGTCCAGCAGATTTTAGAAATAAGTAGGCTTATGGATTCGGTGATTTTTGCTCATGTCCCACGGGAATGGAATAGAGCGGCGGACTGTTTGGCCAGATGGGCTTCAGAGGGAACGGAAGGGAGGCCGGTGGTCGAGGAGGCTCAGCTGCCAGTTGATATTAGACATAATTTGGAGCGAATTCTGGTCGAGGAAGGGAAGGTTTGAGCGTTTGTTTCTTTGTCTCCTGTTTGTTTTGGTTGATGTGGTTGCCGGAATGGCTGATTTGGTCTTTGTAATTTTCCGTATTTGAATAAAGTTTTTACCCCTTGTTTATTTTAAAAAAATTATAGACTTTAACCATCTTTCAAATACCATTATAAGAATGAATCTCAACATAAAATTTAGAATATATAAGTAATTTAATCATTGAATATTTATATCAACAAGATAATGTTTTTCAATATACATATTTTTGAGATATATTTTTTTAAAAAGAAGAGAAATATATATACTTACTATTTATACTTTTTGAAAAAATAAATAAAACTCTAAAAATTTATGGATAAATTATTATTATTTTTAAATGGATTATAATTTACTTGTTTCATTGATATATTTATTAAATTATCAAAGATACCTCTCATCTTTCACGTTAAATTGAAGACTAATCAATTCAATACATATACATTTCTCTATTTTAAATTTAGAGGGGTACTTTAACATTCCTTTGGACTTACACCATCCTAGATGGGTTGCTTTCACTCGACATAATAAAAAATTGAATAAATCATGGTAAGTCTTCTATGGGCTTCTTTTTTCTCTTTTTATTTAAAATCACATGTTTGTCCGTGAATTTTATGTAAATCTAACTTTCTTTTGAAGAAAAGAAGCCCATGGAGAATTAATAAAGTTGCTTTCAAATTGTTTTTCAAAGTAGGACAGACAGGTTTAACGCGCCCTGCCCCTCCCCCTCAAAAAATCTAATAATGATATTTCTCGTTGTGGCAACAAAATTAGGGTTTTTATTTTACTTTTTATCCAATTTGTATTTTAATTTGAATCGAACGTGTATGTGTAGTATATTGGTATATTTTGTATATATTATATCTTTTAGGTATCATTGACTGCGGAAGGGGTAGGTTGGGGGTTTAGGGCTTTTAAGATTTGTTTTTATTTTTATTTTTATTTTTATTTTTATTTTTATTTTTATTTTTATTTTTATATTTGATATTTTTATTTGTATTTTTTATGTGAAATATTATTTTGTAGGTATTTTTTATTTATAATAATATTATGTGTTATGACTTATACTTTTATGGGAAAATGTATTATAGGTTACATTTTTGGCATATGGTTTTGAGATCCATGGTATTGTAATTTTGTTTAATATATGGGAAGGTTTATGTCCAAAAAAATTTTGAAATGGAAAAAATAAAAGTAGGAGGGTATATGGCCTTTTTAGTTCATTTTATTTTTAACCTTCAAAGAGACAGAGGAGAAAGGGTTGGCATACTTTGAGAGAGGAGAACCATATCTTTAGAGAGTGAGGGAAGAAAGTGACAACGAGAAACATATAACAAGTAGGGAGAAAATAACAATAGGAAAACAGGAGTGTTCAAAGGGAGCAAAAATGTCTGCGTACCAACAAAGTTTTGGGGGCAAAGTAAGCACAAGGGGAAAGGGTAGAGGGAAACAAAGAGGAGATCCACTCACATATGAAGAAGAGGAAGAATATTTGCTACCTCTACAACACTGAAGAGTAGAGGTACATTATTTTATAATTTAATGGGTGAATTTATTTTATATTTTTGTAATTCCTAAGAATAATCTAGACAACCATAAGAAAAATACATTAAAAAAAACAAGGACCGAGTAGTGACTAGTCTCTGCCTTTATTGTGTCAATTGTTATAGAAATTCTAATGTCAATTGTGTTGAGTTATCTAGGGCATATTGGAGGCTAACTTGTAGGTTAGTGGAACAAAGGTTGCATATTAGTAAGCGGCAATCCTTGTTGATGGCTAATCCCTGCCTCAATTGTGTCAATTACAATATAAATTATAATCTCAATTGGGTTGAGTTTACCTAAGGCATATTGGAGGCTAAGTTATAGGTTAATGAAACAAAGATTGCATATAAACAAGGGGTAGTCCTTCTTAATGGATATGGAGGAGTGTTATAGCTAAACACAACTACACACTAATTTAATAGAGTTAATGTAAAAGAAAATGAAATAAAAATCAAATTCATATAATGGTTGGAGTATAGAGACAGAATTTTTTTAGGAGTTTCGTAACATATAGAAAAATAATTAAAGAAAAAGGTAATGTAGCAATTAAGTTAATTTTTTTTTGTTAAAATATCATATACATCTAGTATAAATTGACTTGTAAAATTAAAAATAAGTTGTGATGTAAAGGGCAATATTAGAGAGTAAACCATAGCAAAAAAAATAATGGTAGACATAGTAGACCATCAAGGGATAAATTTGGTTGCTATTATAAAATTTAAGGGGGACTTTTGATTTGTTATAGTCTATGAAATGTAAGGTGATATTTTGAATAAGTAAATACAAATTATAAAAAATTGTAATAAATATAAATCTTGTATTTTATTTATTTTTTAACATTTAAATAATAATCTTGAATAAATAATTATTCATCAAAAATTGTAAAGAACTATAATAAATATAAATCTAATAATTTATTAAAAAAATTAAATAAAAAATTTAACATTTGTGAATGGTTGTTGGTTGAATTGGTGAAGATGTTTGGCTCACAAAGAACCCACCAAAGAGCAAATCTTGTTGCTAACAAAACTTACGATGATATAAGGGATGAGGATAGAATCATACCCCAAATAAATTTGATGGAATGAATATCCCTCAAACCTTGATTCTTAGCAGGAGATCATCATATAAAGTAGAAAAATAAAATAAAAATCAATATTTAAATAGTAATGTTGAATAAACAAATATCTACCAAAAATTATAAAGAATTGTAATAAATATAAATCTAGTATTTTATCCAAAAAAAACATTTAAATAATAATATTGAATAAATAATTACCTATCAAAAATTGACATGACAAAGAAATATTGTTATAAATAATAAAAATGTTAGAATAACACTTAATTTAAATTAATAATAAAAATAATATAATTTAAGAGTATTATAATTTATAATGAAATCTACATACTTACGTCTAGTGCACTTGAACAATGTATGATTTTTTTTGGAGTGTATGAGATGAAAAGAAATTTTTATGGTAAACTTAATTGTAACAACATTAGTACTTTGTTTCAATAGTCAAATTTATAATAATTCATAGAAATTGTAAGATTAGAACTATGTACGAAAATGATAGGTGTGTTACAATACATGACTTCTCTATTTAAATTCTAAAGTGTGATATAAAATAGTTTAGTGATAAGAGTAGGATTATCATAAAAATAATAATTATCCCAATAAAAGAGTCATAGAGAAAATAGGGGTTGGCACATCTAATTCATTATAATTAGACATTTGGAGAGTATATTTATTGTTTAATATTTTAAATTTGAGATAAATATTTTAAAACATTATAATTTGAAAAAAATATATATATAGGATTGATATTTAGAAAGTTTTAAAATTAAAAAAAATAATAATAAAAAGTTTTTTATTTTTTAATATGATCTCAATAAAATATATTTTATAATTTTATAGTTTAAAATAATTACATAATAAAAAAAATGTATAGTTTAAAATAATTACATAATAAAAAAATTAATTAAAAAAATTGTAATAGATTTTTTTTTTAATATGATCTCAATTATATATATATATATATATATATATATAAATAATTTATAAACATTACATAATAAAAAATTATAAATAATTACTTTCTGTGAAAGAATAGAAACTTACTAATGAATGATATAGTGTCATTTAGAGAGTGTAGATGTATTTTTTATTTATAAGTAGAAATTACATATAAACTATGACAATTAATTAAGAGTGAATTAGGATTGTAATTTGAGAATCGAAACTTACCAATATTGAAAATAGTGTTATTTAGAAAGTATATACTTTTTAAAATAAATAATAAAATTTTAACCAATCATTAATAAATAAATGAAATATTTTTTAATATCATTTTAGGGAATCTTCCAAAATATTACATACAAAACTATAGTATTATCATAATAATATGTTAAATCCTGTAATTTGATTGGTTAAAGTACATAAATTATTGTTTTCAATAATAATAATAATAAAACTTTAAAGCAAAAGTGAGTCTGATATAAAAATTCAGATAGGGTGAAGGGAATTATAAAATTAATTTTTCATGGCATTCTGAATTAGGGTATTAAATCAAAAATAGAAGATGACGGACAGGAATAGAGTTGTTTCTCTTTGAACTATAATGTTTCATAATTAAAACTCAAATACGGTTACTATTTTCTAGCCTATAAATATGGTTAGATAAGTTTTAAATAGAATATTGATAGAAAAAATTTAATATTTTTGTGTTAAATTTTAGACAAACATTCATAATTATTAAAATAAGTTTAAAATTTCCTAAAAATTGCGATTTTTCAACGGAATTCTTGTCAATTTTTATACTCTAAGATTGTTGTTTGTTGTATTGTATTCCAAGTATCATTTTTTAAAATAATTTTTTAGTTATAATATTAATATAAATGAAATATTCTATAAGAACATGAATGGAATATTCTTTAATATTTGATATTAAACTTTAGAATTCATAAAGTATTATACTATTTCAAGGCTTTTTATTGACTACAATTTAATAAAAAAAATTGTTTTTAGTGATTCTTATAGTACCCTGCAGGTCAAGGACTAAAAATTGCAAAAACCCTATTAAAAAAATCCTTAAAAACATCTAAAAACCATACACAAACCCTTAATAATCGCTTCACTCTCTTCCCTTTTCCCAGTTTAGTTTTCCTTTCTTTTATTTTCTTTTCTACATTGAATGTAAAAATTCTTAAGTTAGTTTACTCTATTTTCTTTTCTAGGTTCTATGCAACTTGTTTGATGAAATTCCTAATTTGGTTTCTACTCTTTTCTTTTTTAAGTTTTATGAAAATTTGAATTGCATTTTAGCCTGATTTTTTCAGCCTTCCTCATTATGTATAATCATTATTCAACCTTACCCATCATTCGTATTGTGTTCCAATAAACAATTTTATTCTTGCCAATACACTTAACAATCAAACAAAAAAATATTTAATGATAATAAAATAATTTTTTAATTGTGTAAATAAGCTAAAAATTAGGCTTAACAAATAGGAATAGTATTTTATTTTTTACATGTTGAATGAATGTTTTAAATATTAGGTATGTGTAACAACCAATAGGCCTTTCTGTGAAAACATAATTAGGAGAGCATTAAACATTGTAGGTTGTGGCAAGTCTAACATTTCAAAAACCACATAACATGATATTTAAGAGGATTACCACACTCTTTTACACCTTGAAAATCTTACCATTGAGACAAACAAAATAAATTTTTATTTTTAATTAATTTTATGTATCATTTTTATTCTAAATCTTATTATTTATTAGTTATTAACACAATTATTATGTATTGATGATAGGGAGGAGGGTCAAAGGAAGGAGCATGCTAGGACAAGTCATGTCCTTCTAATTTTACTAGGGACCTAACACAAAGATATAATTCATAGTTTTATTCTTTAAATTGAATTGTTTCAACTAATTCTAATATTATTTTATTTTTGAGGTTTTTTTATAATAGGTCTAATAGTTATATAGATTTATAGACGAATGAGGCTAGGATAAATTGACATCCTTCCTCTGCTACTAGGGACTTGATGCAAAGGTATAATTTTATATTTGTTTTTAAATTGAAGTATTTAAATTAATTCTAATATTATTTTCTTTTTGAGGCTCTAATAATAAGTTCACTAGTTATATAGACCCATGGAAGATGGGGCTAGGATAAGTTCACACCCTTCCTTTGTTTCTAAGGACTCAACATGGAGGTATAATTTTCAATTTTTATTTTTTTAATTAAAATATTTTAATTAATTATAATATTAATTTATTTTTCAGATTTTCATTATAAGTCTATTAATGATATGGACTTGTGAGATGATGAGTCTAGGTCGAGTTGACATCCTTACTGAGGCTGGGATGAGTCAATGTGTTTTCCATGTTACTAGGACTTGACATAGAGGTATAATTTTCAATTTTATTTTTTAGAATAAAATATTTTAATCAATTATAATATTATTTTCTTTTTGAGGTTTTGATTATATTTCCATTAGTGACATGGACTTGCTCGATGATGAAGTTAGGCCGAATCAACGTCTTTCCTTTGCTACTAGAAGCTCAAAACAAAGGGATAATTTTTAATTTCATTTATTAAATTTAAGTATTTCAATTACTTGTTTTATAATATTTACTTGTATTTCAAGTCTATATCATATGTGCCTCATGATCAAACTACATTGAGTTGTGTTAATAGCATAGGCCCCTCTCATCCTCATCATGTATGTCATGCTTCATAGCCTTGGAAACATGTGAAAGCCCCCACCTAACATTGACGATGTTATGCCACCAATTTTTTTGGTGAATAGTGGAGAGGCCCAACCATACTCTAAAAATGATTATCCCTCTTGTCTGACACAAAATGAGTACACACCAAATGTTTGGGACGTTAAAAGTGAGATTATATGTGAATGAAAAAATGAAAATTTTGGATGATGCTTGGTGCAAGTAAGTATTTAATTTTTTGTTATTTAAGTTTCTATATTTCTATTATTTTAATTTTTTAGTTTCATAATTTATTTACAATATATTTTACGTTCCATTTGTTTATTCTATGTATTTGAAAAAAAAAACATATACATTGTAAAAAAATATTTTGTAGATTTTTTAATCTTCAATATATCAATTTGTTGATAGAGTGTAGACAATGGCTTGCCAAAATAATTGAAAATGAATTATGAAACTCCTATTGTAACATAAAAAGTAATTACAAACTATGCAACAACCACGCTTAACAAGATGAGGAGGCATATGAGGGTGAGGTCAAAAAATAAATATTAACTTTTATTTTTTTAGTTTTATACATTTTTCCAAATATGAAATTTGCAAACAACATACAAGGGAAATACAAATGTAGAAATACAAATCATAATTTATAATTTTAGTTTTTATTACAAATGTTATTTTTATATTTAATTGTATCAAAGTTTTTGATAAAATTTAAAACGATAATATTTGTATGTTCATATTCACAATAATTGTTTAAATATAAATATTCAATATATATTTAAATAATAATATAATATGTATATGTATATATATAATAATATAATATATATAATAAATAAATAATAATAAATTATACAGTTTCATATATATTTATATATAATATTATTTTAATTTTTTAGCCATTGTCAATGCAAACTAGGTACCAATGTGATGCCAATTGTTGATGTAATCTCAATGCAAATGTGGTACAAACCTGACAAAAATATTGAGAGGATCCTCCTACAATAATTCAATAAAAATGCATGAAATAACAGAATTACAAAATGAATAGAAGCACCGAATAGATTATATTGATCGTAGACCACTTCGAGAGGGAAACCTCCTTTAAGCAAGTTCAATAAAAATAATTTGTGGATGCCTTCATTGGCCTCAACACTTACTTATATGTTAATTCTAATCTAAATAACCACTACTTCCCATGAATGTGGGATAAAAAAAATGCTTATGGGATGACTTACAAAGCATATGCATCTACAGCAACTACTAAACTAACAAAGTAAAAAGAAGAGATATCACGGGTTCATAACATCTCCCCTCCCTCTTAGAAAAAGCTTTGTCCTCAAAGCTTCACATGTGAGAATTGGTGTTGTATCTGAAATAATGGTTTCCATGTTGCATCTTCTGGTTGCATTCCGTGCCATTGAATTAAAAACTTAGTGATGGAGCGAGAGTGAAGTTGGTGTGTACACTTATCCAAGATAGCCTCTAGCTCAAGAATAATGGATCCTTCATTATCAAATTCTTGTAAAATAGTCTACACTCTGATGTTTGTGCTAAGAACTTGCTTCAGACCAGAGACATGAAATACTAGGTAAACTCCAGAAGAATGTGGGAGATCCTACTTATAAGCAACTGACCCAATCTTCTAAAGAACCTTATAGGGCCCCTAAAACTTTCAAGCTAGTTTATGATGCCCTTTGAGTTTTAGGGAGGACTGCTTATATGGCTACAAGTGAAGAAAAACCATTCACCTACTTGAAAAGTACACTTGGAATGGTGTTGATCTACCTATTGTTTCATTTTATTTTGTGTCATATGAAGATTATCTCGTAGGCTACTGAGGATCTGATCTCAGGTTCAGAGAATCATGTCATGATGAACTATTGGGGGTTTATAGAAGGAGCACTGGTGGTGTTTGACCATAGACTATTTCATATGAAGTCATTTTCATTGAAGTGTGGTAAGAGGTATTGTGCCACTATTCAACAACAGGGAGCCACTTTACCCACTAATGTTGTTGTTCTAAGGTGAAGAAATGAAGGAAGGTTTCTAAGCATTTGTTGATAATTTTAGTTTGGCTATCTGTTTGTGGATGATACCCAGAACTCATCTTCAATTGGGTGTCAGTGCATCAAAATAGTTCTATCCAAAAATGGTTGGTGAAGGTTACATCACGATCTGAGACAATGGATGAAGGAATGCCATGAAGATAGAAAATCTAGTGTTGGAAATTTTTTGCAATTGTGGAGGTGGTACAGGGATGGCTGAGAGCACAAAAATGACTATATTTGAAGAGGTAATCAACCATAACCAAGATCACCATTTTCCCTCTAGATTTCAAGAGCCCCTCAATGAAATCCATCAAAATATTAGTCCAAATCCTAGTAGGGATGGGCAAGGGTTTGAGCAACCTAGGGGTGAGTGTTGTTTCACCCTTGTTGTGTTGGCAGGCATCACATTCAACCACCATCTATTGAATTACCTTTTTTATTCCCTTCCAAAAGAAGTTGCATCATGTCTGCTCATAAGTTTTGAGAAACCTTGAGTGCCCTATGGATGGAGAAGCATGGAGTTCATAGAATACAACCTGATGAAGATATATGTTTTGGGGAAGCACCAGACGACCCTTGTATTGTAGAGAAGCACCATCCCATGAATAAAGTAGTATAACTGAGGGGTTAGTGGTCAACTATTGAATGATTAGAGATAATGAGGAGTCATTGACAGACCTTTGTTGTATAGTGTCCAACCAATTTAGAATGGGCTTAGAAATAGCATAAAGGGAAGTTTGGTCTATAAATGTGTGAGACAGAGCATCAGCCAAAATATTATCCTTACCCTTCTTGTAAGTGATCTCATAGTCATAACCCATGAGTTTATTGACCCATTTCCATTATGATGGGGTAGAGACCCATTGTTCCAAGAAATATTTTAGACTCCGGTGATCATTTTTTATGCAAAAATGATTTCCCAGGAGGTATGGCCACCACTTATATATTGCATGCAAAATGGCCATCATTTTATTCTAATATGTAGAGAGCACTAAATTCTTGCCAGAAAGGGCTTTATTGATGAATGCAATGGGGAATCCTTATTGGAGGAGAACAACACCTAGTCCATTGTCACAAGCATCACTCTCGATAGTGAAGGTCTTAGGAATATCTGGCATAGCTAGAACAAGTGTAGTACACAGCTTATTTCAAATTTTTAAATGCATATTCAGCAGCTTGTGTCTAAGTAAAAGCATCATTTTTCAACATAGATATCAATAGAGATGTAATCTTCCCATAATCCTTGATAAACTTGCGATAGTATCCAATCAATCCTAAAAAACCATGGAAGCTCTTGAGTGTCTAAGGATGTGGCTAGTTTGTCATGGTAGCTATTTTATCTGGATCCACTTGAACCCCTTGGGCTGACACAATATGTCTGAGATACTCCACTTCATCCTATCCAAAAGTACATTTGGACTATTTTTCACAAATATGATGGTCATAAAAAATTTACAGTGTGAGATCTAGATGTTGGATATGCTCAGACCATATTTTACTATAAATGAGGATATCATTGAAGAAGACCAAAATGAATTTCCATAAGTAAGGCCAAAATATTTTATTCATCAATGCCTGGAATGTTGAAAGAGCATTAGTGAGGCCAAAGGGAATGACCAAAAACTCATAATGGCCATCATGTGTGCAAAAATATGTCTTAGGGATATAATCCTCATGAAGCCAGATCTGGTGATATCCAAAGCAAAGATCCAACTTGGAGAAAAAATGAGCACCATGAAGCTCATCAATAATAGGGATCAGTAACTTATACTTGATTATGAGGTGATTAAATGCCCAAAAATCAATGCAAAGGTGTCAGGACCCATATTTGTTTTGAACAAGGAAAATTGGGGAAGAACATGGGCTCATATTAGGGTGAATAACACCTTGCTTTAGTAAGTCTTGATTGAGCATCTCAATCTCATTTTTTTATTGAATGGGTAGCGATAAGGCCTGATGTTTAGAGGAATGATTCCAAGAAGAAGCTGAATACGGTGATCCTCTAGCTGTGAAGGTGTAAATCCCATGGGTTTGACAAAGACACATGCATACCTTTGTAGAATGGTTTGTAGATCAGAAGGAGTAGTGGAGACTATTGATGGTTACATTTGAATGGAATGGAGCTAGGAAATGATGCTATGTGAATTCCTCTTAAGAAGGTTTTCCATGTATGTGAAATGATAATGCTAAGAGATATTGGTTGCAATCCTTTCAATGTGTCTTTTTGCCCTTTGGTTAAAAACTATATCCAAAGTTTAGTAAAATCCCATAAGATAGGTCCAAGTGTGTGTAACCACTGAGCTCCCAAAATAATATCACATCTGCCTAATGGTAAGGTAAACATGGTGGATCACAAGTTATAATCTCCAATAGAGATACGCACATTATGACACTTCCCTTTACAAGGTAATGTGTCCCCATTAGTAATCATGACTTCAAAGTTGGAGCAAGGATGGATAAAACAATCAACTTGTTTGGCGATCTGAGAATCAATGAAGTTATGAGTGTTACCTAAATCAATGAATATTTATGAGAGGGAGCTTCTTGAAGTAACCCCTGACCCATATGGTTTATGGGGTAGTGACTCCTACTAAGGCATGGAGAGAGATCTCTAGTTGGTCTTCTTGAGAAGTAAGTTCCACAATTGGCTGAGCTTCTTCTAGATCATTTGTTGTATCCTGAACATCTTCCCAATCTTCAGTTAAGGGTGGAGAGTCCACATCCAATAGGTAGAGATTTTGCTTGACACATCGATGTCCCTAAGTGAATTTATCATCATAGTTATAACATAGTCTTTTTTCTCTATGAGCTTACATCTCTACTTCAGTCAAATGCTTGATAGCAGTGGTGCTGGGAGCTGACATTGTTTGAGATCATTGTGGAGCTGTATTTTTGAAGGGAGCGAAATTGGATTTGAATCACTGTTGAGCTACGATCTTATCCTCTACCAACTTAACCAATTCTAAGGTTTCCATAATCATGTTGGGCCAAAACATTTTTACCTCAGATCGAATTTCATCCTTCTATTCACTGACAAAGTAAATCCTAAAGAATTCTATTTGATATTCTTGCATGGATCCTATTTGGAAAAGTTGAGTGCTCCAGTGAAGTCCTCAAAAGAAGTAGGGCTAAACCATTGTAAAATAAGGGTGCAAAAATTAGTTTATATGGGTTCATCATGAGCCTTGGTATACCAATGATACCATTGAAGGGATTCAAGTTCCAAGTGAAAGGATGCAAGTGTGACCTTGTTGGCATCAAAAGGATTATGTAGACTAAAATATTGTTCTGCCTGATAGATCTATCCATTTGGATTTGCACCATTGAATCATAAAAAATTAAGCTTTGACCCATGATAATTGCTAGAAGAAGAAAATGCAATGTCTGAAGAAGACTTTGGATGTCATATGTTATTCATGGTGTTATGTTGAAGACTAAGGCTGAGAATTTTTTCATCAAGATCTTTGATGTGGATCTTTAGGGAAACAATTTCACCCTCCATAATTTTTTCTCTTGTTTGGGTTACTACCATGACCTGAATAACATTTGTTTTTTGCAATGGATAGGAAAACTAGAGTTAAGACATGTTTAGTAAATAAAGTTTTGAATTTGGGAAAAAATAGAAGGGGTAAAGGGGATTTTTTTTTTTTTGCATAGGAGAAGATTGATGAAGGCAAGGGCAATTTTAGGAGTGAAAATGGAAAAATTGGAAAATTGGTCATAGAGAGACAGAGTAGAATGAGATGATGAACACAATGGAAAAATTTAAAGATAGATGAACAAAAATAGAAGTTATGGTAAAACTCAAAAAAGGGAAATTTACAATTTATGAGAATTAGGAGTGGAATTGGGATATGGGACCTCAAGGAACAAAATATAGGGAATGGAATTTTAGGTGTCTAGATAAAGTTTGAGGATGAACAAGGATACAGATGGAGAGATATGGAGAGATTATGGTTTTTTATCTGGTGATAAGTCCTCTAAGAGTCTACTGAGACTATGGATAGTTTACAAATTCTAGGTTCTATCAAATATCTACCTAAAAGTCCTTTGATAATCTATGGATACTCTACTAATTGATTATTTTGAGTCAACTAAAAATATTCAAAAACTAATAAAAATGGGTCCCAAATTTCAATGGATGTCTAAGGGTTTTAAAATTTTCACTCTAGCCACCAATGTCATCTAAATGAGTACTGCTCTCCAAAAAAAATTTGGCCATAGATTTATCTCTTTGGGACAGATCTTGGTTTTCCTCACGGATGGGAACTACTCAATCAAGAAGGAGCCTTTGCCCATTTTGTTGGTAGGTCCTCTTAATGGGCCATCTACTTTGGGGTTCTTTTGGTACTCCTCACATTGAGTTTTAGGGCTTTCACCCAAGCACTTCCCGCAATTGTGCGATCAGGTTTTTACCCTAATCTAAAATAGATTATTGTGTTAGAAGAAAATACTAAAATAAATTATGCAACAAAATAGAGTTATTTAAGAAAAAGTATTATGCAAAAAAATAGAGTGAAGACTTTATAAAATAAAAATTTGGCTCTAGAAAGTGCTTTGATACCAAATGAGAGGATCCTCCTACAATAATCCAATAAAAATGCAAGAAATAATAGAATTACAAAATGAACAGAAGCACTGAATAGATTATATTGATCGCATACCACTTTGAGGGGGCAACTTCCTTTATCAAGCTCAATACAAATAATTCTTGGATGCCTTCATTGGCCTCAACACTTACTTATATATGAATTCTAATATAAACAACCACTACTTCCCATGAATGTGGGATAAAATAAAATGCTCACAGGACAACTTACAAAGCATATGTGTCCACAACAACTACTAAACTAACAAACTAAAAAGAAGAGATGTCATGGGTTCATAAAAAAATATGGCATAATTAAAATTTCCAATCACATTGACTTTGTGCCACTATAATTGACGTTATTTTTTGAAAATTTTGGTACAAAAAACCAAAAACCATTGGTTTCCAAAGGAAGATATTAAGATGTAAATTGTAATAAATGTAGTAATGTTAGGGAAATATAATGACCCATAAACTCGCATAACCTGAGCATATTGCTAGAGTCATACACTTGATGTTTTTGGTAACCAAAACTATATATTTCAAATTTTTAGGAGATAATAGAAACACAGAAATTAATTTGATAACTTTATTCATGAGATGTAGGGCTCCATAGACCTCACTCTCATTTCTAATTTTTTGCATCAATCTATTATAATTTGATATTCTTCTTCAGACCCTAATAGGGAATTTGAACTTGCAAAGGGTAAAGAAAATATTTGTTTTCAAGAATGTGGTCAAGGTCAACAAGGTTTTTAAGCACCAACTCTTTATCAGGCTCCTCAATATATCAAAAAAGTATGCCAAGTATAATTCAATTCAACCAAGCATTTTAGCATGATGCAATGTCTAATCTACTTTGTATTTCAACACCACGAAAAATGTTTAATGTCTTCTAGAATGCAATAGTAAATTTTAGGTGCTCTGTAAATTTATTTAGTTTCTTATATGCCTACTCTTAATTCTTGAATTAGATCCTTATGCTCATTCACTGAATCATTTATAAATGAACTAATGCACCTATATATTTATAAACTTACTGAATTTGAATTAATACCTTATTAGTGTTTAAGGTGACACACAATAAGAAAAAAAATCAAGACCCAAAATCCCTAGGGAACCCAAACAAGGGAGAAAAGGGCCCAGCCACATAAGCAAATAGTGTACATTTATAGGAAATACATCATAAACTCATGGAAACATAGATGGAGGAGAGAGGAGATGAGAGAGATAAAAATATGGGGGACAATGAGAAACAACCATAAACACATAAAAACACACCAATGAGAGCTTAATCTAAACCATTAAGCGATGAACACACATGTACCCTAGACTAATGTAATTTTATGACTAATAAATATCCAATGATATTTTTTAGGTGTCTACATAATGCCATAATTTAATGTGTGTATACACATACATATCAAAGTAAAATAAGCAAATGGTAGATACAAAATTTTGTGCTCCTAAAACTTTTGCAACAACTTCAATGCTCCTATGGAACCTATAGAGGACATGTACATGTGTGTCCTTATTTCCTTGCTAGAATTGTGAAAAAGGTTAATAAGGTAGTTAGTGTGAATTATAATTACATGATTTATGATTCTTCTTCAAGTGGTATTAATTTTTATTATTCTACCTTTGGTGCTCCTATGTCTGAAATCAATAATTAAATTAGATCCTTGAATGAGCCTCTTCATATTATGGTTATACCAACATATGAAATTATTACCATGACACATGTAATAAGTGAATTACAAATATAAGTACAAGATTTATCTCTAAAGTCCTTCTCATATAATTCTTGGGTTGATTTTATGATATGCATTTTCTAAGTGTACAAGACTGAGGTGATACATAATTTAGAAATAGTCTCTATAAGTAACCAAAAATGGTCCATAACTTTATTATATGTTAATCTATATTGGATTAATATATTTGTTCATGTATGGCTAATTTGGTCTAAATTAAAAATATGGACCTTTTGTTGACTTCCAACTTCTTAGATTTCCCATTTGTGTATTATTTATCTTATCTTATACTTTATATCCCCTCTAAGTCTGGTCTACCCATATCCTACATTTTCTATTTTTTTAGGTCCTAGCCATTAGAAATCAATATGATTATTAATATTGTTAATTTGAATTCAAAAGTCACTTATAAACAAAAAAGTTTTAAATCTCATTTAATTAATCAAACAATAATTAGAACATATATCATTACCTAAACAATCATATGTTCTACCCCTGTGGGTTATGGAAGGGATGTATGCAAAGCCTGGGTTGTGGATTCAATGATAGTGGTCTCAGGAGAACTTGTAACCAATGGTGATGAAGTGGTATGGGTAGTGGGAATATATATAATGGAGGTAATGGGTGTGAGAGTGGGAAATGATGTTGGAGTATTCACAGGGACATCTAGAAGTTGTTAAATTTGAACAACATTGGGTCTAATATGAAACGACTTTGTGGACATCAAAAAAGGAACTATATGAGTAGGAGAAGTAATCACAGACAAACATTATCAAGGTTACACTATTATAACATGATGATGGATCATAGTAATCTTGTAAAATTATGAAATCATTGTAAATTTTGGATATTTTTTACCAATAACTTTAATAGTAGGAGTTTGGAAACCAATAGAGGAGGACAAGACATAATAGCAATTGAAAAACAAGAGGTCCCTAGAAGACTAATAGGAATATTGGGAACTAACTAAAATGAATTGGCCATCGTAGTGATCTCATATGTTTGTTAATTTATTTAGAAAAAAACTCCTAGTTTGAGAGCTAGATTTAGGTTGGGACACTATGGATTGGAAGCTATAAACCTGAGTGATCCTAGATGAACTAGATACACTAATAGAAATAGGAATCCCAATATGAATTACTCTAGTAAAATAAGGGGAATTAGAGGATGAATTTACACCTAAAATATTAAAATTAGGGGATGTAGTCATTGAACTAATATCATAGGAGTAGGTAAAATAGGAAGCCTTACCTTAGTAGATGTGGGCACTGAAAAAGTTTTTATAACTAAATATGGCCGCAACCCCTATAGCAATTTATTCTTAAGGCATGAATTAATTCCTTATAGTTCATCTAGTGTAAACTAAGCATTATATCTCTCCTCGATCCCTTTTGATTTTTGATCTTGTGGTTTTTGTAGTGGAGTGAATGTTACTTTCAATTTTGCTTTCACCTATGCAATGTCTATTGGGTTCATGTAATACAGGTCATCTAGATGGTAAGTGTAGTGATATGCTACAAAGACCTTCCTTCTTAGAAAATACATGTGGTTGGATATATTTCCCTTAGTATCCCAATGTATTAACTCATGATCATTAAATTTGAATGAACCCCTATGCACTGATAATAATTGACTAGAGGGCTAGGTTATTTAAATGCTCTACCTATCTTTAGTGGGGTGGGCGGACATGAATTTTTATTTATATTATTGTATATTACACCCACTCTGGTGAGAAATTGGTAAGCAATATCTTGTTCAACCATCTTGTTTGGCACATAATAGGGAAGCTTAAGGGATGCAACCAAAATTCATTCAATTATGGTCACAGTGAACAATAAATAATACTAATAGGCCCTAATATTTTTGATAGGTTATCTAGAGATCTTGGAAATGGGATGCTCATTTATGGTCACATACATATTTGGATAGGAATAGTTACATATTTACTCCATGCATTATTGAAAACCATACACATATAACTAGGGGTATTGAACATGAATGGGGGAAGTGGAGGAATTAGACCTTTTTTGGAAGTCTGCATGGTTGAATTTCATGGTAACACAACAAGAATACACAATATACGACAACATATATAATTTTTTATCATACTTCAATCCTTATTTATTTATTTATGAACACAACGAATAATGGCACCCAAATTTTGTTCATGTGATCCATGTTGGAGGCCCTGTATAATCTATTCATTAGAATCATTCCTACATTAACCCCTTTTCTAAATGTTTTCATTTTATATGTGTCAATATACCCTTTGTTGACCCAACATTTTATGTCTTCTATCTAATCCTTCAACATTCCATGGTAACATCTTGATTATAAGCAAAAGTGGGCTCAAGAAATTTTTAATAATTTTCAAATCAATCCTAGTAATATAAAATACTCCAATTTTTAGGTTTGGATAAAATATCACATCATATTTGAGAACACACACAATGAAAAAAATGTGCACAAGGTTTATGCAAGGAAATATCTTAGGTTTTATTACAACTTGATGTAGACCAACATTTTGCATGGTAATTAACTCATCTTGTGTGGCTTCCTCATCATCATATATTGTGTGAGCTTCATCTATCACATGGAATAGGTAATTATAGTGATCAAACTCAAAAATATGTGGCATGAAAGTTGTATCTCTGAATTCATGAGGAGGTCCCAAGGGAGAAAATGTTGCCATATCATGCTCTATGTGATACTCTAGTAGTCTTTTAAAAAAATTGGTGACTATAATGTTAAAATTCAACTCACTTAGTCCTTTGAACTTTTGAAAATGTATTTGACGTTGAGAAAAATGGTTAGCAATGGTAGTCACTTGTGAAAATTTGTATTTTTATTAAATTTCACAAGTGTCTCATTTACAATTCAAATCTCCAAAAGGCAAGTTTGTCACATCATACCACCTTTGAAAATATGTGAATTCAAAATAAATACTGACATTCATTATTATCCCTTAAAACGTCCATTATAATTTTAATTTTTGGTATTCCCATGGCCTTAATATCAAATGGAGGATCTCATTCATCCACGTATCAAAATATCATGACCTCATAATCACGAAGTTAACGAAGAGTTATTTTTCATTGTGATATGCATTTTCCTTCAATGGATATGTTATATTATATATCTAGCTCTATGTCACTTATCATCTGTATCATATCCAATTAAAGTGATACATATGTTGTCCTTTTATTCGATCGCACTAATAGTGTCATGAGTGCCTCAGAGCCTTCAAATGGTATTTTACATTATGAAAACACATTGATTTATTAGTTATGTTTGATAGTTCCAATTTTCCTAGTCTAGTCACCCCTTCATACATTAAGTATCACTGTGGCAACATCCTATAATATGAGATGGAATGTGGGGTTCATCAATTTTTTTATCATTCTCCATTTATATTAAATCACTTGGTAGTTTTTAATTGCTTTAAAATTCATGGGCTCATGGATTTCATGAGGTTCTAAGTGATAAATTTGAAAATTACTTGGACGCGTTATATTATTCATTTGTTAGTAACCTCCCTTGATGATTGTCCTTTACCTGCATGTGAATAATAAAACATAAGTTTCATTTGAATTAGACACTTCAATAAACAAGTATTCAATAACATTAGAAGTGAGCACATCACATTCATCGAACAACCATAGATTCATGGGGTTTATTTTATTTATATTGCATCGTAGTTAAGCTTATGTAGATTTTTTGATTTTTTTAAAAATTGAATGCATATTTGCATAAGTCTATAATTTTGCCTACACAAAAGAAAAAAAAAAGTCACAAATATATTCTCCATTTTATAATATAAACATATCATGTGAAAATATATGTGACATAAAATGAGACACATGGAAGCCGCCTGATGGTCATGGAGTCATAGAGTCAAAGAGTTCCAAATTGGTCAATGAAGTTCATGGACCTGTAAAATTATTACTTCCATTTGATATTCTCATGCATATGTTCACCACACAAAATAAATAATTTTAACCTCTTGATCATATATTTTATATTAAACAAATGATATATGTGATCACCTAATAAGTGAAGTTACAAACCAAGACATGTGGCCTCCCAAGAGAGTCATGGAGTTCATAAGATTAAATAATATGAATAAGCTCAAAAGTGTAAAGTGTCCATGTGGATATATATATATATATATATGTGTGTGTGTGTGTGTGTGTGTGTGTGTGTGTGTGTGTGTGTGTGTGTGTGTGTGTGTGTGTGTGTGTGTGTGTGTGTGTGTGTGTGTATGTATATATGTATGTATATATGTATGTATATATATATGTATGTATATATATATGTATGTATATGTATATGTATATATATATATATATATATATATGTATATGTATATATATATATGTGTGTGTATATATGTATATATATATGTGTGTGTGTGTGTGTGTGTGTGTGTGTGTGTGTGTGTGTGTGTGTGTGTGTGTGTGTGTGTGTGTGTGTATATATGTATGTATATATATATATATATATATATATATATATATATATATGTATGTATGTATATGTATGTATATGTATGTATATGTATATGTATATATATATGTATATATATAATGATTATGAAGTGGGATCAAGTAAATTTGTTCACATAGTCTTATGTATGGCAATGGAAAATAAGGATTTGAATTATATACTTAGAATACATGCTTTTAGGTCCATTTTTTCACATGGTCTTATGTATGGAAATGGAAAATAAGGGTGTGAATTATATAAATAGATTTTTTCTTTTAAAGGGATGACTAAGTGTTTTAAATGTTTTATGAGAAGGCTAAGTGTGGGATTGTTTAGACTTGAATTTCTGTTGCAACTAAGTCTTATATATACCATGAAAATCTCATGAAATTGATTGAAGGGTATTTTGTTTCTTTTTTTTAATGGGGATGATTAAGGAGGAAAAGGCTTAGGCATTGCTTTGTTGCCAGCTAACATTGATATCCTTGACAAAGTTACCTTTGGCTCCACTCTAGGCCTTTCTCCATTTTCAACCAAACATCTATAACTTTGATGGAGGTTTCCATAATCACCCTTTTAAGACAAAATTTTGATTTTCTTTGAATATTCTATATTCTCCTATTTTATTTTATTTATATTTTGTATTTTGATTTCTCAAAGGGTCGAGAACCAATGGAGCTAGGTATAGTGATGGTTATCATCTAGAAAATATGGTATTAGTTATGAAGTCTGATTGTGAGGAGCTCAAGTGTTATGAATACAAGGTAAACCTTAGACTAAGAATATGTGAACGTGGCATCATGTTTTATTTAAAATATATGATCAGGGGTATGTTTATTATGTGTGTAAAAAATTATATGCATGTGAAGATAAAGTTGATATATAATTCTAATGGATTTGTGGAGTTCACTAGGCCATGTTGAGAAGAAAAAATACACTTTGTGTCTCTGTGACTTTGTAACCATTGGATGACTGTATAAATAAATTTGTGAAACTTTTTGACTTCTTTGCTTTGTAAGCCTTTTCTAAATGCCACATTCATCATTCGACCTAGACATAATAAATGTCAAAGGCAATAAATATGTGGAGCTTACGAAAACTTATTTTTATAAGATGTATCCACATGGCTATGAGATTTGTGAAGGAGAGAAGATACAGACAAAATGAAGCATAAAGAAAGTATGATTAAGGCCATAGACACACTATTTAGTAAAGTTATAGCAACCAAAATTTGAAGAGTGATTCCATATCAACTAGCATTAATTCAAAACATGTCAGAATGAACAAGATTTATGGCTTCTTGAATTCAAAATCAAGTTGATTTGCATATGCAAATATATTAGTAGCTCTATTTTCACATTTTACACCTATCAACCTCATTAATGAGAGTGTTTAATTACAACGAGGCAATTATGAAAAAAAAAATCAACCATTGTGCCACCAATTCTAAATCTACTTTGAATATATTATATCTCATAAATCCCAAAGTTGTTTATAATTTCTCCATGATCATAATTTTGTCCTGGCATAAAACTTAGTACACTGAACAACATTATTTATTTTACAAATTTGAATTACAAAGTAGATATCAAAACCTTAATTATCATGCACTCTCTTGATATTATCATCTACTTCATTTATTTCTCAAATGCCTAACTCTTTAATCATGTGAAATTGTCACTGAACCTTGCATTGAATTGATCACTTGTTAATTATGCACTATTATTTCTTATGCACTTGGTCAATTTATTCTATTGGAGCTATTTGTTCATTTTTGTCTATGCTATTTAATTGATAGCTTCTATTAATTCCTATGAACTACGGTTTCCATTGAATAAGCACCATATAATTCTCCATGTGCAATCCTCCTATTGTTCAAGGAAAGTGTAAATTACCAAAAGGGATGATTGACAAGCACATTTGGATAGGAAAACATGGAGACCAACCTCTTGCTCATCAACATATCGATGAGGTTCTTTTAGACTACCCTAAAACTATTGATCATTTGGTGAAGGATCATGACATGACATGCACTTTTGTTGGGGAACTGGACTTTGTTATTCTCATTTATTTCTTAGGTAATAAATGGACCAAATGTTGGACATGGTTGATGAACATGATTTATATGGAAGATGTTTCCAATATTCTTCTCACAATAAGACAAGAGGCCCTTGAAATGTGATAATTATATCTTCATAGTTTTTTGCTACATCCCCATAATATCAAATTCACAACGTACATGTATATGTAAATCCATTTTGTAATGTTATAAATATTATTATACATATATCTACTTATCTTACTCTTGTGTTTGAATATATTGTGTGTACATCACATGATTTTTAGTATGGTTTATGTACTTTTGACTATTAGCATTTTCACTTTCATTTTTCTTTCTTTGCACATTTCATTCCAATTCACTACTTTGCACACCTTTTCTTGAGGTGGGATTATTATGTGCGACCACCTATTTAGTCTTAACTTTTTTTCTTGTAAAATACCATGGGTCAAAGCCACTCAAAACATGTCTCTGTATTACTTATTTAAATCTCTTTCTCACATAATACTATGGGCCAAATCTATCCTAAATACCTTCCTCGCTTTAGGCTATGAGCCAAAGCCCTCTAATAGCTTCTCCTTATCACATATTCTCAAATTTTATTCTTCGTTAGTGACACTCATCAAAATATATACATGTCATCACCCTTTGTCATCGTCCAAGTCAACTACCACACGTCCATGCATATTCTTCACACCCCTTTACTTCATATTATACTGCATGTATTTTTGCTCATATATGTTATGTTTTGTCCGTATGCCTCATGTTGGACTAAATACCTAGGATTCTTAGTCTTTGCAATATAAAAGAAGATGTGTAGCAATCAAAATGGACCCATGGAGCCAGGTATAGTGATGGTAATCATGTGGAAAATATGGTATTAGTTATGAAGTCTGATTGTGAGGAGCTCAAGTGTTATGAATACAAGGTAAACCTTAGACTAAGAATATGTGAACGTGGCATCATGTTTTATTTAAAATATATGATCAGGGGTATGTTTATTATGTGTGTAGAAAATTATATGCATGTGAAGATAAATTTGATTTATAATTCTAATGGATTTGTGGAGTTCACTAGGCCACGTTGAGAAGAAAAAATACACTTTGTGTCTCTGTGACTTTGTAACCATTGGATGACTGTATAAATAAATTTGTGAAACTTTTTGACTTCTTTGCTTTGTAAGCCTTTTCTAAATGCCACATTCATCATTCGACCTAGACATAATAAATGTCAAAGGCAATAAATATGTGGAGCTTACGAAAACTTATTTTTACAAGATGTATCCACATGGCTATGAGATTTGTGAAGGAGAGAAGATATAGACAAAATGAAGCATAAAGAAAGTATGATTAAGGCCATAGACACACAATTTAGTAAAGTTATAGCAACCAAAATTTGAAGAGTGATTCCGTATCAACTGGCATTAATTCAAAACATGTCAGAATCAACAAGATTTATGGCTTCTTGAATTCAAATTCAAATTGATTTGCATATGCAAATATATTAGTAGCTCTATTTTCACATTTTACACCTATCAACCTCATTAATGAGAGTGTTTAATTACAATGAGGCAATTATGAAAAAAAAAATCAACCATTGTGCCACCAATTCTAAATCTACTTTGAATATATTATATCTCATAAATCCCAAAGTTGTTTATAATTTCTCCGTGATCATAATTTTGTCCTGGCATAAAATTTAGTCCACTGAACAACATTATTTATTTTAAAAATTTGAATTACAAAGTAGATATCAAAACCTTAATTATCACGCACTCTCTTGATATTATCATCTACTTCATTTATTTCTCAAATGTCTAACTCTTTAATAATCTGAAATTGTCACTGAACCTTGCATTGAATTGATCACTTGTTAATTATGTCTTCTACTAATGTCATCCAACTAGCCATTCCCACTTTTCTACTAACTAGGTTCAATTTTCTTAATGTATGCACTATTATTTCTTATGCACTTGGTCGATTTATTCTATTGGAGCTATTTGTTCATTTTTGTCTATGCTATTTAATTGATAGCTTCTATTAATTCCTATGAACTATGATTTCCATTGAATAAGCACCATATAATTCTCCATGTGCAATCCTCCTATTGTTCAAGGAAAGAGTAAATTACCAAAAGGGATGATTGACAAGCACATTTGGATAGGAAAACATGGAGACCAACCTCTTGCTCATCAACGTATCGATGAGGTTCTTTTAGACTACCCTAAAACTATTGATCATTTGGTGAAGGATCATGACATGACATGCACTTTTGTTGGGGAACTGGACTTTGTTATTCTCATTTATTTCTTAGGTAATTAATGGACCAAATGTTGGACATGGTTGATGAACACGATTTATATGGAAGATGTTTCCAATATTCTTCTCACAATAAGACAAGAGGCCTTTGAAATGTGATAATTATATCTTCATAGTTTTTTGCTACATCCCCATAATATCAATTCACAATGTACATGTATATGTAAATCCATTTTGTAATGTTATAAATATTATTATACATATATCTACTTATCTTACTCTTGTGTTTGAATATATTGTGTGTACATCACATGATTTTTAGTATGGTTTATGTACTTTTGACTATTAGCATTTTCACTTTCATTTTTCTTTCTTTGCACATTTCATTCCAATTCACTACTTTGCACACCTTTTCTTGAGGTGGGATTATTATGTGCGACCACCTATTTAGTCTTAACTTTTTTCCTTGTAAAATACCATGGGTCAAAGCCACTCAAAACACGTCTCCGTACTACTTATTTAAATATCTTTCTCACATAATACTATGGGCCAAATCTATCCTAAATACCTTCCTCACTTTAGGCTATGAGCCAAAGCCCTCTAATAGCTTCTCCTTATCACATATTCTCAAATTTTATTCTTCGTTAGTGACACTCATCAAAATATATACATGTTATCACCCTTTGTCATCGTCCAAGTCAACTACCACACGTCCATGCATATTCTTCACACCCCTTTACTTCATATTATATTGCATGTATTTTTGCTCATATATGTTATGTTTTGTCCGTATGCCTCATGTTGGACTAAATACCTAGGATTCTTAGTCTTTGCAATATAAAAGAAGTGTAGCAATCAAAATTGACCCATGAGGTCACAAAGTATTTGAGTTATCAAAATATAACTTAGATTTTAAACTAAAAGAATGCCTCTACAAATGTATTAATAAATGCATTTCACTTTAAATTATATTTGTATCCATTTGTCACAAAGATTTTTGTGTGTGGGATTGAGAAATAAGTGCAAACTAGAACTAAGGTATGCAATTGTGGCCGATGAAAAACTTCAAAATTTACAAGGATTATTTCACAATGATTTAATTAAATAGAAATTCAAACTAAGTTTGCATTAATAAAAGGGGAAACAAATATTTGTTCACATTCTTCACGTTTAACATTGACTTTGTAATACATATTGTATCTTTAGATTCACCAAATTTGTAAATCAAAACTATTGTTTTGATGCAGATCTAAACATGTGTCAAAGCTTTTGTTCTCTAAATATTTTCTACTTTATCTCTTAATATACTAACACATCCACATAGGCCTCCCTTTATTTCAAAGACTAAGTTATTATGTGTGATGTTGTGATCCCTAAAGTCATAGAGTTTAGAGTCACAAAATTTGTGGAGTCCCAAAATAGTTAATGAAGTCTGTGAATCTCTTAAATTATTGCTTTCACTTAATGCATCATAATTTAATATTTTCCCCCTCATGAATTACAATTTACTGCCATTTACATATAGTACTACTATAAAAATATCCTCGGGAGTATACCAACAACAACAATGTTTATTTGTCAAAATTGACTTTAATCACATTTGAAAATCTAAAATGTCCATGTGTCATGATCATGCAATACATCCGGCATGGAGTTCAAAGAGTCAATCGTGCCCTTTACTTTATCCCTATATGCCTTCATTGAATTGTGTTCTTTCTTTTCCTTTTTTATATCCAATCACATTGCAACATGTGACAACGTCTAATTGATTTATAGTCATAGAGCACACAAAATCATTTTATCCCTTCAAATCACTTTATGCAATCTACAAATTCGTAGATTTATTAACTCTACTTTATATTCTTTTGACATTTGTACCTTTCCATTGTTACGTTTGTTGTGTCCATGTGGAAGCTTCTTGTCGAAAGCATCTTCCCTTAATTGTGATCCTTTGTCACTTTTAGATTTACTACCTCTAATCAAAGTAACCCATGTAGTTGCCTCCTATTTGTCACACAATCATGAACACCGTAGCAAGTTCATCATATTTCACGACTTTAAAAATTGCATCACCCTTCTCAAGATTTAGGATTTCATGACCTTATTTTGTTTCTAAAATATCCTCTCCATTCTATATACTTACCGTCTGAACACAAGATTTTAAAATATTATTGGTGGGCGAAAATAATGTTGCAGACCGGCTCCATGCGATATTTCGAATTCCAAAGCACCCTCATCAAAGGACACGTCAACGTCTGTGGATTTAGAAGAAGCCACGTGGAGGGCTGACAGTGACGACTACCGTTGCTCCATCGGAAACAGAATTAAATTCTTGTATGGCGGGCGTTGAAAATGTGGAAGCAAAGCAAAGCAAAGCAAAGGCATGTGATTCGATCTCAATTAGCGGATAAAGTCGGCAGGCAAACAGAATTTTCGTGTTTGAAGACACTCTACACAAAGTTGACATTAACAATCCTTTTATTATGGGAGTGAGTCGTAGGAACTTGGTACTTATTATCGACGTCTTTTAAAGTTTTAGAAATTGGTAAGTTATAGTTTTAAAAAAATTAAAATTAGATTGTACATAATTAATAATAAAAATTTCAAACATAATTTTTAAACATCTTTAATAAAAATATATATATAATTTTAAAATTATTTTTACGATTTTAATTTTCATTCTAAAATGAAAATGGATAGTGAAACTCGTAATATAAATATTCCAATGGTAATTTTGAGGCATCAAAATCTTTTCCACAGCGAAAATGAATATAATTTATTATATAATATAGAATAATATTATTATTTATTATATATAAGTTATTACTATCTATCTATATCTATATATATATATATATATATATATAATAAGTTTAGCAAAGACGAATATTTGAATAACATATATTGGGGGACAAAGTTATATTATAATTCAATTCTCAAATGGTAATAGTACCAATGGTAATAGCATAGATATATTTCGTTATTCATGCAAAATGAATGCAACCTTTAATGCAAATAAATGGAAATTGATTCGACGTAAGTAATGTGATTTTGATTCTTTAGTAAGATTGGATCCCACTTAAATCTATGGCTTGTGATGCACCCAATTGGGTTTTTTACAGGGTTGTCTGCGTAAGGTCTTTGGCTACAATGACAAGATTGGGTACAGAGGTGCTTGGAGATTTCAAGGAGCAAGGTTCTTTTTCGGTTTAGGAAGAAGGTGTAGCCAAAGACCTACTCACATCCCTTAAGCGAAATGAAGACATTGTTGTCAAGAGTAGGTAATTATCAGCATGGGTATGAGTAAGAGTTTTTAAAACCTTAACAAAACCAATCTTTCAGCTATTAGTGGACAAGACACAATTGTGGAAAGGAAAGCTTCTGAACTGCCATGTTGGGGACATATACAAATGCATCCATTATGTCTAGTGAATGCAACATTGAAGAAGTCAACTCCCCTTCCCTACCCTCTTTCTCGTCTGGGTCGACTCTTTTGGGTAGTATGGTAGATGCTTCCCTTTTAAGTAGTGGATTTATGCAAGTTGTATAAATATCTAGAACCCCTTCCACATTTATAGCGAGTTCTGAAAATTCAAGCTTCATCCACTCTGTACTAGCGTTTCTTACTTGGTTCGAGCACCTAAGGACTGAGGATCTTCCCTTTGCATCAACTGGAGTTCTAGGATCAGCTCAACCTATTATTGTTCATCCTCCTTCATTGTTTCCTTCTCCTCAACCCACCTTCATGATTGGTGCTGTCCAAATTCTCTTTTATAAGGTAACCCTTGTGTTGGAAATTCCAAAATCCTCTATTTTGGTTTTGGAAAAGGATTTAGGTCTTAGATCTTTATTTGGCAAATGTATGGGTTCTCACTTGTTCTTATTTGAGCTATCTAATTGGGTTTCTTTAGTTTGGAGCTCCATTGATGCCCCATCATTTTCCCTGCTTGGTGATGGCTTCTTCCAGGTTGTCTTCAATAACTCGATTGATAGGGATTCTGTTTGGTCTTTGAGACCTTGGTTTTTTTATAACAATGATTTCTTCTTCTATCCCTAGTCCCCTTTCTTCGATCTAGTTAAGGCAAAATTTATGATTGTTCCTATATGGATCAAACTGTATAACATTCCTAATTTTTGAAATGTGAATCATATTCAATTGATGACAAACTTGGTGGGGTCCTATGTTAAAACTAATGAAAATTATTTGGGTAGAAAATTTGTGAGAGTATGTGTCATACTAGATCTTTCCAAACTTCTTTGCCATTTAGTTAAGTTGGTCTCCTCACGAGGACCTTGAACTCAATTCATCAATTATGAAGGCCTTATGTTAAGATGCTTCTATTGTAATCTTCTTGGGCATTAAGCAGATATCTGCACTTCAATTTTCCCCTCTTCCCACTTATTTATCACACATCAAAAATGGAGAGAAAAAATGATGGTTTACTTGACAACGATTTTGTTTGGCACAACCCTGGGATTTTTTTTACATGGTGATTTGTTCCTCCCCTTTCACCTTTTTGTCTAACAATCCTTTGCTTCCATCCCCCCACAATAATTGGCTCAATCAATGGTGGTCACAGCTCTTAGTGGGTCATTGGGCTCCCTCCAGTGAGATTATGTTATTTCTGTAGTTGGGAATTTAGTTGTCAACTATAAGGTGAATCTTCAGGATGTCAAAGTCCTTTGATTAGCTCTTTGTGTTGGGCTTTCTTTGATAATTCCAGCTTTGGTGCTAAAGTCTAGCCCAACGAGCTAGCATGTTGGCCCTTTCACACAAGATTTAGGTCTTACACGCTCACCCAAAGTGTGCATTGAAAGATCAGTTCTTGTAGGTTTCGTTGCACAGTGTTAATAACTTGTTCATCTCTTTCTCTTTATGCAAATTAAACAGGGATTATATAAATGCAAAGATAGACTATCTTGATCCTTTATGTTTTAGGTTTGATTAATATCACTACGCAGAATATTATCATTTTATATTGGCATCAATTACTTAGAAAAAAAAAGAAAGATAGGGCAGAACTCATATTTAAGTCTAATCACTTGACTCACACACCATCATTCATCATAAAACACAAAAAAATGATAAAACTTATTATCTCATATATTAAGCTTAATCATCAAAAAGGTAAAAGTTTATCACAAATTTATCCTAAAATCTATCCCCATAGTACTTTACAACAGGGTTATTTATACTTGTTTTATCCTTACCAAGTGTTTACAATCATTAATTGCATGAAGAATTGGCCAACGAACTCTCAATAGACTGAGAGTCACGGCACTCAACAATTAGTTATTCTTAAAGACCCGGGCCTCTGTGCCCCTCAAATCCTCACTCTATGCTATATCTTTGCTACCATGTGTTCTTCTCCTTGTGAGCTGGTGTAAAAATTCTTATTAATAGGGTCAGGGTGGCCCATATGAACCATTTTTAATTACTCCCAATTCCCACGTGCTTCCCTAGTCTTCTACTTCTGTTCCAAGTCCTATGTCCTTGGGTTCCTCGTGACTCATTCTCCTTTGACTGGATCCTCTCGCAATGGTTCCTCCATGCCATTATCTTCTTGCACCCCATAGGTTCTACACAATGGTGTTTTTATGCCTATCAGTTATGTGCCATAGGCCTTCATCACCGTGTCAGTTCCATGCCAAAATTGGATAACACTTAGTCAAAATTTTGGGGCCAACATCACCACACACTACGCTCTTAATCCATCCTAGACTAAGTCATGTTAGAATTTGTAAAAAAATTTAGGCCCCGACAGCTCGATCTCCTTCAAATTGTCCCAATGTGATAATGCCTCAAGAAATTTTATAGCTATTTGTCTTATGCCCCCTTTGATTTCATTATCTCCTCAAGTTTGATGGAGGTGTCATTGGCCTTTGTGACTAGTTCATCCAAGGATGTGATGGCATCCTTCTGGATGTCTTCAAGTTTGGAGACCTCTTTGTCAACATGTCCTCGAAGGGCTATAAAATTTACATTCAGCTATGGATAATTTTTATTGATTGCATCCTCCATTATATCTACATCCTTAAATTCTTTGGTGCACTTGGTGTGGTCTTTTATTAAGAGTGTAACATCAGTCAGTTGCTGCCTCTAGCATTCTTCAGCTTAGAGTGGAGCCTCTAAGACTTTATTTGGGCATGCTAGTTGTGCAAAAATTATGTCCAAAATGCGGATAACCTCTTTAACCCTTTCTATAGCATGCTTGAATATTTTGACGGTCATGGTGAACTATTCAGCTAACTCCAACTTTTGGTGCCGATTGCTCCTTGCTTCGGTTGAGTAGAAGTTCTACCAAGGTCTCTAGCTTTTCTAAGGCATCCCCATTAAGAGGTGTGTCATCTACTAGCACTAGTTCTTCATTCAATTTTTTTATAAAGGTTCAAAATCCTTACTTTTACCTATGTGGCCTCTTGGATCTACTACTTTAATGTGGTCACTTCCTTGGTGAGCACTTGTTTCTCTACAACTTATTTATTATACATGCCCATAATCTTGGCATGTTTCCTCTCAACAGTGCATGCATCAGAATATGATAAAATATTCTGGCATGTGATCTCCATGCCCAACTTCAAAAAAGAAATGCTTTCTATAAGAAGGGAGATCTTTTATGGATCTACCCACAATGGTTTTGGCAATGGTAGATCATCTAGACCCAAGGAAAGGTTGCCTTGGGGGAGTTTGAACTTGCACTTCTCATTATACATATTTAACAAGAAGGACACTTGATTCCTTCTTTTCAAGGTTACCTCATTAGGAATGAAGTATATCCAAAGATAGAGCATCTTGTCTTGGATGTTGAATTGATATCGCTTGTGTTCATTACCAATTGCATCATCACCATGCTTTTCTATGGTCTCAACTGGTCCCTTCCCTTTACTAGGGTCACACTCAAGTTTGGCCTCCTCATGGCTACCATCGTCCATCTCATTTAGTTCTCCTTCACCATCCCCCTCCTTGCTATATAGTGGTTCAACATCAAGCACCGAATCATCAAAGGTGGCTTTCTCCTCCTACACTAAGGAGGGAGTTTTCTTAGAATCAGAACCTAAGCTATGAACCTGTACCTCAATAATTTCCTACTAGGATGCTTGTCTTGGGATCTATTGTTGGGTAGCTCTTGAAGTAAAAGAACTTGGGGGAGATGTTGGTGGAGTTACTTGAGCGGGAGAAGGTGGAGGTGGAAGTGGAAGTGGAGAAGGTGGAGGAGAAAGAGGAGTAAGCTGGGGAGATGAAGGGCATGGTGGTGAAGAGCATGGAGGAGATAGAGAAGTGTGGGGAGGGGATAGAGATGGATGAGGTGGAGAAGGTGAAGGGTGAGGTATAGGTGGTAAAAATGGATAGGATGGTATGGTGGAGGGGTAGGTCATGGTATTTTTGTAGTCTTTTAGCATTTTTATGGTGCTTGATACCCACTTGTGCGAGTACACACATTTGACTACTTTTTCTTCTTCAGGGGTGGCGATAATGGAATTTTCTCCTTGGGTTCCCCACCCTATGAATCCTTTTAGGGCTACATAATGTAAAACAAGTTATGAATTTATTCCCACACCATCATCTACTTGACCTTGATGTCATTCAGGTCTATCTCCCTCTTCTTTATATAGGCCTTTTTGCCTAGATAGACAAACATATTACAGAGAGTGTGCATCTCTGAGACTATTCGCTCAACCTATAGGATGATAGGCTAGACATTATAAATCTAGTTCATGAATTCTATGAAGTACCACACTAAGAAGGCTTATGGTAACTTGATCCATGCAAGGAGCTCTCTGAATGGGTTCATTCAGATACATGTGAGGGAGAAGTGCTTCTTCACAATAAACTATGCTTGCTTTGTAGCTAAAGGGGGCAAGTCTTAGGGTATGCACCACTCATCCCTGAATATTTCCTTCATTCCATCAAACCAATACCTCATCTTGATCTTGTATGAGGGGGTGATGTGACTGGGGCATGTGAATGCCTTGTAGCATTTAGCAGGGGACTTGTGCGTCAGAAGGTATACACATTTTAGCACTCACAAGCTATAATCTGACACACCAATTTTGTCAAAAACTAATAAGAGGAGGATTACTCCCCATGGGAAACTATAAGGCATTCAATGGGTCCTCTTTATGTCTTCAATAATATTCTAGAAGTACATAGCTCAATTGTACTTTAGCCCCTATGTAACCTGATGGGCAATATAGAGGTGTACCATGTCAACCCCTTTCTAATAATCGGTCCCTATGATCTTAGTCATGATGATCTGCATCACAACCTAGAGGGTGGGATCCTATAGGTTTTTTATGTACATGGCATGGCCTTACTTCTAATACATGAGGGTCATGGCAATCTTTTGGACCTCCTCGATGTCTTCCAAGTCATCAATTATGCTCAACCTTGAGCACTATAGTATTGTGACATTGTTGATCCTCTCGGGCATAATCTACATGTTTCATCTAATGAATTAAATTTAGTTCTCATGGATGCATGAAAGAAGGAATTAAACTGCCTCCGTGGGTTTACAAAAATATGGTAAATTAAAGATCTAAACCACCTATGTAACATCCAATTGGTTGATGATCATGAGATCATACACCACTTGGTTCCTATGTTTGTGGTCTTGACTCGATAGTCACTTTAGAGCTCAACCTCATTCCCAGGTTGGTGATGATTTTAATCAAATATGGTACAAGTGGAAACCTTAGAGACCTAGTTCTCCACGTGCAACACTGAATCTAGATATTGTATTTCTTCAATCAATAGAAATGGAGGTCAGGACACTTAAACTTTTTGCACTGAGGACGATTGAGCCTACTTCACTTTCTGCACCATACTTTCCTTTTCTTCTTCCATGCATTAATATTTTTCTTCTGGTGTCTCTTCCCTAATTATAACCCAGTCTCCTCTGCTCACCTCCTCTTCTTATAGTATTATTGTCAAGGGTTCAATCCTTTTGGCCTTTTTCTTAGGTTGCATCACCCTTTAAGGAGCTCAAAGGTTGACATGCAGTCATCGAACATTTCTAAAAGAATATGTGGTTGTGGATGACTGGTTCAGATTTTTGAGCTTAAGCACCCTCTAATGGCAAACTTGCAACCTAAAAATTTTGATACTACCTTATGTTTCTCTCAAGAAACTAGACTTGTAATATTTATCCTCAACTTTGTAATGCCCTGTGTAGGTTGTTGTGGAAATGAATTTTCTTTACTTCACTCTGGATTCACTTGAATCAACTCTGGTAATTGAAAATTAATCATAAAGGTAAAGTGTAAAAATAGTTTAACTTGCCTATTTATAAGCTCAATGGGGGGTTCTCCATCAATTATCACTTTTTCATCACCCATCACTTCATGTAATTAATGCAAATCCTTAACAGCTACCATGCTTAGATCCTCACTTTTGTCAATTAATACATTTAATGGTATTTGTCACATCACACCATTATCCCATTCCTTATCATAACTATTATTTATGCATTAATGGCACATCCTATCTCGCACCTTTCTTTGAAATAGATGACAATTGTACCTTGCACTTAAACACTCACCATTGATCTGATTTTGCCAGATCAAACATGGACCATTGATCCACTTTTACATGGCTCAAACACATACCATTGATTTATATGAAAGCTCTCATGGTCATGATACTTGGCAGCCTCTTACTTATTTTTAGGATTCACTAACCTTTTGACCTTAAGCTCGTCATTGGATCTATTTTGTACAAGTGAATGTGAGACATTAATATGTCTAGATCAACTGACTCGAGCTCATCCATGTGTTGTTAGATCTAGATTATGCTCCTAATATCACACCACATATCACAAACACATTTAATTTTAGGATCCTCTAACTTTTAACTTGATGCTCACCATTGATATTCGATGCATGATTAAATGCATTCCATTAGATCTTTGGGACCCATTGACACTGTCCTCACCTGCTCATTGTTAGATCTTTAAAGTATGATTAAACACCAACTATTGATCTTAGAAAATTTCAATTCAAACAACTATTTTAAGAGGCTTAAACCAGACATTTGCCCTCCCTAAAAACCTTATGTGCCCATGTACCTTATGTGCATATCTAACCCTATGTGCCTAGGTAACCTACGTGCTTTACTTACTAAACATGACTTATTACCCCACACTAAAATGAGTCATGGTCCTCCACAAAAAGACAACCAAAAATTTGAAAGGTAATTACATAAAGAAAAGTTACGCACAATAAAAGTAGCATTTTTATTGAAAATATGAAATCCTAAACTAATGGCACAAGCCTTATTAATTACAATACTTCAATTATTTAGAAGTGAAATATGATCATAGCTAGCTTCCATTATAGTGCCCAAGAAGGAACTAGCCATCCATCCTTTGTAACCAACATGCTCTGTTAGGTTGAATGCTATGAATTATAAAAGGAACATCCCAATGGGTTTGAAGCTTTATAGGGTGGCACACAAACTTGGAATCATATAATAAGACCTTCAATCCTGGAGAAAATGTTTTGTTCTTTATATGATGATAATGCTAATCCTTTTACTTGCACTTTTCCACATCTTGACTCCAATTAGTGAGGAAACAAGCTTTGTCCAGTTGTAGTAAAGAGTTTAGGCACCCTTTCAAGGATGACTCTTTATCTAATTATCCTACTCACACTATACACATAGATGGTACCAAAAACTCCACTAATAGGACTACCTCTTTGCCACACACCAAGTTGAATGGCATGTTTTTGTTTAAGCACTTATAGGTTTTGTGGTAAGCCCATTGTACTGCAAACACCCTATCATCCCAATAAATTCAACCAATGTTACAAATATTTGTCAGTGTGGTACCTAGGATCTTGTTGAAAGCCTCAATAGTTCCATTAGCTTACGGATGATATGGTGTTGTTTTGTGGTGCACAATCATGAACTCAACCAATAAGATGCAAATTACTTCATTCAAAAAGTGGGTTTCGAGATCACTGGTGAAACTCAAGGGACATCCAAGCTAAGTTATGATATACTCCTAGATGAACCATGTAGTAGTATCAATAGTACAATCCTTTATTGACAAAGCTTTAGCCTAGTGTGTAAGGTAGTTGGTTACTACAATGATGTATTAAGAACATATTCATCATCCTACTGGAGTGATGCAGCCAACAAAATCAATAGACCACTTTTTAAAGGGTTTCTAAGAAGGAATGGGTCGTAGAGGCATAACATCTCTTCTGTTAGGTTTGCCTATGCACTAACATATGTCACATTGCCTATCATATGCTTTATCATCTTGAAAAAGAGTTGGCCACCATATCTAGCTAGCAGAAGATTTCATGCAGTAGCCTCTCCAACATAGTATCCACCTAAAATACCCTCATGAACTTTGAAAATTACTTCGAGGCACTCCTTTTATATTACACAACATCAAATAACTTCATCATGACCCATTTTATAAATATCACTTACTATAAGCTAAAAGGGTGCAGTGTGAACCACGAGTTACTTTTTGGATTACAAGGTGAGACCATCAAACATGGATTCAGTGGTAAAAAATGTTGTAATATCTTCTAGATCTTTAGGTACCCATGTAATTTAAAAGAGTTATACATCAGGAAGATCATATTTTATGGTGCATGGTGGTTCTTCGTTCTCGATCCATGACATGTGGCCAGGACTATAATTGGCCTTCCCAAGTTTCACTATAATTGAAAATTATAACTCTTAGAACAACATAATCTAGCGATAGATCGATCCATGTAGTATGGATTAATTGACAAGGTACTTCAAATCCTCATGATCTATATATAAAACAAAATGGGTGGCTAATAGGTACTATCTAAACTTCTACAAAGTGTAGACCATCGATAATGCTTCACACTCTGTAGTGGTATAGTTTCTTTTAGATAGTGTGAGCTTCTTACTGGCAAAGTAGATTAGATGATCCAGGTGACCTTCACTTGGTTGTGTAAGGATTGCACCAATGGTCATGCTATATGCATCAACATGGACATGAAATGGTTTTATCCAGTTGAAGAAGTAGAGGATAGGAGCAGTGACCAACTTTTCCTTTAATGTTTCAAATGCCTCTTTATAAGAGTAAGTTCATATGAAATGCTTATTTTGATTTATAAGTTCATCTAGGGGCATGGTAATTTTTGCATATCTATGGATAAACTTTCTATAGTAATCAGTATGGCTCAAAAAAGTGGGGACCTCACACTGAGTCTTAGGTGTAAGGAGGTAAAGAATAATAGATACCTTCACCAGGTCTACCAAAAGTCTTTCCTTACAAATAATATGTCCTAAGAGCACACCAATATGTGTTACAATCAGACACTTCTTTAAGTTTAATGAGATTTGTAAAACCCGATAACACTCAAACATAAGTCTAAGGTTAAAAAAATAGTCCTTTACCAAACCATATACTATCCAATTGTCTAAATAAACTTGAAGGAATTTTTTGGATGAAGTCCTTAAAGGCTTCAAATGATATTCATGAAAACACTTTTAGGGTATTTTTAAACTTGAAGAGCATAATAGTATATGCAAATGATCTCTATTTGGTGGCAAATGTTGTCTTGGGTTGGTCTTCTTTAGCTATTTACACTTGATGGTACCTTGAGAAGCCATTTGTGAAGGTATATATCTCACATCGAGTAACACCTTCAAGGATCTCCTCCATGAATGGCATTGGAAAAGGATTAGTTATATAGGATGCATTAAGCACTTGATATTCCATGCAAATACAGATGCATCCATCCTTCTTAATACTAATCACCATGGTATTGACCCACTTGGATTCATCAATGGGGGTGATTACTCTAATGCATTGTATACTATCAATTTCTTCTTTGGCATGTCCCAAAGATTAGAATTCATCCTATATGGGTATTTTCTAACTGGTCGAGTGTCATCATCTAGTTTGATATGCATCTTCGCCAAGGATGAGTGGAATCCCTTCATTTCACTGTATTTTATTGGGAAGACATCCTGATATTCTTTTAGAAATTCAAAAAAAATTGTGAAATCTTTGTTTTATTCTAATAGTTTCCTATTGTATCCATCTTTGGTTCTTATTCTGAGTTGATGTTACACTTAACAGTCTAAATAGGCCCATGGTAGGGGTTGTCCATACCGGCACCTGTATCTTGAATAATTATTGTGCCAACATCCATAGGAACATCTAAATGGTTGGAAATTGGGCTAAGTGGAGTGGATCCTTCACCTTCTTCCACTTGTAACATGATCTTCTGTTTCCCCGATGAATTTATTCGCATCGAATTTGATCAAGGACTAGTGCAGGTTCAGGAACTAGGTATGTCAATGGTTCATGGAATAGGTGTAGGAGATCCTCAAGGTCCTAATGGATAATCCTCAAGTGTTATTTTATGGGACATAGGCCACCTGCTGCCACTTCATGTATGGCTTGAAGGGTGAGGTGCAAATCCATCCTTGGTGAAGAATAGGATAGTGTTGAGTTCATGTTCTCTATCAGTAGATACCAAAACTTGGTACCCATGTGTCACTCTTCATGACCATACTATGTTCATGCCCAAGCACGTAAATTTCCATAGAATGCATGCACCCATAAATATTCTAGTAAGTAGGACTCATCATTCCTCCACATTATTTCACAAGCTTTGATGTGGAGCTCAGGTGCTTGTACTCCATTATAACTGACTATTCCCTTTACTTTGTTATCATGATGAAACTAGTGGTGTAAGGCTAAGCATCCTTGATCTCATTAGAGGATTTGTTCATAATGGGATCATCACCATCATGAAATTATGCCATCAAATAGATGAACCAAATATCAAATACAATCTTCATTAGTGTGGTAAAACTCTTCAAGTTGCTAAATGAAGTCTCAAACTTCCATCTACCCATGGAACCTTGGAGCCTCATTAAGTATTTCAATCGGTGTCTCTATGATAGGTCCCCTCATGACTTGGCCAGTGATGAGGTGAATGAACCTATGTCATTTATTAAATTAGTGCATCACATTCTCCTAGATGTTGATGGTACTACATATTCTACTAGTGAGGTCATAGTCACCATGAGCCCAAAAATTACATGCATTGCTTGTAGTGTTACAAAGGGACTGAGTATCCAACCATCAAGGAACACCATATGGAGTGAAATCTCTTTGCTCATCATACTTTTTAGTCACATTATAGATATGGTTTATATCATCATCAACATTGATAGGCTCTATGTAAGGAGGCCCTTGTGCTTGATCTAGTGGTATTATAACACATTGATCAGTGTTTTCAAAACTAATGTAACACTTCTTGAAGCTCAAATCTATATTATTCTCATAGTACCAAGGTCTTCCCAATAAAGTTGGGTAATCATCAGCTTCAACTACCTCTATAACCTCAAAATCAACTTTGAATGGTACTCCAAATATGTCAACCATTGTGTTCTTAAGGACCCCGATAGGTAACACACGAGTCTTATTTGCCATAAATAAGACATGAGGTGAAGGTTATAGTATTAGACTTGCCATTTTATGCCAAGCATCCTTGGTGAGGACATTGACTTCTATGTCGGTATCTACTAGTATGTCCTAGATTACCCATCCATTGATGGTAGTATTAACCAATATTTCTTTATCTTTTGGGGGAGCAGAGGAACTAGAAGTGTCATATCATCGAGCATGATTTAAACTATTATCTTCACCCTGCCTAGTGACTTGAGGGTGAACCTCATTTGGTACTCAGGATTGATTCTTAAGCCAAATGCTTAGCTTTGGAACAATGTCCTCATCCAATATGCACTTGCACAACTCTTGAAAGTCATTATATGCCACATGTTGAGGTTCAACTTCCCTTTACACAATAGCACACTAGATTATGTATTTGTCTTTTAGGAACTAAATCTCTCCCTAAAGTTATCATACTAGTGCCATCATATCTTGGAGTACATCTTTCTATTATTTAACATCATGATACTTTCTTTCTCTTGGTTCTTCTCATTGCACTTTCTCTAAGGGATTAGATGTCGACTGGGTCTATCCCCCATTATGAGTGGTAATGTTTATTTGTTGAACTATAGGGATGGTTGGTCATGTGTGCCAATGTGGTTTATCAATTAGAATCATCCCAGCACCTTTTTCATTTTTTTTCTTGGTGATAGCTGCATATAAGTTAGGACACTCTTCTAGTTGGTGATCCTTTTTATAAAAAGTGCACATCGAGTAATCTAGGCAATCCCTTTGATAGTGGTATGGAGATCCACATTTGTAACAGGGCCTGGGTGGGAAATGACTACCTCCTCATCCTCACCCTCTTCCTTGTCCATGGTAGCCACTATTATCTTGAGTATTTGATACTGAGGTTTGGCACATGTTATGTGCTTGTACTTCATGGATGTCACTGATCAAACAATAGTCGTTAATGTCATGAGTATAGGCATCATAGATCTTGCAATAGTCAAACACCTTAGTGTGTATAGATCACTATAGGAGAGGACAAGAGCGTACATCATGGTCCTCATGAAATATTTCACATGTCTATTTAAGTACCACGTGGATGTTCTTGCATGGATAATTGCTCTATGTATGCCTTTTAGATTCATAGTTTGTGCAACAAACACTACTATGTGTTTGATGTGCATTATTGGTTGTCAAATTCTCAAGTTGTGATGCCATTAAGGCTATTTGGGCCTCTATAAAGGGACTAATCCTAGTATCAATGCTTCTAACTACCTCAACACAGAGAGCAACTTCTAAATCCTCGCATAGACTAGTGAGGGTCTATTATGATAAGGTTCAATGGAAGGGTAGTAACAATCCTCCCATAAACCATTGTGCATGTTGAGTAGTGTTAATCTCAAATGACAATTTAGAAAACAAGGTCTTAAACCTTATGTCATACTCATGCACACTCTTAGTAAGTCCTTGCTTTATGTCCTTTAGCATAGCTATGCTTTGTTTCTCAAATTTAGGAATGTCAAATTCCTAAAAGAAGGTTGTCCTAAGTTGGTCACAGTTGACCACTACTTGTTGAGGTTCAAACTTTAGATACCATTTATGTGTGCACTCCAAAATCATAGTTTCAAACTACACGGCCTTATGCTCATTGCCTCACACCTTCAAAATTAGTTTGCATTTGTGGACATGCTCAGCTACATTTTTCATACCTTGATAATCTAGTAAGTTTAGTGTCATTTCATAATACACCATAGTCAGTTGAGGTGCTTCAACAAGTAGTTGTTAGGAACCTACAACCTTAATTCCTTAAGGAGGAAGTGTGATACCTATTGTATCACCTCTTAGTCCACCTCTAGCACCTCCATTAGTGTGCTAATGATATGAGGTGTGATAGCCAGTTGATTATTCAAATTGGGGCCTGTATTCTGTCCTTATAGGCTTGGTCCACTAGGCATCCCAAGTTATGCCATGAAATTCCATTGAAGAGGGAAAAAAAGTGTTAAGTCTAAATGAGCATCAAAAAGCTCAGCTTTAGTATCCTTTATCGGTTCGGTCTCTGATTCTAAACTATTTGTATCTCAATTATGTATGCATACTTCATCTAACTCAAAAGCATAAGCATGCACTATGGTGGGGGATCCTGGTTGGTTCAGACTTGGTTTCGTAGTTCCTATCATCTAGCTTATTTCTCCTTCATAGGATATAAGTGGCATATAACATGACTCAAAAGTGATGGCATCCTCATGTGTTTTCTCTTCCCTACGGCTCGTAACATCACTCCTTGAGTTCTCCTAATCTCTTCTCATGCTGATAACTCCTATAATCCTTTGTTGAGCTTCATCATACTTTCATTTATATAATGCATGCTAAGTAGCTACCATTCTAAACCCATAATCTTCTACTAACTCCTATTCTCCCCTTCTAAATGTGTGGCTCATACACAAGAGGATTTAGTTTTCCATTGGTATAGTTTCAAGTCCAAGATCAACAAATAGCTTCTTGATTTCAAAAGTAAAAAGCTTAATATAACAACCACGTGATTCTTGAAGGAACTGAAACTTGGCTTCTTTAGGATAAGAATAGGTAGTTACAGTATACTCCAAAATATAGCTATTCAAAACACCTTTCCACCAAAAGTTGACTACTCACATTCATGGAGCTCCAAGTTTTACTAAAGCTCTTTATCATTCTAGCATCTAAGACTATCTCCTTCCAAGATTCATTGATCATCCTTGAGCATATTCCAACAACCAATTATGTAAACAAACTAGGACCTCTAAAAATAAGGTTTTATATAATGCACTGCAGAGGTTATGCTCTACCCACTGTCGTGCAAAGATTCTTGGCTTAAGGTAGCGAACTGTAAAGTTATCTTCAACATTGACAATCCATTATTTTATATTCTTAAGAGTGATATGCTCAAACATTATCCATGAATGTGCTTCAAGTGCTTTCGGTCCCAAAAATAGAACCAAAATGTTGGGGTTTCTTTGATAATTATAGTTTCAGTGATGAAGTCTAGCCCAATGAGCTAGCACATTGGCCCTTTCAATAAAGATTTAGGTCTTGTGTGCTCACCTGAAGTGTGCAGCGAAAGACCAATTCCTATAGGTTTTGTTTCATTGTATTAATAACTTATTCATATCCTCCTCTTTATGCAAATTAAATAGGGATTATATAAATGCAAAGATATACTACCTTAATTATTTGTGTTCTAGGTTCGATTATTATCACTACGCAGAATATTGTCATCTTATATTAGCATTAGTTACTTATAAACGAAATGTAAGATAGGGAAAAACACATATTTATGTCTAATCACGTAACTCACACACCATCATTCATCATAAAACACAAAAAGTTGATAAAACATGCTATCTCATATATTAAGCTTAATCATCATAAAGGTAAATGTTCATCACAAATTCATCCTAAAATCCATCCCCATAGTACTTTATAATAGGGGTATTTATACTTCTTTTGCCCTGACCAAGTGTTTACAATCATTGATGGCATGAAGAATTGGCCAACAAACTCTCAACAGATTGAGAGTCATGGTGTTCAACAATTAGTTATTCTAAAAGATTTGGGTCTCTATGCCCCTTATATCCTCACTCTATGCAATATCTTTATTTCCACATGTTCCTCTCCTTGCATGTTGGTGCAAAATTTTCTATTAATAGGGTCGAGGTGACTTGTATGAACTATTCTTTTAACTGCTGCTGCTTCTCACATGTTCCCCTAGTCTTCTACTTCTATTTTGAGTCCTATGTCCTTAGGTTCCTCATGACTCATGCCCATCTAACTGGGTCCTCTCATGCTAGTTCCTTTACACCATTTTCATCTTTCACCATGTAGGCTCCATACCATGGTGCTTCTGTGTCTATCAATTATGCACCATGGTCTTTTAGTGTCATGTCAGTTCCATGCCAAAATTGGACAACACTTAGCTAAAATTTTAGGGCCAACTCTTTGCATAACTTCCCCTTATTTTTCCAAATGGCCCAAGGTGTATGTGATTCATCGGATATACATAGATGACATAGATCAGAGGTTGAAAGATTGAGGATGGAAGTAGAGTAATTTATCAAAGATGGCTCTCAATGGAAGATGAAGGATCTTCTCTCCCTTAAAGAGAAGAATATTTTTCACTCATGGTTAACTACTCATATCTTCCAAAGATTCTTGTTTTCACTCTTTCATTTTGTCATCTTAGGATGGTATGTTCCCTAGTGGTATAGATTTTTTGTTATATCATCTTTGGTCTGTTGTTATTTTTTCCATTTTGTTGTTCATTTATAGCACTATTTCAAAGTGAATTTCTTTCGTTCAATTTTATTTGGAGAAATTGTCTTTTATGTTATTTTGTATATATATATATATACAAAATAACATAAAAGACAATTTCTCCAAATAAAATTGAACGAAAGAAATTCACTTTGAAATAGTGCTAATTCATTTTTTTTCGGTTGGGATTGTTGGTATTTCTATTAACTTAGTGTTTCTTGAGGACTGGACCCCCTATTATGTCTTAGATCTAGTTTTTAGCTCCGGTATATGTAAAATTTATTTCCTTCCAATTAATAGCTTTAGCCAAAATCATTTTACCCTTAATCAAAAAAAGTGAGGATCAAATGTCTCATTGATACTCACATAATGAAGTTGCATTAATACATCAGTGGCCTCCTTAGTTAATTCAGTTCATAAAATAGGAGTAATAAATAGTTTTTTTAAATGGTCATCACCTTTGGCAAGATGAATAAAGTATTGTCAAGGACATAGGGGTGAAAGGAAAATAATGAATGAGAGATTTATTTTCCTATGAGTTTGAGCATACAAAATAAATAGACTCAAGCTCATAAGTTGATAGAAGAAAAACAACAAGAAATCCCAGTTTGAATTGTCCCCCTTGGCATGCTAGATTGAGATGCCTTACACCCACAAGACTAACTAGAATTTACCCCAAAGTTTCAAGTTATGTCAGAAGGGATGTAATTTTTGTTTTGGTAAAGCAGGGATATGTAAAGTGAAAGAGAGTAAATTTTTAGTTGTAACTAACTTGTAACTCATGACTGTTGACCCCACATCAATTTTGGTGCATGAAACATTAAGCAACAATAGTCTTATGTTTCTAGTGGAGGTGATAGTGGAAAATAAGGTTGTGTGTTTCTTCATACAGTATAGCAAATCGATGTGCAAGGATGAGACATTTCATTTCACAATGAGCTTAAGCAATGGCGAAGTAGTGGGGAAAGGTAAGTCTATATAGAACATGCTAGTGGTGAAAGATTTCAACATGAGTTGGGAGATGATGGTGAGGGGAAATGATAGAATATTTTAGTAGATATCATACATCAAAGGACCCATGATGTACACCTGACCTAGAATCAAGGTAACGAGTGGATTTACATGGCCTATACCCTTTGTAAAGTTCACCACAACTTACATAGTGGCAACATCTTTGATTGGTTATTTTCTAATGTCAAGGGTGGGCGAGGATGTCATGAGAGCTGATTTCATTATGGTAGGGCTACACATCCTATGTGTGGCTTAAATTAGTACTGTAATGTCGTTGACATGGGGACAACACATTGAGGTTCCAAAGTATATATTTATATATACTAATTATAAATATAATATATTATAATGATATATAGTATATTTTTTAGATAATTATATTATATATATATAATTATACATATTATTGTAATATATAAATTACTATATATATATATATATATTAATGATATATATATGTATTGCAATATATATAATAATATATTTTATTAATAATATATGATACAAAATAATAGTATACAATATATAATTATATTATATTAAATAAAATATATAATATTATATATTGTATATTATATATACTATTTATTATATAATAATAATATATATTAATATTATTACATAGTATAATATATATAATATTATCACAATGTTATAATGTTACTTAAAAATATATGTTTATCATCTATAAATTGTTTATAATCTTAAAATGGTGAAAAGACGGGCTAAATTTGATGGCATTATGACTGTAATATGAGAATATTTGTCATTGGAGCCCATTTCTCCTTTGTTGTTAGTGGATTTAATTCCCTTGATGAAGGAAGCTTCAACTTCCACTGAATTAACCATGTAGGAAGAATTAGATGTCTTATAGTCATCATGTATCCACCATTGTTATTTTGTGCTCTCATTACAAATCTCTGAATCTAAATACGTCATATCTTTATTATTATTATTATTATTATTATTATTATTATTATCATTATTATCATTGTTGTTGTCTTTTTCCTTGGAACCACATTTAACCAAAATGGCTCTGAACCTTTAAGCTCAAAACATTTATATTATATATGACTACATAAATAATTTCTTCACTAAAAAAAATTCTATAAGGCTTTTATCGGCTGGGAGTGACTTAGCCACAATCAACATTCACCTAAAGGAGAGTTCATAGTTTGCCCCTTTTAAATCCAAGTATTACTCGAAACACATCAAATTTCATGACTAGAACTGGAAAGAAATCAACATCCAAATAAAATTCAAGCTCAACAAGTTCATGTGGAAATTAATTTGTCTCACAACTACAATATGGAGGCCATTTTTACTACCTATCATGATAGAGTCCTAATCAAGTAACACATAAAACTATGTACATGTCAATAGTTAATTCAGTAGAAAACTTTAAGAAAAAAAGGTACTATCTATGGAAGATGGACCAATGAGAAGCCCCAAATGGAATGTCATTTGGAAAATAAATATAAGGTTAGTTCTTCTCCTTGAAGACACCTACAGTGTAATAAATACAATATCATAAGGGTAACTGCATGGAGTTGGGGAAAATTTTGTGGACATTTAACCTAACGTGTATGCATTATAGACATTACACATATGTATAATGTCCATAATGCATATACGTTATTTTAAACTAGGATTGGGATTATGAAACCTAAATGTGTATGAATTATAATGCATACGTATTATTAGTGAACATACCATGTACATGTTATAGTGTGTATGCATTATAGCACATATGAATTACTTTCACATTACATAAAAAATAAGAAAATACCTATTGGAAGGGATTTTTTTTAGTGAATATAACACATATGCATTATAGCATGTACGTGTTACTTTCACATTACACAAAAAAAGAAGAAAATATCTATTGGAAGGGGCAGATGGTTTACTAAAATAAATGTTAAGTATAAGTTTGTATAAACTTATACTTTAATTTTATTTTAGTAAATATAATAAATTAGGGTCATATGCATCTGACAGAAATGGTCTCACAGCTGCACACCTTATGAAGTGGGAGAAAGTTTTTCAAAATCCAATCTGGTCAGTACTTAGGCATTTTCATGGTCTCAGTATTGAACCTAGGAATTTTAGGGCATAACTTTTGTAATTGATGTCCATTTTTAGTAAACATATAGTCATTTTCTTGGTTTTTTATGCCTTCTAAATTACTTGTTGGCATTTCTAGGAGTCCTAGGTTTGTCAAAATTCAAGTTTACAAACTAATTGGGCTTCTTCCGTTTGGATCTCCATCGATGCCCCATTATTTTCCCTACTTGGTAATGGCTTATTCTAGGTTGTCTTCAATGGATCAGATGATAGGGATTTTGTTTGGTCTTTAAGACCTTCATTTTTTTGTAACTATGGTTTCTTCTTCTATCCCTATTCCCCTTCAATCTAGTTAAGCCAAAATTTATGATTGTTCCTATACTGATCAAATTGTATAACATTCCTCTTATTTTTTGAAATTTGAATCATATTCAAATGTTGGCATACTTGGTGGGGTCCTATGTTAAAAATAATGAAAATTATTTGGGTAGAAAATTCATGAGAATATGTGCCTCACTAGATCTTTCCAAGCCTCTTTTCCATTTAGTTAAGTTGGTCTTCTCATGAATACCTTGAACTCAATTCATCAATTATGAAGGCCTTCCATTAAGATGTTTATGTTGTAATATTATTGGGCATTGAAAAAATGTGTGCACTTCAATTTTCCCCTCTTCCCCCTTATCTATCACACATCATAAATGGAGAAAAAATGATGGTTTCCCTGATAAGGATTTTGTTTGGCACAATCTTGGGATTTTTTTATGCAATGCTTTGTTCTTCCCCCTTCTCCTTTTGTATCTATTGTTCCTTTGCTTCCATCCCCCCACAATAGTTGGCTTAATCAGTGGAGGTCATAGATCTTGGTGGGTCATTGGGCTCCTTCCAACAAGATTATGTTGTTTCTATAGTTGGGGATTTCACTGTCAACTATAAGGTGAATATTTAGGATGTCAAATTCCTTTAATTGGATCCTTGCATGCCTTCCCCTTATTTGTCCAAATGGCCCAAGTTGTATGTGGTTTATCATCAGAGGCTAAAAGGCTGAGGATGGAAGTAGAGGAATTGATCAAAGGTGGTTCTCAATGGAAGATGAAGGATCTTCTCTTCATTAAAGAGAGAAGAAATTTTTTTGCTCATGGTTATCTACTCATAATTTCCAAAGATTCATGTTTCCACTCCTTCATTTTACCTTCTTAAGATGGTATGTTGCCTGGTGGTATAGCTTTTTTGTTATAGCATATTTGTTATGTTGTTAGTTTTTTTCCATTTTGTTGTTAATTTGTAGCATTATTTTAGAGTGAATTTCTTTTGATCAGTTTTATTTGGATATCTTGTCTTTTATATTCTTTTCTATTTCTATTTGTTGTTCTTCTCATCTTTGGTTGGGATTGTTGGTTGCTTCTATTGACTTAGTGTTTTCTAAGGACTGGACCCCCTATTATGTCCTAGATCTAGTTTGTAGCTCCAATCTATGTAAAATTTACTTCCTTCTAGTTTATAGCTTCAGTTAAAATAGTTTTGCCCTTAATAAAAAAAAGTGGGGGTCCAATGTGTCATTGATACTCACATAATGAAGTTGCATTAATACATCAATGGCCTGCTCAATTGCATTTAGTTCATAAAATAGGAGTAATTAATAATTTTTTAATTAGTCATCACCTCTAGAAGTATGAATAAAATGGAGTCAAGGCCATAGGGGTGAAAGGAAAAAATGAAGGGAGATTTATTGTCTTATGAGTTTGAGAATGCAAAACAAAGATACTCAAGCTTGTAAGTTAAAAGAAGAAAAATAACAAAAATTCCCAATTTGAATTATAACCCTTGGCATGCCAGATTGAGATGCTTTAAACCCATAATACTAACTAGAAGTTGCCCCAAAGGTACAAGCTATATCATAAGGGATGTAATTTTTATTTTGGTAAGGCAGGGTTATGTAAAGTGAAAGAGTGTAAATTTGTAGTTGTGCCTAACTTTTAACCCATGACTGTTGACCCCATATCACTTTTTGTGCATGAAGAATTAATCAACAATAGTCTTATATTTTTGGTGGAGATGATAGTGGAAAATGAGGTTGTGTGTTTATTCATACAGTGTGGCTATGCGTTTTATAAGGATGAGACATTTCATTTCATAATGAGCTTAAGCAATGGTGAATTAGTGGGGAAAGGCAAGTCTATATAGAACATGCTAGTGGTGAAAGCTTTCAACATGAGTTGGGAGATGATGGTGAGGGGAAATGAAAGGGTATTTCAGTAGATATCATACATCAATGGGTCTATGATGTACACCTGACCCAGATTCAAGGAAGTGAGTGGATTTACATGGCCTATACCATTTGCAAAATTCTCTATAGTTTGCACAATGGCAACATATTTGAGTGGTTGTTTTCTAATGTCAAGGGTGGGTGAGGATGTCATGAGAGTTGATTTCATTGCAATAGGGCTTCACATCTAATATGTGTCTTAAATCAATACTGCAATGTCATTGACATGGGGACAACATGTTGAGGTTCGAAGGTATATATTTATATATACTAATTATAAATATAATATATTATAACAATATATAGTATATTTTATAGATAATTATATTATATATTTATAAATATACATATTATTGTAATATATAAATTAATGTTACTATATATATTAATAATATATATGTATTACTATATATATATATATATAATACAAAATAATAGTATACAATATATATAATTATATTATATTAAATAGAATCTAAAATATATAAAATTATTATTACATATTAATATTATTACATACTATAATATATATAATGTTATCATAATGTTATAATATTACTTAAAAATATATATTTATCATCCTTAAATTATTTCTAATCTTAAAATGGTGAAACAATGGGCTAAATTTGATGGCATTATGACTGTATTATGAGAATATTCATCATTGGAGCTTATTTCTCCTTTGCTTTTGGTGGGTTCAATTCCCTTCATGAAGGAGGCTTCAACTTCCATTGAATTAACCATGTATGAATAATTAGACGTCTTAGAGTCATCCTGTATCCACCATTTTTTTTTGTGATCTCGCTACAAATCTCTGAATCTAAATACTCCATATCTTTTTTATTATTATTATCATTGTTGTCTTTTTCCTAACCATTGTTTTGTTACTATGAACTCTCCTTGGAACCACATTCATATCCAAAATGGCCTTGAACCTTTAAGCTCAAAATTTTTCTATTACATATGGCAACATAATTAATTACTTCACTGACAAGGATTATCTAAGGATTTGATCAACTAGGAGTGACTTAGCCACAATTAGCATTCACCTAAAGGATAGATCATAGTTCACCCCTTTCAAATCTAAGTATTACCCAAAACACGTCAAATTCCACAGCTAAAATTGACAAGAAATCAACATCCAAATAGAATGTAGGGTCAACAAGTTTATTTGGAAATTCATTTGTCTCACAACTGCAATATGGAGGCCATTTTTTCCACCTATCATGCAGGGTCCTAATCAGGTAACATGTAAAACTATGCATGTGTCAACAACTAATTCAATATAAAAATTTAAGAAAATAGGGACTATCTATGATGGATGGACCAATGAGAATCCCCATAATGGAATATCATTTGCAAAATGAATCTCAGGTTACTTCTTCTCCATGAAGACACCTACAGCGTGATAAATAAAATATCATAAGGGTAAGTGCACGGATTTAGGGGATAATTTTGTGGACAATTACCATAATGTGTACACATTACATACATTATGTGTATGCATAAAATCCATAATGTGTACACATTATTTCAAACTAGGCTTGGGATTATCAAACCTAAATGTGTATGAGTTATAATATGTATGAATTATTATTGAATTTAGTGCATATGTGTTATAGTGTGTATGTACTATAACGTGTATGAATTACTTTCACATTACATAAAAAAGAATAAAATACCTATTGGAAGGGGTTTTATTTAGTGAACATAACATGTATGCGTTATAGCTATGTCACTTTCACATTTCATAAAAAAAGAATAAAATATCTATTGGAAGGGGTAGGTGGTTTACTAAAATAAATGTTAAGTATAAGTTTGTATATTCTTTATACTTTAAATTTACTTTAGTAAATATAAAAAAATTGTTTTTGCCTATAGGACCTCTAGGTGCAAGTTCCTCACTTTGAGCATGTCTAGGTAGGAAAATGACATATGATCCCATGACCATGATGTCCAAATCCATTCGAAAGTGTGTTTTCACTACTATTTAGGACCATGGAAACATTGACAACAAATGTTGTCAAAGTTCAAGCTACAGTTGGAGAACTCTACCTCTGATGCTTTGTGGCTCAAAATTGGCATTGCCAACATGTTTAGGGTGGTGGATAATGTCTATGACTAGGTTCTTGGCCTCCCATCAAGCCTGGTCGAGAGACCCACCACTGATTATGGCCTCAATAATTCCCTTCCCAAAATAAGAAAAATGTAGTTTTTTAGCCTAACTTCAAGCATGCATAAAATGGGAAACATAAGTCATTATCATGAACTGCAAGAACCTTCACATGCATTTCAAATCCCTCTAATCTCACCTGAGATCATGTTGATGGAACCTTCATGACAAATCCATGACACAAGTTGTAGTGATGGATCCTAAAATGCAACTTTTATGTAGTGAAGAGATAAGTTTTTGTCTTCCAACTGATATTTATACCTCCATGACCTCCAAGTATAATTCCTTAACTTTGAGCACGTATAGATAGGTAAATGAAATGTGCTCCCATGACCATGATATCCAAATCCACTTGAAAGTGTGTTTTCACTACTGTTCATGACCGTGGAAACATTGACAATAAATGTTGTCAAAGTTGAAGTTGCAGTTGAAGAACTCCACCTCTGGTGCTTCATGGCTCAAAACTGGGGTTGCCAACATGTCCAAGGTGGTAGATAACATCTATGAATAAGTTCTTAGCCTCCCATCATGCCTAATTGAGAGACCCACCACCCATTTTGGCCTGAAGAACACCTTTTCTTTAATAATTGAGTACTTATATTAGGCTTCTCTTAGCTTCAATAATATAAAATTCTTTACAACAGTGCCAACCAAATGAAGGTGGAAGCTTATTTGGCACCACTAACCTACAAAAAATTTGCTAGTAAGTAATTAAAAATAAAATTTATATGTACTACCTCCAAAATCAATAAACTATAGTAAAATTAAATACACATACATTTTTCATGTCAACATACCTTGGAATTTCAATCTAACGAACCATTAGGATCTACTCTAATCTTGATATTAGATAATATATTCATGGTCTAATTCACAAACTTTCCATAGACTCTTGTTTAATGTCCTCCCATGATATTTGAGCAATTAAATATTTATTGCAAGAACCAAATTTGAATAGTGTAGTATCTTCCTATGTGTTTCAAAGTCTTCAAACAACCATACATCTAAATTTTTTATAGGATATCATTGAATCCAAGTTCTAGTGACAACCATAGACCTAATAAGATAGTCAATGTTTTCTCCATCTATGATTGGGGAAGTCATTTTTTTCTTTTCCTCTACACACTGACATAAGTAGTAATATGTTCTCTCTTCATTATCCTCATCAACAATAACTACAAAAACATGGCATGTATCAAGATAGATAATGAGAATAAATAACTTAATTTATTCCCTTTTAATGGCATTACCTATATAAATAATGAGAATAATAATACATAATGATTAATATTCTACCTAGTTGCACTAGATCATATATATGGTCAAAGTCATATGACAATGTCATATATGTAAGATGTAATGTTGGTAGACTTGATATGTGTCAATTGGAATTAGATTTTTTTTCTCCATTCATCCACCTACTCTTTTGACTCACAGTCATTCCAAATAGAGTTTATACATGCATAATAAAAACTTGTCAAGTGTCTTGTATGAATAATATAACAACCTATTTTTGAGCTATGAAATGAGTGGATCTCCCTTGATCCCATTACAATCATACAATCCTCATACTTTTCCAAGTGTTCTTTCTACATCAACCAAAAATATCTATGAACAGTAGAATTTTATTACGCACTATAGCTCATTTTCTCATTACACCATTCGACAATGGTTGTTACATCAGTCCAAATAATGCCATTTTTAAACTCTAACTCCTCTCTTTCAATGATTCTTTTTACACATGCTCCAACATCCTCATGCTCTCCTTTTCAATGGCCAATCTTACTGAAACTCAAAATACATTCTACATGAGTTGTAATGTGCATCCTACTCAATTAGTAAAACATCTGTGTATTCTTGAATGGCAATGTCCAATTATCTGACCAAATGTAATGATGATTGAAATTAATGTTCCACTCAATCAATTGTCTATAGAAATTCTCAAAATAACCTTGCATGTACTTTGTATAATGTGATTGGTCATTACTAACATAGAAATGGTGCTCCTTTAGTAATTTTTGATCTTGCTTTGTACTATCAAGTGCATGTATGAATATTATATGCATGAATATGGCAACCTATATTGAGTTGTAATACTATGACTAAACTTTCATTTATGGTTTGAATGTGTAATTCTCAGTAAAGTCAACTACTAAAACAATATAACCAAGTGGGAATGTGTCCTTTATTATCTTGAAATGTTTATCCAACCATCTAGCCCTGTGTGTGCCTTACATACTCATAAACAATTTTCTCCTTGAATTTGACCATAAATTTTGAAACAAGTATCTATTTTGTAACAAGCTCACATATTTTAAAGTATTAGCCATATTTTACTTGATAAGTCACAGATTTGTATTTACTCAAACCAATTAATTCTTATCCAATTGCACTTGTACTTTCCTCATGGATACAATTTTTTTAATTTTGGCAATCCATCACAAATTTTATAATTTCCATCCAAACATGCTTTGTTATAAAAGAATTATCCATCTGGTCTTTCATAAAAATGGTTGGAATAAATTTCTTGGTTGATTTTAGCGGAACTTCTATGCCACTTTCCTACAAAATGTTGTCAGTATGAAAAGTACAACGTATATGGTGAAAAACATTATAGTGTATTGAAAATTCAACATGTTGCCTACAACAACAAGTGGTACATATGTGTTTTATTTTAATATAAAATAGTTTGTCCATCTCACAATATCTTTTACTAATATAAATTTATGGATTTTTTTAAAAAAACTTAGAGTGCAATTGTGTTTGGGTCATATCTAAGAAATGTTTCAGATGTAGTTTACTTTTACAAGAACCAACTCTTCTTTTTACTACATCTCTTGTATTGGGTGAAACTCTTGTATTGTCTTTCCAAAATTATGAAATTAAATCTTTGAGAGCATTGGCTATAGCCTTAACCTTCCATAGAAGTCTACCAGAGAATGCTCAGAGCTCAGTAGTATTAGAATCATTAAGTCTTTAGCATCTTCCAATTGCTTTCATTAATGTTTTTATATTTATGTCCAGTACTCAACAAATTTTTAAATTCAATCATTTTTTCCCCATTTGACCACTAACTGCACAAGTTGTAATTAGTTTTCAAATAATATTACACTTTGTTTCATGATTTTGGGCCTATAATATGATATAAATCATTTATATTTTCAATAATTTCATTATTTTCATCATCCATGTTAGATGTTATTAGTCCTAGGTTGTACATTGTAGGTCTTATCTTAATCAATTTCATTAATGAAACAAACACTTGATTTTTTTTACTATCAAAATCTATTTTGTCAAAGAAATTATCCCAATTTTTTTCAGCTAGTCTTCTTAAATGGCAATCAGATATTTCTTTATGCATTGGTTTCAAAATATTTTCATAAACTTTAATTAAGTACTTACTTTTTCTACGCACAATCCTTGGAGGTGTTGTTAATGGTGGAATTTGTTGAGAGGTTGTTTCAAAATTGTTGCGTTCACTACTAGTTTCTTCATTGTTACTTTCATCATTATGTGTTTCCATGACATTGTCTTCATTGATAGTGGGTAAATCATCATGCATAGATTCATCATCAACAAAATAAAAAACTATACTTTGAATGTGGACTGGCAACATAATTTGGAGTTTTAGGTAAGTATTCATCATCATTATTCAATTCATTATTGTCAATTTCATCATTATCTATGACTTTTAGCTCATTAGCGATAGTGTTCTTACCTTGTATCAAGTGAAAGGCTTGAATTTGTACCTTTTGCTTTTCTCTCAACTCTTCTAATTGCTCTGTTGTTTTATGTTTTAATTTATTCTTCTTCTTTGAATGAGCTTTGTCACCCATGACTAGGCAAAGAATAATTTGATTCCTCTTGTCTTCACTATGGAAAATGCAAAATGATGCAAAGAATGATTGTGGGGTCAGAATTCTTGAAAAATAAATGTTGGACAATGACTTGTTGTCTATGAAGATAATAACACGTATGAGTTATAATGTGTACATGTTATATATATTATGTTTGTGTGATCATAGACATGATTTGGTTGACCTTGTACTTTATTTTGTTATGATATTGGGGTCAATTGACCTCTAAATTACCTTCACATAGTCAAAATTAGGTTCATAGTTAGGTTAAATGGGATCAGATTGGCCCCAATTACCTTCATGTTTGCATTTCTGATAAAATGGGGTATGAGTATTGCATTTGAGTTTATGGTTTAGGGTTGTAACAATCGAATAATAGTGTCTGAATATTGCTTCTAGGATATATCTATCATACCCCTTCTGAATGAAAACCAAGATGTTATCTCTCAACAAATATCTTATATCATAAAAAATATAACACTTTCTTCTAAAATAAATAATTAATAGAGAGCATGTTGCTCGAATATCATCCTCATGACCACTTATGAAGTGAGACAATTGGACCAATTCATCCCTTGGCAATAGTAGTGTAGGTTTCCATTCATTCATGATTATTATCCCTTGCCTGTATACAAAACATTTACAATGAAAATATTTATTTGTGCCCAAATTTAATATGATGAAACATGCTTGTGCAATCCATCACTCATTTTCAATACATGAACATTTTGAAAAATCAAATGCAGTTCCAATCTATCACTTTAAATGTGGACATAATAATGTTTCATCATGTCACTCTTTTTTAATTTCAAACTCATTGTAGACACTCATATTAGACAAACCACTATCCCAAAATACCAAACCAAATTATTTTGTAGAACAATTGCTCATTGCACTTACATGAACTTACAAATTTTGTGCAATCTTAAATTTGATGAAATGAAGAATGAACAATCATCCTTTCTCCTTTTTTTGCCTTGTAGATTTATAATATGATTTCCCAGTTATCCAAATTTGATCACATAAAAATACACTATTTAAATTATTTTCATTTTTGTCCTTATCAGCTAAGATCCCTTGAAATTCATATGTCAAAAGGAGAATAAACAATATAGCCCATTCTCTTTTAGTTTTCTTGCAGTTTGGTTGAAGGGGCTCAAATTAGCCTCAAATTCCTCTTTGATTGAAAGAATAAACTATTTGGTTCATTATATTCAATGACATTAAGGTCAATTTCACTCCAAATCACATCATATATAGTTGAAAATAGGTTGTTATGGCTCAATTTTTTAGAAATCATGTAACTGATTACACCATTTGACTAATTAGATCCATCTATGATGAAATCAAAGTCAATTTAGCTTCAAATCATGTTGTATAGTCACAATCAGCTTTAAAGGCCTCATATTCACACTGATTTCCTCCATAATTGAACTGATCAACTATTTCATTCATTATATGTTAACATTTGAGTTTATTGAGCCCAAAACCACATCTTATACATGTCAAACTTGCATATGTCATTGAACTAAATTATGCTTTGCTTCATTTTATAATGAAATTGGAGCCGATCAAACCCCAAATCACATTTATAGTCATGCACTTAGGTTGAAAGGGCTCAAACTAACTCTAATTGCCTTCAAATTTAACCATTAGACTATTTAGCTTATTTAGTTATGACATTGGGGTCAACAGGCCAAATTAAATCCTTTATAGTCAAAATTAGGTTCTAGAGGTTGAGTAAGTTAAAATATTAACTAAATAAGTATAAATAAATGTATTTCATGATAAATAGATAATCATAAACACGGAAAAGTAGACAATTTTTTTTTTTTTTGATGTTATGGGAGATTAACGCGTATGTGTTATAATGTGTATGTGTTATGTTTATTTTTAATTCAAAAACCAAGCCTTTTGGTTTGGAAATGGGTTGGATTCCTAAGCTAAAGGTTTGGACTTGTTAACACACATCCAAATCCGAGAGTTTTAATAAAAAACAACAAAATTCAACTTCCATCACTAACTACACTATGAATTCAATGAAAAAATTCAATAAATTATTTCCATGATGATAAGCACTCTCTCCTCTTTCCAAATATATGAATTTTATAACTTTTGGACTATTTTTAGGTTTCACTATGTTGATTTCTAAGTATAGCTTTTAATCCCATTATATGATGTAAATATACATGCCTATACATGTTTGCATATATTTTTTCTCGTTGATCCAAATGCAAAATAAAAATGGTTACACATTAGGATTAATTATACACACATTAAAAAAAAAAACTAGTTTTCATTTTTTTGAGGTAGTTAGGGGGCGCACTGCCAGCTATTCATTTTTTGTCAGTTTCAGGATCTATTTACTTGTAAAATTAATAAAATATATATATATATATATATATATATATATATATATTCATTTAAAAATTATTAAAAAATATAGGTTATAAACTAGATGATATTATCTAAAGTTTCATAAAAAAAATTAAACAATATTAAATAATGCTTAAAAAATGAGGGCCCGCACAATCGACTATCTACTCTATTTTCCTAAAAGAAATAGGATTTCCTATTTAAATTTTAAATGTTTGACCTAGTTATACTTAACCATTTTTTTAAAAAATAGTGTCTTGGAAACTAGACTCAAAATGCTACAATTCATGTTCTTACACCATCCTCGAATTTTGAGTGTAGCTATCTCAAATTATCTATAGAAGTTTAGATTTATTAATTTTTAGAAAAAAATGTCCACGGGTAGGCCCCTTTTTATTCCCCAACTTTGTGCACTTATCCTTAGGCATATATTGGCAAGTTTTACCCATATTTGTAGTTGTTCATCATCATATTTCTCCATTACTCCTCTCTCCTGTCTTCTTTCTCCTCATAAGCTTCCTTGTGTTTCTAGCATTTCTCTAAAAAACATACACTATATGTTTTTAAACATACACCATCTAAACACATGTTATCACTAAACTATTACTAAATGTAAATGTATATTATATTTAACATATGACTACCATTGCAAACTTGTTTTAAAATTGGAAATGTATCCAATAGCTTATGACCAGTGGTGACTGAGGCAGTGGATATGGTTTCCATCATTCTCAACCCACCTAATCGCTACCAAATTCATCCATATTGGAGCATTCTTCTTCTATGGGTTCCTCAAAATTTGGGGACCATCCTACCATTCATCATTATTGGGGTTTTTAGTGCATTTTATAGCATTTCTTAGGAGTGCAAAGCCATTATAATTACAAATCAACAATGATTTATTTTTTTGTTATAGTTTTGTTTTACATAACTTCTTAGTATTAATGGCTCAAATCCCCTATTACACCCTCCTCCTCCTTTGCAAATTTTTATTTGGGTTCTATGAATGTAAGGTTATTTTTGCTTCTCTGCCTAGAACTTCTCTTCTTCTTTTACATAGATTGAGGTGCACTAGGGTCTTATTACATTTATTTGAAAAAATCTATAGCAACAGTAAATCAAAGTATGAAATGTACATAATATATTTTACATCTATCTAAAATATGTACAACAACCTTATAGATCTATTCATAAGTGTCTATGTTATTTCATAGATATATTGTGTATTTAATGTTGATGATTTAAGGATTTATGTTTGCAGAAATAGATTTGCATTATTATTTTTAATTTACAAGAAATCATGGATGAATGTATGACAGGTGTGTAGTATGGTGTGTGGGGCATGTGTTTAGAGGGAAGTGTCAACTAATGTTAAGTATTTTATACATGTATATAAATATTACTTTATACAGCGACAATAAATCAAAGTATGAAATGTACATAATCTATTTTACATTTATCTAAAAGATGTACAACAAGCTTCTAGATCTATTCATAAGTGTATGTGTTATTTCATATATCTATTGTGTATTTAATGTTGATGATTTAAGGATTTATGTCTGTAGAAATAGATTTACATTATTATTTTTAATTTACAGGAAATAATGGATGAATGTATGACAGGGGTGCACTGTGTTGTGCGTGGCATGTGTTTAGAGGGAAGTGTCACCTAATGTTAAGTATTTTAGACATGTATATAAATATTATTTTATATTGCAATGTGCCTATATTGGATTAACAAGGAATAGTTTGAAGTTATATCTTTACAAGTTTTTACTCACATATGGCTCGATTAAGCCTATTAGAGTTTTATTTCCACTGAGTATTTTTATCTTCGTAAGTATCTTATTTAACTCTATTGGAAAAAAATACATAAAATTTAAAGGATATAAAAAAATGAGCACTATTGTTATGAATACAATAGTTAGCAATAGTGTTACTAAGAATGGAAATCGAAAAAGATTGGAAATATTTGTATCCATATCTATATGCATATGACACCTACATTGGTGGATGAGATTATACATGAAGCATCTTTCATTGAGGAAGCCTTTCTATTTATTTTTTTAATTGATTTTAGAGTCATAACTTATGTTTTATATAGTTAAAGCATTCAGAGTTTTCATCTAATTAGTTTTACACTCGTATAAATTGACATTTGGTACATTTTATACGTTTTTTTAGGAGTCATTGAATATTTGCCTCTTGTCTTCATTGAGATAACACTTGTTTCAATCATGTATTGGGTAACTAAAATAATTTAGTAGAAGTTACATATTACATTGACATATGTGACATGTGATTGAACTTTACACATGTATATGCCCAGGGTTCTTCAAGTCCATCCCCTGAAATACCCTATCATTTTCCCTCACCACCACCTCCCAGTGCACCTTGAAATCTTTCACCACTCTCATGTTAATAAAATTATTAAAAAGACAAAACCAATAGGGGGTTATCGTTCATAAGCCACAAATTAGCAAAGGCTTGTTGTTTTCAAGAGGCCCAGAGCAAACTGTACATTAGTCAGCGTTTCAAGTGACCCCCAACTCTCTATGGGTCTATTGATACTTTCATCTGCCCACAAGATTTGGCATCTAAGAAACGAATAATGATCACTTTTTAAAAAATAAAATATGATTTGACGTTTGCGATCAAAAATGAATTTCAAATACAAAATACTTGTGGTCAAAATAATTAAATGATTAAAATCAAAATATTACTAAAATTTGACAGCCTATAAATCGACACACATAATCACTTAAAACAAAATCAAAGTATAAAAATGTTATCATATCAATTAAACCTAAAATGTACTATCGAAATAAATATAACATCGTAATAAATTCAGTGATAAAATCTCGTTTCTTTTATATGACTTTAAAATGCCTCTAAACATAACTATCACCATGAAAAATAGCAAAAATTACGGGGACAAAGAAAGAGAGACAAATTGCAATCTTTAAAATCAAAACCAGTCACTTTTCAATAAACTTAGTTTCCCATTAAAAAGAATATATATATATATATATATATAAATAAGAGTAGCAGTCAAGATTTTAATGGGCCATGTTAAAGGCAAAAATAATCCATGCGTTATTTCAAAATCCAAAGCACGCTCATCAAAGAACACGTCAATATCCGTGAATTAAAAGAAACCACGTGGAGGGGTGACAGTGTCGTATACCGTTGCTCCCTCGAAAAACAGCATTTATTCTGTGTACTCCTTAATTCTAAGATAGACGTTGAAATGAAGAAAGGTGGCGAGCTTTTAAAAAGGTCAAAGCAACGGCACGTGATTCGCTCTTAATTAGCGCATAAAGTCGGCAGGCAAACAGAGTCTTCGTGTTTGAAGAAACTCTTGACAAAGTTGACGTTAATAATCTCACCACGTAATGCCATTATGGGAGTGCGTGAGGGTTGGGTGGTAGTCGTAGGAACTTGGGATTTGAGTTATAGTGAAAAGATAGGCTACAGTATGAACATTTATAATGGGGATAGATATATTGATATTTTATACCAGATATATTTTCAACAACATTATTGGATTAGGGTTTTTTTATGGAGTGGACTATTAGTTTAATCATATTTCTTTTTAAAATTGGGGAGGTCAACAATTTATATATAAAATTATTATGGTCAATTTTTTCATGGTAAATTGTTCGTAAGTATGGTTGAACACAAACTCAGTGAGTAGGCCAAAAAATAAGGAAAGAGAGCAAAAGGGCAAGCAAACTTTAGGCCAAAGCATTCAACTGTAGATCATTGTATCACTCTTATGCATTTATTTGAAAAAGTTTGGGATGTTAAAGGTGAAGAAGTCTTATGTTGCTTTGTTGATTTCAAGAAAGTTTTTGACACAATTCTTAGAGATAAGGTATGAGGCTAGATGGAGGAATTTGGAGTTTTAAAAGAGTATCTAGGGCAACAGTTTATCAGCTATACAAACAAGTTAGAGCCAAGATTATATTACACACAAGTTTATTAGAAAGTTCCAATAAAAACATAGGGTTTAAACAAGGATGTCCTTTATCTCCAACTCTATTTAGTTTTATATTGACAAATTGGAAGAATGGATAGATAGACTAGGGGGTGGCGGAGTCCACATAGCGAATTATGTGAAAAAATTCCTTATATATGCAGATGATCTTATTTTGACCACAACTACATCCCAAAGCTTAAAGATCTTTTGAAAGCATTAGAGCTCTTTTACAAAGAGGTCAGGATGCAAGTCAACACTAACAAAATTAATATTTTGATCTTCTCATGCTAAAAATAAAAGAGGCATGCAAGTTTCATGTTTGAGGGTAGTCCACTCGAGATAGTCTCAGAATATAAGTATTTAGGGATTAATTTCACCAACAAGCTCAATTGGGACACATTTATAATGAATAGATTCCAAAAAGGATGGAGAACTTTGTACTCTCTTTAAAATAGGTGCAAACAAGTTGATTTGTGGGATTCGAAGACCACTAGTGTCTTGTTTGAGCTGACTAGTAGTTCCATGGTACTCTATGGATGTGAAGTTTGGGCCAATGATATGTCAAGGTTAAAGTGGAAGCAATTAGAGAGAATTCATAAACATTCTATCACAAGTATCTTCAATATTAAAGTGTCAATTTTTTGCATGAGATCATCCTAGCAGAAACATGTATTTTCCTAATAGAAGTTGCAGTTGTGATACGTCTCCTAGGATATATAAAGAAAGTAGAGGGCATGAAGGAGGATAGGTGGCCAAAGGAAGTAATAAAAGAAGGCTTGAATAAGTGAAAGAGGAGGTGGATGAAACAAAATAAATTATGGATGGATAAGTGGGATATGAACATACACAAGTGTCCAACGATCAATCAAGAGACAAAGCAAAAAGGAAGGAAAAAATAATACTACATGACCACATTAAACACCACTTATGATCATGACCAAAAAACCTACATAGGAATAAAATTAAGTGGAGAATGAAGATGCTCATAGCCCAATTGAGAACTGGATCACATAACTCCAATGTGAGACTGGTAGGTGAAATATCCCAAAAGAAAAGTGGAAAGAGAGAATATGGCCTATGTGCACATTAGGTAGAGTTGAGATGGAATGGCATGATCTCATAGAGTTCTCTACATATGACGACATCCAAGCTAAATACTTGGATAGTCTACAAGGAGTATTTAAGTTCACTATATTTGAAGTTGATATAGTGAAGTTGATAAAATTGATAGAAACATGAAATTTATGATCAATATCCATAGTAGGAGAGTGAATATTTAAAGGCAAGACAATGGCAGGCATGTGAAATAGAGTCTAATAACTCAAATCGAAGCTTCTCTTTTTCCAACGACTTCTCCACTCCTTTGGTTATACTTTTTGGTGTGGGGTCCCATACTTTGTTTTTGGTCTCGTGGACATTATTAAAATCTCTATCTATTTATCTTAGTTGATTACCACATTTAGTAAAACTATATGGTTCACCAAGGCTTTTGACTCAAATAGATAATGAAACTTGTAATGTAAATGGTACAAAGGTAACTTTGAGGTCGTTGAGTATTTCCTGCAATAGAAATGAATATAATATATTATACAATATAAAATAATAATACTATTTATTCTATATATATATATATATATATATATATATATATATATATATATATATATATATATATATATAATAAGTTTAACAAAGACCAATATTTGAATATCATATGTCGAGGGGCATAGTTATATAGCATTGAATTTTTGAATGGTAATATTACCAAAGGTAATGTCGTAGATATTTAACCATATTACAAAGAGGCTATGCCAATCTTAAAGAGGCCCCTGACAAACCAAATCCAGAAAATCAAGAAGATCTAGATAGACTGAAGAAAGACAATCAATACAAGAGGAAGATCCTCCCAAACCCATAAACAAGGTATAAGCACTATTTCCCCTACAAAAAGTACAGAAAGAAATGTCAAACAAAAATAAATGGGGATCAAGAAACCATATAAGTAGTTAAGTCAACATTCATAAATTCACTAAATGCTCTGTTTAGATCCCAAATAACAATAACTCTAGTATCAAGCTTGATGTTATGCCAACTAGATGTTGGTTTGGCCAAAAAATTAGCAAGTTGATTTCCTTCCCTTCTAGTATGGTTCCATTGAACATCCTTAAAACCATGAATGATGATGTCGATGTATTTCTTACATTCATTCAACTGCCACTGCTAGAAATGAGGGGAAGACTTTTTGTTGAAATTATCAACCAAATTTTTAGACTCAAATTCCAAAAGAATATAAGTAACGTGCTTTGACTTAGTTGTTAGAAAAGCTTGGCAAATGGCCATAACCTCAACATAGTTATTAGAAGAAACACCAAGATAAGAAATAAAACTTAACATTGCCATGATGATCATGATAAACACCTCCCATACCAACATTTATAGGATTCTCTTTTGAAGCTCCATTAACATTAATTTTAACTAAGCCAGGAGGACGATAAACCCATTTAATGGGTTGATGATGTTGAGGAGTGTCAGAAGAGGCAGAAGAGGGAGATGCCCTAAGGATACTAAGTCTCATTAAGACTCTGGATTCCCACCAAGAACTCACTTGAAAATCTTGAATCCAAACTTTATAAGTTTATTTTAAATTAGCCATTATTCTACTCTAAAATTGACATATATGCTTGGTCGTACCATTGAAAATCCTTTAATTTCATTCCCATCAAATATTCTAATAGATTAAACTAAGACCAATACCATGTAATAAATTGAGGGCTTTTAAATTCGAAGAAGGTTGAATCTAATTTGCAAGAAAGTCTTGGATAGAGTCATAATTTTTCCACGAAGTTCCCATAAAATCACACCATAAATGATGAAGGAAAGTAGCAAAGAGACAATCTACAAGAAGATTTCTTTCAGACTCCTCAACTTGAAGACACATGATACATCTATTTGGACCAAAAAACCCTCTTTTCCAAAGATTATCATGATGAAGAAATTTGTCTAGAGTTGTAAGCCACATGAAATTATTCACCTTAGGCCAGCATTTTGGGTGCCAAACTTGGTTTTAAAGCTTAGAATTCTTAACTTCCAGGTTTTCGGCCAAAAGAGTTTTATAACTAGTTTGCATTGCGTAACTCCCATAACCTTACAAACCCCATCCAAGGAAATCTAAATGTCTATCCATAGAGACTTTCTAAGAAGCAAGAATATGAGCTAATTGATCAATGAGATGAGGTGATTTTTAACCAAACCAAATGTATTTAGGTTTTCATTTCTAAACTTCCACTCCATCCTTCATGACTACATACTAAAAATCAAATACTTGACTCCAACTTGCTTCAATGTATTTAAATTTTAATTTCAGAAGATCATGAAAGTCTACATAAAGAGGGATATGTTGATCCCATGCGTCTTCCTATAAAAGAGTCAGGTCACCCTTCCCCAAAATCCAAAAAATGCCAATTTTAATAAGACTACTTTCAAATTTCATATTCTCTATATCTGAGAACCCTTGCCACGGGTCAACATCCTAGGGATAAAAGAATGATTCTCCAAATGTAAGTACTTAAGCTTAAGAATTCTTCCCAATAAAGCATGTTCCTCCACACACCACCTCTAGTAAAATTTAGCAACAAGCACTATATTATTAAGGGGGGGGGATCATAAACCTAAACCACCTCAGTCTTTAGGTTGACATATTTTATCTCAATTAACCAAATGCTATTTATTTTTCTCTGAATTTCCTTCCCAAAGAAATTATCTCGTATTTTGATCAAGATCATGAAGAATGCCTTTTAGATTAGCAAGAGCCATAAATATGCAAACCATGAGAACTTGAATCACAACTTTAAGAAGGATTATACGACCCACCAGAGAAAGGTATCTGTGAATCCAATGAGTAATATAACATTGAATAGACTCAAACATAACCTTCTAGTATTTATTCTCAGAGAAAATAGGGGAAATGGGGATGCCCAAATATTTGAAAGGAGGAGAGGTAATCTAGAAATGAATAATATTAGAAATCTAACCCTAAAGATGTGGGTCAGTATGGAAAAATAAAACCTGAGATTTATGATCATTCAAAATCTAACCCAAAGTAGTGATATAAATGTTAAGAGCTTGCCTAAGAGCCAAAGCTTCCACTTAAGTGGCATTCCACATCAAAAAAGTGTCATCCACAAACTGAAGATGAGGAAGTGGATCCATACCTTACAATATGTGAAATTCAAAAAGAAAACTAGAACACTTGAGATGTTGTAAAAACATGTCTAGCCCTTTTACCAAAATGAGAAAGAGATACGAGGAAAGAGGATCACCTTGATGAAGACCTCGCTCATAATGAAAAATAGATGAAGGATGATAATTTATAATCATTGAAAAGGAAGGAGAGGAACAACAAGCAATGACCCATTTAATCCAATTATCATAAAAACCAAAGGATTTTAATATATCTGCCAGAAATTTCTAGTAAACTCCATCATAAGCCTTAGAAATATCAAGCTTCATGAATATATAACTATGCTTATTCACATGCATAGAGTGAATGGATTCATGGACAACAAAAATACCGTTAATTATTTGGCATCCATGAACAAAATCCCCTTGCTTAGGAGAAATGATGGAAGGAATGAATCTTTTAAGTCTCTCAACAATAGTTTTTGAAAAAATATTATAGATAATATTACAAAGAGCTATGGGTATAGCTCTAGACATTAAAAAAATTCAAAACTTGATCCTTCCTAGGAATTAGAGTGAGAAAATTATTATTAAGAGCCTTTATCATTTGTTTTTAATTACGCAGTTCCTTTGAAGCCTCCAAAATGTCATCTTCGACAATGCCCCTAAAAGTTTGAAAAGACTCAATATAAAATCCATTTGGGTGAGGAGTTTTACCTTTTTCCATCGTAAAAACATCATGTTCTAATTCCTCCATTGAAATAGGGCCATTGAGTAAGGAATTTTCATGAGACAAGATAAGGTTAAATTCATAATTATACGTTTATTATCAACAAAAAAATTAGTGGGTCTTTGAACAATTCACAAAATTGAGAAATAACCTCTGATTGGATTTATTAAATGGAATCAATTATGGATCCATCATGTATTTGAATCTCCTTGAAATCATTAACATGTTTTTGATCCACAAAAGTGTGATGGAAAAAGGAAGAATTCCTATCTCCCACTAAAACCGTCTAGCACAAGATTTTTGTCTCCACATGATTTCCTCCTAAAGCTCAATTTTTTCTAAATCATTTTGAAGTTTCGATTATAATATTAATAAATCCTTACTTAAGCCTTGTTATTGAATACAATCTTGGATCTCTGCCAACATAGACAAAATATTTATTTTCTTTTGAAAAATATTACCACATGAGGAAAATTCCACTCTTTGAGTTTTTATTTGACATAGCTTAATTTGCAGAACAAAACATACTGATTTGTACCATGACGAGGTTTCCCTTCTTGCCACCAAAGTCTAATCTTGCCTTCCAAGTAATTTTATTTCAACCACATAAGCTAAAATTGAAAATGGAAATTGCGAGGCTTGAAAGATCCTTCCCACTATAAAGCTAATGGCCAATGATCTAAACCCACATTGTCTCAGATGGAAGAGGCAGGTCGAAGACATTCAAAAGGCCAAGAATCACTAACCAAAAATCTATTCAAACGTGAAAGAAGTGTTAAGTTGTGGAGCTAAAAGTTTTAACTTGTTGCAGACAAAGAAAAGGAGGTTGCTGAAGACCCAGAAGCACCGACATCGGCAGCATGACCGACGTCGATCGTGACCAGTGCAGAAGGCAACCGACGACGGCAGGGAGACGACCGACGTCGATAGAACCAGGCAAGCAGGGACTAGTGTCGGTCGCCTGTGTGTTCTAGAACTATTCGTTGCATGAACAATTAGTTTAGTGAACAGAGTGTTTGCATGTAAAGGCTATTTTGAGCCTTGAGCTGCATGGATAATTATAGTAAACTAAGAGTCTAAGTTATTGTTCAAGTCTAGGATCTATTTATAGAACCATTGGCATGTATTGTAAAATTGTAGCTAGAGAGTAAGAGAGCAATTAAGCTCCTTTTGCGAGAGGAGAGCAATGGTGTGTTCCTCCTAGTGCCACAGTACCAAGGTGGGTACTGGTTTGGAGAATCAAAAGGGTTCTTCATATTTGTGTGATCTTAGTCAGCAGGTTAGCATGGCTTCTTTTGGAGATCTACAATGGTGAGTAAGGTCTAGTGATTTACAGGTAGCAGCAGAGAGCATGAGATCTACTTGGAGTACGGTTGTGTACTTGACGTACTGGCAGCGTGTTACTGACTGGTTGGAGAGGTGAACATCAATTCTGTATTGGAGTTGATTGTTGGGACCGAGAGAGAGAGGGAAGAAGGTCTTGAGGTGTGGTGAGCCTTTGAGGTGGAAGAAGAAGTGGCATCTTCTTTATTGTATATTCTTCTGAGTAATTATTAATACAATTATGTATTGTCTCTCATATTTTTGTGTTGTTTCATACTTCTAGTTACTTATTGATTCTGGTTAAATTCTGTGTTTTGTTGCTAATACAAGAAGTAATCATATGTGTTCTTATTGGTGGAGCAAGATCCTGACAAGTGGTATCAGAGCATGTTTATTGTTCTAGGTTCCTGACAAGAAGCTCTTCTAGGAGGAATATCCATTAGTTGAAGCTGCTTGATGTTGTGAAGAAGAAGATGACTGGCCCGAGGGAGGGTAAAAAGTCCTCCACTTTTTTAATTAAGATATGACATAACATTGAAATCTCCTATGATAATCCAAGGGTAATCATAGGATAAACTTCCCTCTGAACATGCAGATCAACCCAAATTTTAATCTTATCTTGAAGATCTTGGGGAGCATAATAATTAGCGATTAGGACATTGAGTCTACTAGAGGTGAGAACCCCTTCTAACGAGAGACTGCCATTTCCACTCAAGCAATTTTTTAGAGAAAAATATATAGAGTCCCAAACACACAAAAGACTTCTAGAAATACCAAGGGAATAAATAGCAATGCTTTCACAATTTTTACCAATGCTGCAACTGAATGTTTTAACAAATGTTTTGGGAAGCTTAGTTTCCTAAATTGATAACACAAAAGGGTTATGTTCTTTAATCAATATTATCACAACATTATGTTTGGGTTTTCTTATAATCCAAGAAATAATCATGAATTGAGAATGATGAGGGAGAGAAGAGTCCACTTGATTCACTTGATTTAGAAGACCTAATGCCAACAGGGGTTCTCCTAATCAACTAGACTTATCATGGTTAAGCTTACAACCCATTTTGAAAGCATATTGTCTCCCTTGTTTCTTATTTTGACTCCATTTAATACCCAAAGCCTAGATGGAAGGATATTTTTTCTTATTTTCTTTGAAATATTTTGATTTCAAACTATCTTCTAGATGCAAAATAAAATGATTTTTTATTGTATCCAAGTCCATGACAGGGGTTTTAGATACATGTTCCATTTTATCAAAGGCAATAAGAGTCTCTAGAACTTTAAAGAGTTGAGAATTATTAAGAATAAAAAGAGGATTCTAAGCAGAGTCAATGGACTTACATGGTGCCAAAGAAGCATTGTGAACCTTAATAGTAGCAGTTGGCTTACTTGGATACTCTCCAGAGAGTGGACATTCTCATAAAATATGGGTTTATTTCTCATTGAATGCACCTTTTAGTTTACCATAACTTCTATGATCTTGCATTATTACATCATTCCCTTATTGGACTTGCATCCCCTCTTGGTTTCCATCATGATCATCCTTAAAATATGGAAGGAATTTCTCCAAGAATTGTAAATTTATTCTTGTTTCAAGCAACTGCTCTAGTACCTCTGAGGTTTAGAGGGGCTTTAGCTTTACCTTTCCAGCAAGCCATGGTGAAATAATCAGTATTAGAAGGATCATCAATAAACCCTTGATTTTCTTGTTTACCCTTTTTGTCTTCTTGTGGCATTTTCTTAGAAGAGTCGAATACTTTAAGTTGGGGATAATCCTGAAGTAAATGTCCATGCCAATGACATTCCCTACACCTAAAAGGAATGGATTCATAATCAAGGGTTTGTTGCCAAATAAAATCTCTCACCTAAATATTAAGAGCCTCAAGTAAGCGATTATTTAAATCGAATTCAACACATATTCAAGCATAACTTGATATATTGTTCTCCCTATTAATCTATGATGTGCCCAAATATGCACCCAAAGAGTTGCCCCAAACATACATGCATTCATCTTTCCAAAAAAATAGTGGCAAGGCAAATAACCAGATCTAAACTAAAACCCTGGAAGGGAGTTATTATGTAAGGATAAAATCCAAATCCCAAAGTTTTATGAAGAGACCAACATGCTTGAATAAATAAGGACCTCCTTCAAAGATTCAAACATAATTTGAAACATTGTTAAAGGAAACAAAAAAATACACATTGGCAACCAAGGTGATCTCCATGTCTCCTTCAATCAACCAAGATTTATGTGCCCAGTCCTCTAACATCCACATATTTAATCTAAACTCCATAAATTTATAGACGAGGACATGTCTCTGAAAATAAATTAAATCCTCCACCACATAATCATGATTGAAAATGACAGTTGGAATCTCCTCGCATTGATGAAGTCATCCATTGATTTTAAAATCATTTCCTTTTCCTTTGACAAAATAAGATTGTTGTCTCTGAGCGAGATCTGTAGGAATACTTGCTGCACCAACATCATGCATGTAATGTTTGATAGAACAACCCAACACAACTTGTTTAAAAGAGAGCTAAGAAAACTCACTTGTAGGCTCATGAGGGTCAACCATTAAACCAAAAATCTGATGGGCCCTACAACTTTTAAAAATTTAGTGAGCCCTCGATAATGTCATATTATATATATATATATATATATATATATATCAACTTGTTTAAAAGAGAGCTAAGAAAACTCACTTGTAGGCTCATGAGGGTCAACCATTAAACCAAAAATCTGATGGGCCCTACAACTTTTAAAAATTTAGTGAGCCCTCGATAATGTCATATTATATATATATATATATATATATATATATATATATATATATATATATATATATATATATATATATATATATATATATATATATATATATATATATATATTTTTCTACTCATGCAAAATGAGTGTGCCCCTTAATACATCAAAATATAAATTGATTCAAATTAAGTAATGTGATTTTGACACTTTGGTAAGATTAAGAGTCCAACATCTCATTAATATTGTAGTAATGAAATACCCAGTTCAAATTTTTGCCCTTGGCTTCCTCGATTGAGATGCCTTACACCCATTTAAGTAATAAACACTAGTAGTTGCCCCAAAGGTGCAAGTTATGGCGAAAGGGATGTAATTTTTTGTTTTGGTAAAGCAAAGTTTTTCAAAATGAAAAATTGTAAATTAAAATTTATATTGCACTCGAATTCCATCACTATTGACTCTATCTCACCTTTTGTGCACAAATCTTTAAGAAACAATATTCTAATATTTTTGGTGGAGGTGACATTAGAAAATAAGGTGTGTTCCTTCAGATGGTGTGGTGATAAGTTTTATAGAGATGAGACGTTTCATTTCATGACGAGCTTGAGTAATGACAAAGTGGTGGGGAAGGGCAAGGCCATATAACACATGAAGGTGGTGAAATATTTTAGGTGTGTTGGGTAATGATGGTGAGGGGCAATGATAGGGTATGTCTCAAAGAAGCCCAAGGATATACACATGCAAAGTTTAGTGGCATGTCACATTTGTAAATGCAATCTATAGCTTCCATCAAACTATTTCAATTATGCAATACATGTTTGAAATAGGGGTCATCTCGATGAAAATAGGGGTAAAATATCCAATGGCTCTTATAAAACTTAGAGAATGCACCACGTGTCAATTTAGATGAGTCTAACACTAATTAGACAAAAAATACGACTACTTTAACTATATAAAGCCAAATTAGACGACTCTAAAATCAAATAGATGAAAAATGGAAAGTCTTCCTCAATGAAATGCATCTTAGAATAATATTATCTTCGTAAGGATCTTATTTATCCCTATTGGAAAAAAAAATAATAATAATAAAAAAATTAAGGATACAAAGAAGTGAGTAGTATTGTTACGAATACAATGATTTTTGTTAGTGCTATTGAGAATGTGAATGGAAAAAGATTGGAAATATTTGTATCAATGTCTATTTTTATATGAAATCCTACATTGGTCGATTAGATTATATAAGAGGCATTTTTCATTAAGGACGCCTTCCATTTTTTATCTAATTAATTTTAGAGTTGTCTGCTTTGGTTTTATATAGTTAAAATAGTCATAATTTTCATATATTAATCTACATCAATAAATTGACAAGTGGAGCATGTAGTTAAAATAGTTGAAGTTAATGGTCATAAGTTTTGAATGAGGTATAATTATTGATCTACATTTTTTGACTTTTTAAAATCCTACTTTACTAAAACCCCACTTTACAAAAACGCTACTTTATTAAAACAAAAAATTACGTTTTTAATATAACTTGCATCTTTGAAAAAATAATTAATATACTCATCTTAATTTCAAATTGTACCTACTTTATTTGGTGATGATATTTTACTGACATATAATTTAAAAGTTTGATAATGACACTATTTAAAGAGTTTAATGATGACACTTTATGCTTGATTCTAGAGAAGTATTAAGAATTTCATAAAGGTGTATTTGGTTATAATCAAGTGCAAGAGGGTTAAATGGCAAATTGGTAAATAAAAAGACAAGCCATGGTACTCTCAATAACGTTATTTAACAGGTATTAAATTTAGGAGAACAAAGTATCTTTATCAAAGCATAAAGATATGAAATATCAAGAGATTATTTTTTACCTTCATAATACAATCATTAAGTACCGTGCATATAAGTATATGTACTTAAGACCTAGTTTGTAATTGATATACTTAATTTGGGGATATTGTACTTCATTCGCATCTTGCATAACCATAAGCATATATACAAATATTGAGATTAGTAGATGCCATCTCATGTAAAATTATAATTATAAGACTCAGTTCAGATTTAAGTACCATGTGTTATCGTTAATTAAAAAAGAGCTACCTTATTGAAGCAGGGAAAATGATATCAAGTTAATTGTGCATTTTGTAAGATCACTTAAATTAAGGAACAATTAAGAGTGTCTTTTGATAGATTGAAGAAAAATACTAATTGTAATCATGTTAACTTACTAATTTTAAAGATTTTTTTATGAGTAATTTTTGAGTAGATGCTTTAAATTGAGAAATAAATTAAAATTAAATATTTAAATAATATAAATCAATTTTTTAAAAAATTTAATAAATAATTATCATTCATAAGTCATAGATTAATAAAGTTAAACAGTATTGTAATTTTTAAGAGGTTATCTACTCTGTATTTTATAAAAAAATATTCAAATTTTTATTATAAATAAATATATAATAATATTAAATATTATTTATTATAAATTATTACATACACTCAAAAATTTTATAACCCCGGCCACTTTTACTACACATATCCAGTATCCCTAAAAAAATTAGGAGCCCTCTCCATGGGAGACAAGATTTTAATGGGCCATCTTAAAATATTATTGGTGGGCGAAAATAATGTTGCAGGGCGGCTCCATGCGATATTTCAAATTCCAAAGCACCCTCATCAAATGACACGTCAACATCGGTGAATTTAAAAGAAGCCACGTGGAGGGTTGACAGTGACATCTACTGTTGCTCCTTGGAAAACAGCATTAATTCCATGTACGCCTTAAATTCTAAGGGTGGCGTTGAAAAATGTGGAAAGGTCAAAGCAGAGGCATGTGATTTGCCTTCCTCTACAAAATTATAACCAAATATTTTGACAAAGTTGACGCTCTCAATCGTAGCCCATCATTATAATTTGGGCCTTTCATCAAAGTTTTTAGAGTTTGAATTATAAAGGTTTATACTTTCAGATTTAAAATTTAATATATATTTTCAAAATTTTGATATTTTCATAGTTTATATAATAGTAATAATTTTTTTTAGAAAAAAATTGTGTTAAATTTTGAATTTTAGTATGAAGATTCGTTTCGGATATAATTTTTGTGATTTTTATCAGGGAAATATTATGTGTAAAAATAGTACATCAATACAATATAAAAATTGTAAGAATATAGTCGTTACAAAAAAATTGTTAAAAAATAAACATATAACCGTTAACCAAAACTTTTTAAAAACGAAAAACAAAAATAACAAATTAAATTGTTTCCAAATTCATATTAATTATTAATTTAAACCTATCAAAATATTATAACATTATAAAACTTGACACAATTTTTTCAAAAAAAATTATTATTATATTATATTTTATTTTTAAATTTTAAAATAAATATAAATGTAATTTTTTTTTAATAAAAATTAAAATATTATAAAATTAAACATTAATAGATGGTATATTTTTTAAATATATGTTCGTTCAAATTTATCAAAATATAACGAGTCTTAATATTTATGAGAACATGTTTCTATTCATAATATGAAAATTTGTACTGAAAAAAATTGTAATTGACAATCTTAAAAGAGATCACTGGTACCAAATATTTAATCGAGAGGAAAGGTTAAATTGAAATTCTAATACTAGTCACAATGATGACCTCCTCTAAAATATACTTAACCCCAAAAATATACCATTTTAATATTTTAGAATTATTTCTATGACTTATAAATTTTCATTCTTATATCAATTAAGAATTAAATTTGACAATGATATAAATATATTTACATTTTTTAATAATTAAATTTATTCAAAATTTTGATGATTTTATAGAATGATAGGAAATTTTTTAGGCACACTGGTAATTTTTTTAAAATATTATAATAATTATATATTTCTAGTTTTTGTTGTTTTTTTTTTAAAAGTGAACTATTTAGTTAATATTTTTTTTGATATGTCTAAAGGTATTATATGGAATCACTAAATTATATAAAATATTGACATCTCTGTCATATTTCAAAAATAAACATATAATAGATTTATAATGTTAAGCAAGCATACATTTAAATTAATAAGCTTCTTTGGTTAAGCAACCACAAATAAAGGGCATCCATACTGTCAAAATCATTTAGGGCATGACCCTGGCCTTAATTGCTTGACTCTCTATGTCAAATATTTAGAGGGATTTGTACCTTATTGGATGGATACAAGCAACCATCATCTTCACCCCTTAAACTACAACCTGTTTGATATCTAGCTAAATTTTGAAAGGTAATGTTCACTAGTCATTATTAAAACATACATACATAGTTTTGGTAATAGGTCTTTTACTTATATAGACCCATAGGAGGATGAGGTTGCAATAAGTCAACATCTTTCTTTTGCTATGATGGATCTGGCACAAAAGATATAATTTTTAATTTTATTTTGTAAATTAAAGCATTACAATTAATTATAGTGTTATTTTATTTTTAGAATTTTGATAACAAGTCCATATTTATATGCACACGCGGGATGATGAGGGTGGGACAAGTCAACGTGCTTCCTCTATTACTAGGGATTCGATGTAAAGGTATAATTTTTATTTCTTTTTAATTAAAGTGTGTGTGTGTGTGTGTGTGTGTGTGTGTGTGTGTGTGTGTGTGTGTGTGTGTGTGTGTGTCTATATATATATATATATATATATATATATATATATATATATATATATATAATGGAGTTTGGATAACATGTTCACTATTTATATGGATTTGTAAGAGCATGAGTTTGGGACGAGTCGACATCCTTCATTTGCTTCTAGGGACCCATTGCTAATAAATATATTTTTTTAAATTTAAATTGTAGTATTTTAATTTCTTGTTTTCTAATATTTGCTTTTATTTCATATCCACGTCATATGGCCTTGTAATCACCCTACATTGAGTAGCAAGATAGGGGTAGGACCATCTCATCCTCATCATGCTCCTCGAAAACATGTGGAGCCCCCCCATCTAGCATTAATGATGTTCTTTTAATGAATTTCCAATTGGATGGTGGAGAGACCCTGCGACACTTTGACAATCATCATCCCTCTTGTTTGACAGAATATGAATATATACATCGAGTGTTTAGGTCTCTAAAAGTGGGGTTATATATTAATGATAACATTAAAATATTATATGATGTTTGATGCGAGTAAGTAATTGAATTTATGTTATTTAAGGTTTTCAACTTTTGATTTTTGATTTTTTCAATTTATTTAAAATATATTTGACTTTCTATTTTTGTTGGTATTTTAAGCAAAGAATAAATATTTGTGCAAAAAACATATTTTATGAATCTTGCAATGTTGAATACAAGAAGTTAAATCATCAATGGAGCATAGACAACGTCTCATCAAAGCAATTGAACATGAATTTGGAAATGCTTATTATAACATAATTTTAATTGAAAAATGTACAACAATCACGCTTAATGGGATAAGGAGGCATATAAAGGTAACACTACCTAAATACATATTAATTATTATTTTATTATTTTATAGGTCCTTATAATATATATATTTTTTTTCATAATTTTTAGGTTGCACATCGAGGGAATACATATGTAAAGAGGAGAATATTTTGACCCCTTGGCACAAAAACAACCTCTTGGTTAAAGCTATACAATGATTGACTCAAGCACAATAGAGACAATATTGCAAGTTAGTTACCAAATTTAATGAAAATTTATTCAATTTTCATATTTAACTAATTATATATTTTGTATTTATTGTAATTAATGTAAAGACCAAGAGTAGCCAACATAGGGCCCAAAAAATGATAGTGAATTAGAGAATCTAGGTGACTCATCACTCGTGACAAATGAATTAAATTAAAGTTAGACATAACTTTATATATTTATTTATTAGTTATTTTACAAAAGTTTGAAAGTTTTATGAGTTATTTTATTAAAAAATATTACACCTCATATTATGTTATACATTTTATTGTAGGGACAATCCTATGTTTACAAGATCACAAAGGAAATGAAATAAGAGTTGAAAGTTATAGGATGGGACATAGGGCATTCAACACTCGGACTATTCTAGGGGCTATGTGCCAATAATAAATGTATGGTTTGATTAGTCTAGAAAAACTAATTAGGTCTACTAAATATAATTTATAATTGTAATTAATTATGTAAATTATAACTTAAAATATTTGTGATAATTAAATTATGTTTAATTTGCAGGTGGATAAATAGTTTGTCTTAGTTAAGGTGTTGATGTTCATGAGGATGAAGAGGAGGATCCTAATCATGTTAATTAATTTAATGATAGAATTGAGCTAGAAGATGTCTCATTATATACATTTGACATCCATGATTCAATTATATAGAAGACGAGGAGGACAATGGCTAAGATTTAGGACATATCAACTGTATTTTTTTATTTTGAAGGAAGATTATGTTAACTTCACTCCCTCCAACATTGTACATTATTATATATATAGTTTTCACTATGTATAATTTATTTTTGTATTAAAGTAATGTTTTTCAATATAAATGTGTCAAAAAGTTTAATATAATTTAATAAATAAATTGTGAAAGTTAAAATTCATAATTTCTTTATTTATATAAATACACAAAATATATATTTCAAGAATTATAAATAATTATATATATTAATGTATGTATATGTGTATGTATGTATGTGTATATATATGTGTGTGTGTGTGTGTGTGTGTGTATATACACACACACACACACACACATATATACACACACACACATATATATTAAAATAATTATAATTAATAATCAGGTTTGGGATTTTGTGTTGTCTTGATTGGGTTGGGTCTTAGTATCTTTAATTCTTTTTGATTTTTTCTCCTGCTTTGTACACGGATTTGGGCTCTTTCAAAAACCCATCTTTTTACCAATAATAATAATAAAATTAATAATCAAATATATAATATAATATATATTTATAAATTAATAACACACACACATTTCACAATTCATTAATGTCAAATTCATGTCGCTTTATTTTGAAAAATTGGGGGATGGGTCGAAAATACGTCCACCTAATTGTCGACACAATATTGGCACAAGGTTGATGCAAACATGATGCAAGGTGAATACAAATTTGGTGCAAGATCAATGCAAACAAAAATTTCTTATGACATCAACTTTGCACCACATAAATAAGTTTTTTGAGGCAAAACATCCCAAATCATCGATTTTTAACATGATTTCAACCCAAATTACGACACAAATCACATAGTCTAAATTATTATTATTCTTTAAATTGTCTCTTGACATTGTCTCATATATAGATTGTGTTCTCTTATATAGTTTGGAGGGTTTCATTGTGTTTAAATTATAAGGTCATATAGAGAACACTTAGGGTTTAAAATGATAAATCTAAAATGTTTTAAAAAAACCCTAGGGATGTAACACATACATAATATTAAAAAAAATTGATACAATTAAAGTAACATTCTCATCTCTACAAATTCATGAATGGAGTTATGATCTAAGGTTTAAGATCTAACATACCATGTCTAAAATAGAGCTACAAATTCATATCTAGATGCATACAATATAATTAACCCTAAGAAATATGTGGTAATAAAGATTCAACTTAATACAAGGCATTAATATCTAGAATTTATTTAATCTTAAGAAGAGTAAGAAAATGCAGGGTCACCAAAATACACATTCAAATAAATTAATTCCAATCCAATTAAGCAGTGTAATACATATTCAATATAACAACAATGTCATATTAATTAAGAAGAGTAAGAAAATGCAGGGTCACCAAAATACACATTCAAATAAATTACTTCGAATCTAATTAAGCATTGTAATACATATTCAATATAACAACAATGTCAAATTAATAAGTGTAACAAAGAGTAAACACAACAAAATAAAAATAACATATGTGTATAATGTTGTAGAGGGTTTACCACCGAAATATGAACTTGGAGATGTGCTAACAAAGCCAAGATAATTGCTACCTAAAAATTTAGATATGATTAGAGAAAATTACCAATAATATACACTCAATTATGAATATGTGTATGGACTGAACTTTACAATCTAGATATGGTGTTAGAAATTAAAATATGAATTATGGTGACCGTTCATCCTTCTCTTCTCTACCCTCAATCTTGCACTATAACCTCTTTGTATCTACAATATCTAATTCTTTTATGACGCAAAGTGTTAAAAAAGACCAAGTAAATTTGGTTCAATAACATATTGATTTATAAGATCTAATATACTATATATATAAAATATCGATAAACAACAAATTATATATATAAAATAACTTCACAATTATATATTTTTTATATTAACAATATACTTAACATGAAATGTGTAAATGATCAAACAATATTAACAATATACTTAACATGAAATATGCAGATGAAATAAAACAAACACTTGTCTATGTTTAACGGACTCTAAATTTTAGAATATTAATCCCTGTGCTAATTTTAATTAACTGAAAACAAGAAAAGTGGAACACAACTCTATAACTTAAAAGGAAAGTGGGAGACAAGTCCGTGTATCATATAGTTTGGTCTAGATGTTATAATTCAAATAGTAGAATTGAAAGAAGTAAAAGTTTAGGTAGGTCTAAGTAGTATAATCCAAATGGTAAATCGAAAGATCAAAAAGTTTAGGTAAGTCTAAGTAGTATAATCTAAATGGTAAATCGAAAGATCAAAAAGTTTAGGTAAAAAAAGTTTTAGAGATATGCGAAAAAAGTTTCAAAGTTTGAAAGTTGACAAAAGTATAAATATCAGTCAATTTAAACAAAAATTAAATATACATAGAAAAATGTAAAATAAAAGGCCCTCAAACTACAATGTACTATGTCAATTATTTAATATATTTCTATAAAAGGCCCTCAAACTATAATGTATTATGTCAATTATTTAATATGTTTCTATATTTATTTGGTTTTATTGGGCCATGTGAAATATATTCCTCGCATCATAATATGTTTGAAACGTCGGTGAATTGAAGAGAATCCACGTGGAGGCATGAGATTTATTCTGTGGGGGACATTGAAAGGTGGCGGCGGATTTTAAAAGGTCAGACCAGAGGCATGTGATGAAAGCGGTGATTTGGCGGCTTTTACGAAATTGTCGGTCTTAATTGGCGTTTAAAGTCGGCAAACAGAATCTTTCGCGATTGAAGAAATTCCAGAAAGTTGACGCGAAAAATCTAATCAAGTGATTACGTGGTCCACGTAAAGTAGGGGAAGGGGCCCACTTGTTGATACCCTTAATTTTAGGGGCGTATTGACGCATAATGTTACGTCATAGTCTAAAAATAATATGATGAGACACCTTAGCGAAGGGGGATCAATATTTGGGTAGGTACCAATAACTAAGACAGTGATTGATGGTAAAGGACAACATATACATACATATATATTAATGTCGAATAGTAATTATTATAAGTTAGTGTGATATAGAGAATAGAGAATTTCAAATAAATTGTAAGAGAAAAAGAGATAAAATACAAGAGTAAATTTTTTGAGATCTTTCTCATGATAATTTGTAATTGTTGAGTGGAACAATAAGTTTATTTGTGTCTTTGAAATTGAAGTTAAAGAAAGGAGTTTGAAGTTGAACCATGAAATAAAGAGTTGTGTTGACGAATCTTTTAGAGGTAAGATATATTTTGGATCATCTCTGATGAAAAGAGCTACACGTCTTTGATTCTCGTAATGAATAAGATCTTGTAAAGAGCCTTGATTTCCTCTAAAAGAGACAATAAAACCTTTCACATATCTCATAATACACTAGACACCTAAATATAAAATACTATTTTGATTCTGTTTCATTATTACAAAGTTTACATGTGCATTGATGTCGTAAAAGAAAGTGTTTTGACCCTATGCAACGCTGACGAGAACATACCCACAATTGACCCAAAATAAATCTCAAATCAATAGAAAATTGAGTGTACTTGGGAGTTATAATGTGACCATCTTATATTTGAAGACAATGCTTCAAGTAGCAACACATTTTTATTAACAAAAAAATTATGTCAAAGTTGATTTTATGTAGGATTTGTAGATCTCATCCTTGATGTCTCTAAGAATATATTTTTTAAACTTATAGGGAGAATTGATGGAAAATGTATTAGAATGCAGGGAAGTGAATCAAAACGAATGCTTTGTAAAAAAGATGTATATTGAGCACAATAGTTTTTTTAATCCCTTGTTCACATAATTTCATAGATGATTGAACATCCTTAAATAGATATTTATTATGTCCAATTATTGCATTTTCCATATATATTAATGTAAGAAACTACACCACTACATGGAAAACAACTCAAATATGAATTGGATGGATGTGAAATTTAGCAATAATAATTACATGTGGAACTAATCATTTTGCCTAGAAATTTTTAGATAGAATGGAAAAAAAAAATTAATCGACACAATCTCAACTGATACTATGAATTCTTGGTCCCCTAAATTCACAATCATAAAATATTATTTGTGACAATAAAGTTTTGAAGATACACAATTTTGCTTTGGTATTCTAAAGTTGAAAACATTTTCTCTTAGGTGTATTAAGTGCAACATACCCCATGCATAATATCTCTTCTAAAGTAGAGAACATATTGAAGGGAGGTCTTTTGAAAGGCACAACAAACTAAGTAGAGGAGAAAACCACTTCAACCAAAATTCCTTTATAAATGAGATTATTTTCATGTGCTTTTTGCTTTGTTGTGTTGAAACTCATGACCTTTGCTAAATACTCAAGTTCACTTGTAAACCATACAAATTAAAAAATAAGCTTAGAATGTCAAGATGTCTTTGTAGGCATGCAATAATACGTGACATGAGAATAATGTTATAAAAAAAATAATAGTGATATTTTACCATAAATAATAAAGCATCAGATGTTTTCCCCAAACTTACAATGATATCCTCTAATTCATTTATGTAGATACCAAACAAAACAAGAGAAAGTGGATAACTCTATTTAACACCAATGGTGTTATTGATATTATCTTTAAAACTAGTAGGAGTTCAAACTTGGAAAACGATCTTGTTATAAAGTTCCATCATAATGAACCAACTATTCTAGAATATGTATATCATGAAGTCGATGGATTGAAGTTGTATACGAATAATGTCAAATACCTTCCAGAAATAAATAAAACAACAGTAAACCTTACCCCTGTGTGCTCTTTCTTCTTTGATCATAGCTCTAAGCATCAATTTATGGTCTATTATTTGGTGTTTCCGTATAAAACTTGCTTTCCCTTTTGTCCAAAGTTTTTTGGACTTTATAAATATGGAAATCAAACTATCCAACACTATAATAAATAAGTTACTCAAGGTGTGACCAACCATGATAATTATATAATTTTTTGGTTCCTATTAGTTTCTTGATTTAAATATGGGATAAATGATATGAAATGCCCATATAAGTGGGAATCCACGAGAAGCCACTATACTAAAGAGTTAAATAATATATGTTGCTGGGAGAGTCGGACTATGATGAATAAATTCTTATCTTAAGTGCTATATGTGAGATCATTTACCTATCTTGAGTTTGAAAAGCTCTTACAACACCATATAATGTATAAGATACAATAACCCTCTAATTTGTTTCACATTAAAATTGAGACTTGGTTTGGAAAGTCATAAAGAGAAGATACATTATTAGACCAAGCATCTTTGTTGGATATGACACACGAGGATTTTATTTTAAGGAAGGTTTTCCAAAAGGATTTACCATTAAACTTGAACATGTTGAGTGTGTAACGTACGATTATGAAGACAATGATTAATTTGTCTTGTTAGTAGATAAACCAAAACTAATCAAAGATAACTAAAATTCTAAGCCTAAGTACTAGGGGGAAATGATTAAAAGACAAATAAATCTACAAAGGGAAGACAAAAACACCATTTACCTTCCTAGAATGACTTTATCTTGCAATCAACATGAGAGAAGGATTGTGCTTGGTATTGTGAACAATCAATCTTTGACAATGTTAATGCTTTGTGAGAAATATCTCCTCTTGTTCACTTGGTAATTTAATCTTGGATAATGTTGATTACGAAGCTCTCTAGAAATAATTTGACATTAATTCTTTGCACTTCGAAGCTTGTTGAAGAATGGTCATGGCACTTGTATTTATAGTTTTTCAATTAACTCTAACTCATGTGTGGTTAAGCTAGGGTTAAGGTTTGGAGTCAAAATGCATTTAATGATGAATTTAATTATGTATTTATCGAGGTATGGCTCAACATTTCTAATTTTTATGATATTTTAATTTTTTTGACTTTGAGGTTGATGACATCATATTTATTGATATTTGTTTAATATTCACTTTCAAAAATTAGATATTCATTAATTAAAAATGATTTTTTTACTTAAGCATTTAATTTTATTTAATTAATTAAGTGAATATGATTAGGTTTTTGGTTATTTTAGGAAATTGATTAAGTGCCCTGCTTAATTGGTCGAAAATGTCAATTTGCTAGATTTCAACTTAACTGGGGATGAATCCATAAGAGGTTATCATTATGTATAGGGTATTACCCCAAATAGGGAATCCTTGATGAAATTATGATGATTTATGTCTAATGTGTAGATGAAATTAGGATGTTCAGTGATTTTTATGCTTAATTTGCATAGTCTGCTAGAAATCAATATGAAGTTCATTTACACACTAAAGTGGTTAAAAAGGCATGCCTAAATTTTTATCCTATTTGAGAGGGGGTTTAAAGACACATGCAAAATAACATCTTATCAAAAAATGAAAAATTCATTAAGCTTACAATTTTAATATTTTGAAAAGTGACATGTTGACAACCATAGGTTGTTACGAGCCAATAGTCATAGGATGATGCCTCAGAGGGTGATTGATGAGCCCTATACGCCCCTTAAGGGAGTGAGTGATAAATAATTTCATATAATGGGCCCTTAAAAAGATTAAAATAACATAGTCTATTGGTAACAAAGGTCTAAATAATGATTTACCCTAACAAGATGGCTTCAATCATTAACAAAGTAAGTTACCCCAATAAGATGGATTTGAGCATGATATAATAAAATTTGCCTTAGTAAGGCATATTTGGTCATTAATCAGTCTAAATAATTTACTTTGTTATGGAAAATTAGCAAAGGGAGCTCACGTTGTGAATCTGAAACATAGATTAATGATGAGCTGACACAGGCGAACAATACAATTCTAGGGTACCTGCTAGTACAAAGATGAACACCCTAACTAGTAGTGATTAATATTCATTTGTGATATAGTTATTATGCAGTTGGTTTTGCTTGGGTAGGTCCTTTGTGAATGAGGGGAGATTCTACTAGTACCATTGTTTGATAGATCTTTTGGCTTGATTTTGTTGTAGCATGTGACATTATACATCATAGTTATAAACAAACCACAATGACAATGTATGTCATATAGATGGAAAAACTTGATTTAAATGCAAGTATAATCAACTTAGGTGTAAGATATGATCAATCAAATCCCAATTATAAATATAAGGCAATAAACTAAGTGTAGGAGTGAATACAAATACTCACAACTCAAGTACATGATATAACAAATGAAGACTTAAGTGTAAACATAATGTAATAAACCTGTGACAACCGAGGAGAATGAAGGTAAATAACACAATCTTAATTCAAAAAGTAAACAACTTGATCCCAAGTAGTAAGCAAGACTCAAGTGTAAAATAAGTGTCCTTAGATACACAACACTGAAAATTAACAAACATAAAACACCCAATGAAAGGGTGATTAAATAAAGAAACTACCTATGACACAATGCAATAAATGAATTAATCTAAGGAAAATGCAATAAAAAAATAATCTAAGGCAAATGCAGTAGACAAACTAATACAAGGCAAATACAAATAAATAAATAAAATATAGAAAAGCAATGAATGAAAACTACTTACTAACACTATTCATGCATGTGTAAGAGAAGTGTTATGGTTGGAAAAAGGTTGCCCCTAGGATACAAAGAACAATGATATAGGTATGAAGGCACAAAAACAAGAAGGGGGAATAGAAGAATAAGGAAGGGGTAGTCGAGTTGAATCTAAATGCCCTAGGCAAGTGGATGCTACCTACATAATCTCATAGACACCATGTCCAATATGGAATTTAGGCCAAATGTAGTTCTCCCAGAATTTGGGATAGAAGAAAATTGATGATAAGGAAATGATTGATTGTATAGGAAATATGAATAGGCTCAAAACATGGAGAGAGTGTGGATAAAAAGGGTTGGTGATCATGATTGTGAAAACATCAGGCACAAGAACTCATAAAACTATGAGAACATGGTTTAGGCTAAAACCACATTGAAAGGAAAAAAGTGAGTGTTCACAAATGAAATATGTTGGTAATTCATAACATATACTATGTCTAAGGATTAGAACAAAAATGAGATCATAATATAATGAGAGCATAAGATAATATGACTCATAAATCAATGAGAGCATTATCAAGACAAATTTATAACAAGGAATGGTCAATGAAACCAACAAATGAACTCAATCACTGAGACTAGCCAAGTTGACCCAAGATGCTCCACACATCCAAGTGCTGCATAGGCAGATGTAATTCTCTTAGAAATGAGAGGGAACACAATTTGTAAATGGTGAATCTAAATGGGTGAGATGTGACTCATGTGTAAGCTTCAATTATACCTATTGACTAGGAGATGCATGTCCTAAGTAGGATGGCTACAATCTAAAGGATCTAATGTTTGAGGCTTGTTTAAGAGTTTTCTGGCATATTTCCATATTTTTATTTGTTTTAGGCATCTCAACTCAATGGATGATTATGAGATACAAAATGGGTTAACTTGAAAAATGATGAGAACATTAGCTTACGTTGTTCACAAAATAATGAGAGTATTGGAATAAAGGTGGCTAAGCTGACATCAAAAATACCAAGCACTACCTACATATTCCAAATGGACCTCAAACTACTAGAGTTCAACCTAAATTGAGAAATATGACTAAGTAACAATAATATTTTGAATAGGAACATGCATAATTATAACAATATGGTAATGTACAATGGTACAAAACTCACAAAAGTGAAGGATGTAATTTTTATGCTCATTATCATAATGCTTGAAGATGACTGCCATTTTAAAGAATACATGCAATAGTCCTAAGTCCAAATCATCTACTAAAACTACATGTGAACCCAACTACTGATGTTGTTTGAAGTATCAATAGATCATAACTAAGGTCAAAAGAGGGACAAGAGATTAGAACCTGAGGTAAATAAGAAAGGCACACGACACAATATGAAGGTATGGTCATGATGTAAAGTAAATGATCCTCATAGACAATACTCTAGGTCCCTCAAGAAAAAAAGTGCTTGAGGTGAGTCATGTTCATCGGATCATCAAATTCTTCTCCTTTTGGTATAGCCAACTAATATGCCCAGAAACATAGTTAGATATAATGATATAGGGCCCTAAATAGTTAGGCTTAAACTTGCACTTTTTCTTTCTTTCAACATTGGTGTTTTTTGGGTTTTATTTAAGTACATGATCGCCAAGCTCAAATTTATATGTTGAATGCACCTGTTGTATTAACCATACAATTAGTTTTGATATACTTGAAGGCTATTGAAGACTCCCATTCATTTTTATCCACTAATTCTAGCTCTTGTAAATGAGTTAATCTGTAATCCTCATCATCAAGGATATATTTTAGTGAAATGTAAAGAGAAGGAAACTTGACCTCTAGAGGAAGGATGGCCTAAATACCATAAAATAGGAAACAAGGTGTGGATCCTATTAGAGTGCAAAATTTGGTTTGGTAATCCAAAAGGGCAAATAATAGTTGCAAGTGCCAATCATAACCAATGTCATTGATGATATTCTTGAGGATATTGAAAATGGTCTTATTAGATGCCTTTGCTTGGCCATTACCTTGTGGGAAGTATGGATTAGAAAAATGTTGGGTAATATTATATTCAACACACAAGGCTTTGAAATCATTATTTTAGAATGAAATACCATTATCAGATATAATGTCAGAGAGAATACCATAATGGAAAATGAGGTGATTGAAAATGAACTTGGATATTTGTTTACTAGTCATGTAAGTTAGACGAATGGATTCCAACCACTTAGTGAAGTATTATGTGGTTGTAAGGATATGTTTATGGCCATATGAGGAAGTAGGGTTAACATTCCTATGAGATCGAGTCCCCATGTTGAAAATGACCATAATGTGGTTAGTGATTTGAGTGTTTGAGCTAGATCATGTATCAAATTAACATACTTCTGACATTATACACAACTTTTTACATATGAAATAACATTAGCCTCCATGGTTGGCTAATAATAACTAGTATGCAGTAATTTTTTGGCAAGGATGACACCACTAATATGGGCCCCATAAACCCCTTCATGAACTTCCATCAACACGGATCCATATTTTGCTGAGGTTAAACAATGAAGTAGAGTTACATAAAAGCTTCTATGATAGAGTGTGGGTCCAAGTAATGTGTAATGAGAGGCTTGGTGAATGAAGGATTTTTAATTTTTATGAGACAAGTTAGGTGGCATGGTCTAGTCATGAAGGTAATCATATAGTTTTACATACAAAGAGGAGCTAGGATCAATAATATCACAAACCATCTTGATGGTCAAAATTTCATGAGTAAGTTGTAGAAGATGTTCAACAAGGAACTAATAATCTCTAGCCTTGTCTATGATCTGGATCATAAAACCAATCATGGCCATGGCATCTATTATTTTTTTGTTAGCTCAAGGTATCTACTCAAATTGAAGATGAACAATTTTTTGTTTGAGAGTATCTACCATGGCCTTCTAAGGCACAAGTTTATCATCCTTGGTCTAAAATTGGTCTATGACCTAATTGATGATAAACTAATAATCTCCATGAACTAATAGATGTTGGATATTCCATTGTACCACTAAACAAAGTCTTACAATGAGTGATTTGTACTCAACCATGTTATTTGTATAAGGAAAACTGATACAAAAGGACTTGGGAATAAGGTCCCCTTGTGGTTTGATAAAAAAATCTTGTTCCTAATCCATGAGAGACAAAATAACCATCAAAATAAAGTGTTCATTGCTATTATTCAGGAGGTGCTTCTGCCATGGTTACGATAGACTCATTTGGAAACCCAAAAGTGAGTGGTTGAGTGTCAAAAAGGGGAGCTTCGACAAGATAGTTTGTAAATACTTGTCCTTTAATGGCCTTTTGATTAACATACTCGATCTCAAATTCACTTAAAAGCATGATCCATTTAGCCATGTGGCCTTGAAAAATTGTTTTTGAGAATAGATATTTGAACAGATCTACTTTGGCAATGATGATGGTCTTATTTTTAAGCATGTAGTGACACAACCTCTCAGATGTGTAAACCATGGATAAACAAGATTTCTCTATCAGCATATAATTGTGCTCATATGCAACCAATGTACAACTTAGATAGTATGCATGTTTTTTCCTTGCTCATCATGTTGAGCCAAAATTGACCCTAGGGCATTTTCAGTTGCAAATAAATAAACCAGTAATGAGTTTTATGGCATAGGTGGTCATAAAACAAGAGGATTGGCCAAGTACTCCTTCAAGTGTTCAAAGGCCTTCTAGAAATCAATATTCTAGGAAAAGGTGGGCCCCCTTTTCAACAAATGGGTAAATAAATGGCATTTATCAGCTAGTTGAGAAATGAAGTGCTTGATAGACACTATCTTACACTGTAAACTATGAAACTAATTCAAATTAATTGGAGGAAGCATCTCACTAATGGCCTTACCCTTAAAAGGATCTAATTCAATTCTCTTACAAGAGATAATGAAGCCTAACATTTTTTCTAAAGTGATGCCAAATACACAGTTTTAGGGTTAAGTCTTACTTTATACTCACAGAGGCATTCGAATATTCTATGCAACACCTCTGGATGTCCTACTCTGGTCTTGTATTTTCCTAGGATATCATCAACATAATCCTCAACAATACCATGAATCATGTCATGAAAAATGATAGTCATTGCATGTTGGTATGTGGAACCAACATTATTGAGGTTGAAAGACATTACTTGATAACAAAATGTTCCCCAATGAGTGGCGAATGCTTTTTATGTTGATTTTTTAGTGTGATCTTGATGTCATTATACCTTGAAAAACCATCCATGAGAGAAATCATCTCATACCCAAATTTAGAGTCCATAGTCATGTCAATATTTGGTAGAGGAAAGTCATCCTTTGGGTAGGCCTTGTTGATGTTATGGAAATCAATACAAAATCTGATGCCCTCTAGCTTCTTGCTAATTGGCATAATATTTGAGATCCACTCAGAATAGTGAATGGGATGAATGCATTCTAATTCTAGGATTTTTTTCTAGTTCTTTATTGACTAATACAATAATACGAGGATGCATTTTCCTCAATTTTTGATTAATGGGCTTGGCATCATAATGTACTATAAGATGATGTACAATTAAGGAAGGATCCTGACCTGGCATATTAGAATAGACCCATGTAAAAATATCAATGAACTCCCTAAAGAGATAAATAATAACTTCACGTTCCTCTTCAATGAGGGATGTGCCTAATTTTATCCACCTCGGATCATTTGGTATTCTAGTATTTATTTCATAAGTGTCTTTGTTTTAACCTTTTAGGGTTTTACTAATGTAAATCCTATGTTTGATAAAAAGGGTGAGTAGTTTAAATTAGTAAAATAATATGCAATAAATAACCACTAATTTGTTATAGATTTTGAATTTATTTGATTTTCTAAAAATATTAATAAATATGTGCAAATAAAGACTTATCTAGAAAACACCTGATGCAAAAGATTCAAGTGCTGAAAAATGAGATACAAATAGGTCTGAGTTTCATCAACCAAATCCCTATGTTAGATCCTCTCTTAGACATGATCACCACACTTAGATGGTAGCACCATGTGGCTCTAGTGTCCTAAAAATGCCACTAGTGTCTTCTGTGTAGGATTATTCCTAAATTCTAGGTGTACCTACACTTGTGTTTCTAGATTTTATTCCTATGCACATGAAGTCTAAAACTCTATATTGTGCTTGTAAAATATGATTTATGATGCAAAATCTAATCCTTATTATAAGTAAGGCATGATATAAAAATGTGTGTTTGTTAATAAGATACATTGTACATCCTCAATGCCTCACTATGAAGAGAGTTGCTTACATACCAATATTTCAAGGAAGATAAAGCCCAATGTAGTCTCCCTACCTAAGTGCTGGTGAAAGTGCAAATGATTCTAGAATGATAGTGGCCTTGAATTCTTTGAGTGTGTTTTGGATTGGAAACTTGGGCTTAGGGAAGCTATAGATGGTAGTATACATAAGTAGGACATAATAGGTATTAATAACCTTGATTTTTCTCAACTTATTTTGTGTTTGAATATGTCTCTTTCATCTAATCTCTATCTAGTGGATAGAGGTCTAAAATTCATGTATTTATAGTGTTCTATAACTTGTGTGGATAATGTGATATGTTTGGGCCGACCTTAGGAGGGTTTTAATTTTAAAAATATATCCATTCAAGAAAGTTATGACAAGGGACATTAGTGCCATTTTGGGGACATTAGCACCAAGTGGATCTAGTGTCTTTAATGTGGCACTAATGTCTAACTAGCAGGCTATTGGGCATAAAGTGCTAAGATCTAGAAATGAAGGTTTGAGACTATATTTTAGATGACTAGGGATACTTGTGGTCTGCAATAAGACTAGAAAAGTGTGATAATAGGATCTAGGGCTAAGCTAAGAATAGGCTGTCTCAAGTAGCACTCTTAACACTCAAATACCACTTTTAGGTGATTATATTTGCCCCCCTTTATGCTAGAAATGAAATAAAATGAAATGAATAGTATAAAATAAAAATAAGCGTACTTTGACTTACCTAGGAAGTGAAGCCCATGTAGTTAAGTTTGAGTATGTGAAACTGGGTGTACATATGTGAAGCATGATCCAAATCATGACCTACAATGAAACATCCCTAAATTAGTCCTTAAGAGATATCAAAATCAAGAGACTAAGTTGAATAAAGAAATAAATGATTAAAACTAAGTAAAGAGATGGGAAAGAGAAAATGAATGAATACACCTCATTGGGTACACAAACTAATACATGACCCAGTGACAACCTATGTGTGTTCATGTATATAGTGATCAAATATTTTAATAGCTTAGACTATGCTGATATCTTGCTCAATATTCATATGTGGGTGGCTCAAGAAGTCAATCTAATTTTTAATCCATCATTTCCCACCGCTGATTGGTAGATCATGACTTGTGAATAACTTGGATTGGACTGAAAGTGTGTCCAACCCTCTCATGTGGGTCGCTCAAGAACTCAAGTAGATTCCCCACCCATGTTTAGTAGATACATATAAAAATAAACTACATAAAGTGATGTAAATATATAATTTAGTATGTCTAACTATGTATGTCGGTTCTAAGACCACTCATGTACATTAGGTAGCTTTGGGCCACTTAAGAATACCAACCACTGCAAATGGAGTAATGCATGAAACTAGTGATAAATTGGAATATGATATCAAGTGTATATAATATAAAGAATGACATGGAATTTTCCATTCCATCTGATCAACTTATGTGTAACTGAGCATATGGAAATTATGTGCCAGGCAAATGCCCCCAATGTAATATCTGAGTATACTGATTCTTGATTGAGTTGTAATAACTGTATCTAAGTATATAAACTAAATATGGGAATGATCAAGCCATGCATGATGCACCTAATATAAGTAAATAATATGAATATGAGATGAACTAGTGTGGATATGAGCAAAATCTGAGCATAACTATTAAACCTATAGTTATATCTATGCAAACTTGTACTATACTTGGTGTACTATTATGGCTAATCTAAATTGTCTTAAAAATAGGGCTACTGGACAGTAGTGCCATGTGGTTATAGTGTCCCTATATGGGTGATAATGTCTATCTGGTCTGAAATTTGAGTCATTGTATCATTTTTTGATTCCCTATTTTTTCTTGTGTTTTGCCTATCTAATTTTTTGACCTTGAGCTTATGTGCTAAAAAATATTATGTGAATGTAATGTAGGAGCCTGATCTTTGTAACAAACCCCTATGAAAGCTCCCTCTTTTGAGGTTAGTTGTTGAACCTATGCAAGAATTGTCCTAAACAAATATATCTATAAATTGTGTTAATCAAAACTTATATGATAACTACGTGATAATCCAATATAACGTGCAAACATAACATCAAAATGTAAGAGGATCTGAGCAAAAGTATGTAATCTAAAATGTATGTTATGTTTAGCATTACATAAGGGTGTAAAAATAGATGTAATAAATGTGTATAATAATATATTTGAGTAGATGCCTAGGGGTATGGGGCATGATGTCCATAACAACACCCAAGTAGGAAGGGTAGATGCATGAGGTCCCTAATGGCATAACAAACTGGTGTGTGTAACAAGCAAAGATAAGTGTCATGGACATGTCACATACAAGAAATAATCCATACAAAACATTTTTGGGTTATGATCCAAGGTATTTTATTTTAGAGTTTTAGTTAGTATTTACTTTAATGTTAGATTGTTTTGTTAAATAAAATTTGGTTAATGGGAAAGGTTAGTTCCCCTGTGTAACCACTCCGTGAAGCTTTTTAAAATTTCACCTTTTTTTTGTAATTTATCACCTCAAATGCATATAATGAATATTTTTGTATTAAATACTTAGTTCATAATGTAAATTTATCATATTATTCCTATTAGAGCAGCTCGTGAATTAGGAATTTGACTCAAGAGAGGATGGTTAGTATCATGTTAGTTAATGAAAATAAAATGAAAGAAACACACTAACTAACATAACATCTTTAGGCTTAGACACTAGGAAAACTTAGTTAACAAGATTAGAATGGAAACCATAAGTAAAATGCAAAAGAAATCTTCTTTGACCTTCTTTGGATGCTCCAAATAGCTTGTTGAAGTGGCTTACTTGGTTTGTGCTCATGAAGTCTGCATCAATGAAGTGTGGCTACCTCCATCTCTCCTTGGCACCATGTTTGGCTTTGAATTGGCTTAGATTGGCTCAATACTTGGGAATTATAACCCTAAAATTTAATGTTTTTGAATGTATTTGGGTATTATAAGTTTGGCATAAAAGGTTTAAAATTCAATAGGCAAAGCCTCCTATTTATAGATTTTACAAAATGATCAGAATCAACCTGAACCATCCATCTCAAGATGAAGATGTGTGGCTAAGGATTAATTCAATTCTTGAGGCAAAAATCCTTCATAAATATTTGTAATAAAGAGGCAATAAAGAGGCATGGAGGTTCTTAATGAGGCATGGGGTGGTTTAATCCTAATATTTTATGCATTTATGGCCTAGGGGTGCCTTCCCAAGAAATGATGTCATTTGACGATGCATATATTCAATATTCATTTACAAAAATAAATATTCAAAAAGCTCCATGTAATTCTCAATTAGGCTCATGATTTTAATTAATTAGCTTTAAGTATGATTAGTCATTTTGGTGTAAACCTTGGCTCTTTGGTGCACAAATTAATCAAACTGGTCAGAATGTCCTGTTATTGGCTCAAAATTTATTTAGATTGGATTTATAAGTCAATGTTAGATGCATTGGAACCATTATCCCATTTAGGATGTTTCTAACATAAAATAACAAAGGCACGTGTCTTGTGCAATAAATTTGATAGAAAAGAGAAATCCAGAGCACCTAGGTGTGTAATTGGCATTTTGACTCAAAATAATTTGATCAAAGTTAGCTACTTAAACTACATTACCCCATTTAATGATACCCTAGCCAAAATCGACACTTTAATATATCAATTTCAACTCATTTAATGTGTTTTAGGCAAAATTGTGCATTTTGGTAGAAATTGGTCAAAATTCTAGTTGGAGGTTATCAATGGCCACTTTTAGGTGTCTACAGTTTGTCCCTATTTGGGAAGGTGTTGTAAACTGTAGGCATAAAAATGTCTTCGCAAGTAATGAGAAATGGATTGTATGCCAAAAATAAGATGATAATTGAAGAACAAATCTCCAAATGGTTTTTAAAAAGTTTATGATGATGCCCCCTTGAGGGAGTGGTTGTCACATTTGTTGATGGATAGTCCCTCAAAAAGAAGCAAGAAGAAAGGTGGGATTAACCCATGGTTGAGATTAATCCAAATGAGAAAATACTTTTATGCATTGATTTAAAAAGGATACTAATTTGTCCAAAGGTGGTTATAATCAGGAATAAAAGTTGAAAATAATGATTTGTGCGTAGGCAGTTATAATCATTAAGATGACCCAAATTAGATAAAGATGATTGGGTGTAAACGTAGATGCTATGGTCTAATGAATAAAAAAGCCAAAAAAAACTAGGCATATGAGGATGCACAAGATGATGAAAGGGATGGATAGAAGAATAAGATTTGATCATTAAAAAAGATTCAGTTATACCTGCCAACAGGGAGATGCATGTCCTTATTAGCATCGATACAACTAGAATGGTCAATGGGTTAATTTGATCAAGATGGGTGGAAGGTTTTGCCAAGGTACCAAAGAGAAATTTTTTTAGCTCCATTGTTTGGAGACCTTCTTGAAGTTAATTTTTTTTGTAGCGTGTGATGGTAGGCATCATGATAGAACACCATGAATACTTGGTTGAAATATGCGGAAGGACTGACTCCTGATCTAATAAACACTCAAAAATAATGCACCAATGATAAAAACCATGATGAAAATGTTTGTGTATGAATATGGAAGGACTCAAGAATAATGTGTGCAAGGAATCACCTAATGAACACATATAGATTGAGTAAAGGCAACAATGCTGAAATTAAACAAACAGGGAAGTGAACAAACAAATAAAGAAACACACAAAAAAACAAATAACCTAAAATAAATAAAAAAACAAAAAACTTGAAAACAAAATAAAAATAAGGCATCCTAATAATGATTTTTCCCTATTAGGGAATATCAAGGATAACTGACTAGGCTTTAGACAAGACAAATGTTTTTGGATTTTGAAATATTTAAAAGTTTTTATAAATTTCTAGCTATCTCCACTTGATGGAGAATGATTAGATACGTACTGAAAAATGGTGAGAAGGTTTGGCTTAGGTTGCTCTCAAATTGGTGAGAGCTTGGCTTAGGTTTCTCATAATCCCCTCATGAATAATGCAGAAAAAACCAAAGAAACTAAGATTAAAATAGGATTGGGTAGGACAACTAAAAATAGGCTTCGGTCTAGATAGGAATATAATGATAGGTTGGCATGGTATTAATTTAAGATAATGATGGTTTTTGATATATTGGATGAAATGTTAAGAGGGATGCCCCCAAGTAATAAGGTGATTGGATAGGTATGCAATAATGGTAAAAGGATATGGCAATTCTAATATGGTATGGTACATGTTTTTGGCCCGATTGATTATTGGTTTTTGATGTGTTTGGCTTGGGTATGGTAAAATGGCATATGATTCTGTTGTTCCTACTAAAGTGGAAATGCATGTCCTAATAAAAAATTGAGACAACTAGAATACTCAATCATGTTAATTTCTAGCCCACACCTCATTTGAATAGTTGCTTTATCAAGAACTGGTTAGAGATTTGGTTATCAAGAATGCTTTTGTGATCTTTGTTGGTCATTGATTTTGATTCCTTCAAGTATTAAGATAAGGTATCTTTGTAGCCTCTATAAAGGAAAGTATGGCCATGGATGGTAAATAGGGAGAAATAATGGATGATAAGTTTGATTAGGAAATGTAATGGTGGATGATAATGGAATGTATAATGGTAGGGAAATAAATGAAGATTCAAACTTTCAATCACATGTAATGTTGCTGATTTCAAATTCAACATAACTTTGGTTGTGGTGGGGATGAGGACCTCTAAAAATGATCTTAGTAGAGCCACCAAATTATTTTATTGTTTGATCTTGAGAGTAGCTACCATTTGATTAGGTTGTAGATTGGAATCTATTTTGATATTATCTTCATCAAGCAGTGAAAAACTTTTGTGCTCAACTACTGGTACCTCGAAGAGGTTTTCACCAATGAAGTTGTCTTGATTGTCCCATAACACCTATGAGAAGGTTTCACTAATGAAAATTAGCCTTTGACTTTGATTATCTTCTAGTGCTTCCAAAAAAGTTTCACTAAAAGATGCTGAGTTTGAACTTTGCTTGTGCCCTAATGCCTCTTGAAAGGTTTCACTAGTAAAGTGTTCTTCTGCTACATGAATGTGGTCTTATACTCCTTGCTCTTCTTAAACTAATTTGTCATCATGGATGCAGTTCAAAAAAGTGTGATTCTGTCGGTCCCAATTGACACTTATGGGAGATGAAATGCCAATGTAATGGTTATGTTGGTTGAAGGTAATGGCTTTTAGAATGGTGATGGAATGGGGAGAGGTTACACAATCCTCGTAGAAGATACTAGGATAACTTGTGTCAAATCTAAAGTAATCATCCTTAATAACCATTGAAGGATAATAAATGTATTTAAATTGATCTACAAGGCATGTATACCTAGTGTTATAACAACTATGAATATATTCTGATTCTGAATCTAATGTTGACTTAAGGGACTTTGAGTTTGATGTTAAGACTGATGTTGATTTTGATTTTGATGCTAAATTTGATGTTAGTTCAATAATAGAACTTGACTCTAACTCTAATTCTTCATATAATGGGTACCTTATTACAATGATATCTTATTGAATGTTTGGTATTGGACAAGTAATGACATGTGATGTCATGGTGGGCTCCACAAAAATTGGTTTGTCAGAGTGGGACTCCTCCATAATGGAAAAAATATCAAGAGACAACTCCTTAGAGACTGGCTTGGCAATAGGAGGCCCTTGAAAAATAGGCATATGGTCAAGGTAATGATTTGCCCAAAGGTAGTTATAATCATTAAGAAGTGACTCAACAAAGATTGGCTTGTCAGAGTGAGACTCCTTAACAACTGGTATATAATTGAAAGGTGATTCATCATAGGTTGACTTATCATAAATGGTTGGTTCAACAAAAACATCTTGGATTAATTGGTTATTTTGGCCTTGGTTTTTAATGAGTTGGAAAATATTATTTTTGAACTCAACTTAGTCTTTTAATGATTAGTTTGGTTGAGGTTGTGATTGGATTGATACCGAATAAGGAATGGCCTACAGTTGGATAATGGTAGGGAATTTGGGAGCATGATTTCTCACGTGAGCCAAAGGATGAAGTCTTGAGATGGTAACAATAGGGTGGTATGGGGCTTGGTTATTTATAGAAGCTAAAGGACTAGGTCCTAGAATGATGAAAGGGTGTTGTGGAGCTTGATTGATCACACTAGCCAAAGGATGAGGTCCTGAAAGGATAAGGATAGGGCATCATTGAACTTGGTTACTCACACAAGTCGAAGGATGAGGTCATGGTATAAAAATGGTTGGGTGTTATGCAGCTTGATTGCTCTTATAAGCCAAAAGATGACGTCCTGGTATGGGAATGGTGTGATTTTGTGGTCTTGAAATATAAATGGTATGACATGGTGGAGGTTGATTACTCACATAAGCCAAAACATCCAAGTCCTCCTCATAAACCATATCATCCCAATTAGTAACTTGATTTGGATTTTGTGGGTTTTGACTTTGTTCCCCATATGGAGTATTATAGGTAGAATAATAAAACTCCTTAGAAAATCTATCTCTATAAGGGTTTTTAGTCAGATTTTATGTGACCATTCTATCATAATTTGGATTGTATGTGAATCCACCATAAGTTTATCTAGACATACCTACATAAATGATGAAAGCTTTGAAACAAAAGGCTTAGATTTTTGTAACTCTAAAAAACTATATCCAAAGGACAAATGGTTCAGACTTGGTCTAATTTGGTCAAAGGTGGAGCTGTATCTCTAATGTGGTCTGAAAGTGGAACTATATCTCCAAAATGGTTTATGCTAATATTTGACATAAATAATCTAACTTTAAATGTCTAACATCAAATGTCATACGCATAAAAGGTCAAATATTTGAATAAAAATTGGCATGCCAAAGGTCTAGGTCAAAGTGTTCCAAACAAAGTCTAAACTAGGAAAGGGAAAGAGTCGCTAGGTATTTTATCCAAATGTGGAGTTGAAAACTAGGCTCAAATAGGCTATGCTATAACTTTTGGCCAAAGAATGTCCAAAGCTAGGCTTGAAATAAAGGATGATATGATTTGATTTAATCTAACAAGTTTGAAAACAACTTTGACGTACCCCTGACACATGGAATCAAACATAAACATGATCAGTTGGCATAATCCATAAGGAAAAAGGATCTTGAATAAAGTCTATGCTCTCCCAAACAAAGGCACAAACAATGATGAGGATAAACATTGAACAAACAAACCATCAATAGTTTTCAAATTTAGGTAATCGATTAACTGAAGTTATGCAACCCAAAAAATAAAGATCTATGTATCAACCCCATGAATTGAGGCCTAAACAAAAATCAATCAATGTTTAAATCCAAAATTAACTAGGTTAATTGAAAACTCAATATTGAAAACTAAGATTTGACCAAATAAGCTAGACAAGATTCGATAGCATGACAATGCATAAACAAGGTCTAAATGGCTAATGTGACATGGTTTGAAACAAAAGATTTTTGATACAATGGTAAACAAGTCATAAAATAAATTGAGAAACCTAAAGGCATAAACATGCTCAAATGATGTGATCAATGCTATGTTTCAAAGACTTAAAGGCTCAAACTTGATATGGGCAACATAATGCTACCCACCTCAACTCAAGACACACACATACAAACAAGTTTAGCAAAAATTTCAAGGCACAAGTATGGTGTAAAACAGAGAACATAATGCCTCTTTAAAAAAAGAGTGGCATATAAATAAATTGGTTTTAACATGGTTATAAACAAACAATCAAGTTTTAGTCTCAAAACATACCAAGAAAAAAAAACCAAAATACATTAAGTATAATCACCCAAAATCCTAACAAGGATATGGTAAAGTGTGGTTGACTAAAACTAATTGGTTTTCAAATGTTCTAGATGGATCAATTACACAATGAATTTCACATCTCTATGTAAAAGAAACACATGTAATTGGGTGTCCAGGGCACTTGGCTTGTTGCAAAAAGGTCTTGTCTTTTTTGTAACCACTACATCCATCGCTTACTTAGTGTAGTGCGGTGTCCAAAGTACAAACACATTCCATGTGTAATTTCAATACTAGAAGGTGGTTTAACTGATCAAACCTCTGATCCTAGTGGGAGTTATTGAAGTTAGTGCTAGGAGATGAAACCCTAGTCAAAGCTTCTGTATATAACTTGTGGGAGGTAATGAAGTCCCCCTTGCAAGCCAAGATGCAATAAAATAAATGACTAATATAAAGACATTAGGGTCATTTTAAGAGCACCCAAACTATTTTAGGTTTTTGAGGAGTGTTTTAGATGACATTCTTTCTATGCCTTAGACTAGGAATGTTTACAATAAAGATGGTTCTTTTGATTCCAAAAGTTCCTTAAAGGGGACAGATGGAAGAGTATACACGTAACGTCTCTTTTTTTTCCAATTAAATTCTAAGTTTAACAACTATTAAAGATAAAACTTGACAAGTGAGTTCAATTTTAAGCATAAAATGGAAGATTAGGTGGTGTTGTTTTGACCCCTTGGTCTTAAGTTGTAACTTTGAAAGCACAATTTTTCAAAACATTTATCTTAGCATCTAAATTTTCTATTAAGCACCAAATTTGAAAGTGTGTTTAGTCAAGTGCAATAAAAAAAATTCTAATCTACTCCCTCAACTTACAAAAACATAATTATAAGGGCCTACTTTGAAGCACTTAAGAGTTTGAGCAAGCAACATTAAAAATTTCAACTCTCTGTTGCAATCTCGTTGTTACACAATCAATATCATTGTTTTCCTGCAAAATTGAAATTTTAGAACACAATATCACTGTTATGGATTAGTTTATTAGAAAAACACAATATTTTTATTTTCTTACAAAATCACTATTACTAGATAGAAAACAAAAAAACATAATCATTATTCTATTGACAAAATCACTGTTATCGAATATGAAATCACTGCATAAGGTAAACAATATCACTATTTTGCAACAAAATTAGTGTTTTTAATAAATCACTTTTTAGACAAACAAAGTCGCTATTTTGGAAAATGATATCACTACTCAGGGCCACAAAATCATTGTTTAGCGAATAGTGACTACTATGACAACAACGATATTGCAATAGAGACCAAAATCAACGCTGCCAGGAACAAAAAGGCAATTATCAAAAAAATGGAATTTTAACTTAAAATTTCACTCTTTTGACTCCTTCACTCTAAGATTCTACATAAAACTAGTTAGTAGGTTGCTTGAAAGAGTCTTTGTGAGCAAATTTGTGGGGTTAGGAACACACCAGGTGTGTTATTATATGAACTAACAATTTGACTCAAGAGAGAATAGTTAGTATCGTGTTAGTTCTAAAATGAAAATAAAATGAAAGAAACACAATAACTAACACAACATCTCTAGGCTTAGCCACTAGGGGGAGCTTAGTTAATAAGACTAGAATGGAAAACACAACTAAAATACAAAAGAAACCTTCTTTGAACTTCTTAGGATGCTTCAAATAGCTTGTTGAAGTGGTTTTCTTGGTTTGTACTCATGAAGTCTACATCAATGAAGTGTGGCTACCTCCATCTCTCCTTGGCACCATGTTTGGCTTTGGCTTGGCTTGGATCAATATTTGGGAATTATAACACTAAAATTTAATGATTTTGAATGCATTTAGGCATTATAGGTTTGGCATAACATGCTCAAAATTCAATAGGCAAGGCCTCCTATTTATAGATTTTTCAAAATGGTCAGAATTAATCTGAACCATCCATCTCAAGATGAAGATGTGTGGCTAAGGATTAATTCAATTTTTGATGAAAAAATCAATAAATGCCTTCATAAATATTTGGGATAAAGAGGCAATAAAGAGGCATAAAGGTTCTTAATGAGGCATGGGGTGGTTTAATCTTGATATTTTATGCATTTATGGCCTAGGGTTGCCTTCCCAAGTAATGATGTCATTTGATGATGCATATATTCAATATTCATTTCCAAAAATAAATATTCAAAAATCTCCATGAAATTCTCAATTAGGCTCATGATTTAAATTAATTATCTTTAAGTATGATTAGTCATTTTGGTGCAAACCTTGGCTTTTTGATGCAGAAATTAATCAAATTAGGTAGAATGCCCTGTTATTGGCTCAAAATTTGTCTGGATTGGATTTAGAAGTCAATGTTAGATGCATTAGAACCATTATCCCATTTAGGATGTTACCAACACAAAATAACACAGGCACATGTCTTGTGTAAAAAATTTAATAGAAAAAAGTAATACAGAGCATCCAAGTGCGAAATTGGCATTCTGACTCAAAATAATCTAATCAAAGTTAGCTAATTCATAAATTGCATTATCCCATTTAATGATACCTTGGCTAAAATCGACACTTGAATATATCAATTTCAACTCATTTAATGTGTTTTAGTGTTTTAGGTCAAATTGTGCACCTTGGTAGAAACTAGTCAAAAGCCTAGTTAGAGGTTATCAGTGGCTAATTTTTGGTGTCAATAGGGCCTAAAGTGGTATTAGAACAAGGAAATTTGAAGAGGAAGAATGCATCAGAAATATACAGAGCTAGTTTTAATATAAGAATAAAAAAATACAACATTTTTTAGAGGAATCCAACAAAAACTCTGTGGTACGATGTTTTACATTGAAGAACAATAACATGATACGATTGATAGTAATTTTGTTTTATGGTGTAGGACTAGAGAAATTTTATTTGGTTGTATTTTAAACTCATTTCCTCTATGTGGCGATGTCTAACATAATTTTTTGAGAAAATTATTCTACTATGTATCCATAATTTTATACAACGACTTATATAAGGAACCAAATATTGTTTTGAAAAAGTCTTGAGTTGGGTATATGTATCATAGTAATATCATAAGAATAAGATTCAGAGGATAAATATGGTATAGACATGAGCATGCCACTTGTAGGGAGATCAAATTAATATGGTGTAGCAACCCAAAGAAGACAAGTGGCATAATTTTTTTAATTGAAAAGTGAATATGGTATATTTTTTTACCTATTTTTAAATATTGTCCATCTTTTGTAAAATTAGTGAATGCCTAGAGTTTGATCTATTGATATTAAGGATCAATATCAGACAAAGAAAGCAAAAAAACAACAACCAATAAATCTTGTTTTTAGCACATGTACGATAGCCAAGTGCAGAGTGTTGAGAATAAAAAGCAGCCAAAATTCTAAGTAGCATGCCTTTGTATGGTGATAAAAAATAAAAATAAAATAAATTATAATCTTTGGCAGATGGAAGGGGTAATCTGACTAGTTTTCAAAGGTTTGAGAGCATTTTCAGTGAAAATATTGGTGCAACAGTAAAATGCATGGTTTCTTTTGGTTTATTTATTTTTAATTTTTGTCATTCCAAAGGTTTCCTGTACTCTGTGGAGCCCACAAGAAGAAAGAGGTGTAGTTATTCTTTTCATTCAAGTGAAAGTAAAACAAGGTAGATGAAACAATTTTACATGCATATATATTATATATATTTTATTTTTTAAAAATTGAGAAACACAGTTTAAAATAAACATTTTCCTATGATATTTTCAAATTGTTTATAGAGTGGTTGGAGTTAAAGATTTTATAAGTCACTTAAAATAAGAGTGGTCAAGAGTTCAATTCTCCAAAGCATAATTTTTTTTCAAATTTGTTGTCACGATTTTATCTCATTCGATATTGAGTTACTAATACCGTGATACTTTTTTTAACAAATCATTATTTTGTTTATAGGTAGTCATGTGATCAGGTAATTTATATTTTTTTAGATGTTTCAAACACATGAAAATGGTTATTTTTGTAATTTGATGTGTCCTTATATGATTTTTATAATAAATGTATTAAAACTAATGTATAAAGGTGCATTTTTGGTGGAAATCGACACCTTCAACATGAAAATTCTCACAATGCAACCTCTTGCTTGTGTTGTCGACAAACACAACATCCATAACATGTCCCAAGATCCTTTACGTTGACACTATATAAGTGACAATTTGAGGTTGGAGGATCCATTGGAGGTTAGAGGATAATTACCCTCTTTAGTTAGCTATTCACTCAATGTTTGGGTTCAATGTTTGAATGGTAAATTTTGGCTTGTGTTTTTGCTTTCAGTTCCATTTTTGGCTTTCTATCCCTAATATTCATGACATGTGTTGGGTGAATATTTTGTCACTAGCTAACTGATGGGAAAAATAGGTGTTTCAACCACAATATAAGGAGATTTATCGGCCAAAACGTGTGGGTCTACCACATCAAAATGGGACAAATCGCTCCTCTCATCAAGGGGAGATTCCCTATAACTATAAGGTACTAATATATACTATATATATAAGCTAAAAATTAAATTTAGGGTAGGATAATGCCATCCATATCTCTTTTTTTAGAGATGATGTTCATAGATCAAAGGATAAATCTTGGGTAATTGCTAAAGGTACTTCTCTTCTTTCAAAAGTAATATTCAGTCAACAACCAGATTCCTTCCTAGTAGTAATAGTAATTGGACGCAGAAACATAATAGGATGAAGTGTAGCCCAAAGTCTCCAACTCAATTACCAAAGAGTGAAATATATGAAGGACAATGGGGGCACAAAGTCATCCCAAGATCCTTTACACAAAAATAGAAAAACAAACATGCTAAAGACAATTGTGGTAGCACAAAGTCTCTCCACAATCAGCTTCAGGGCACCTTCCTGATTAATTCCACTAGTTCTACTTGTTAAATTAAATGGACAAAAATGATTCTAGGAAATAAAAATAAGAACAATTTCCTAAATAACAAAAGCTATTCTAGCACAAAGTCTGAAAGGTCACTTGTTTTCTCATTCAAATAAAGAAATATGATTAACAATCTGAGCTCAAAGTCTCAGGAAATGCCTTTCAATTTGGGTAGAGTTTTACTTCTATAACAGAGAGATCTCCTTTGCATAAAATAAGAGATTAAAATATATAGCACTCCAAGAAAGACTTGGGCACTTTGTTTCATGGAATGGCCCATGCTGCATTCAATGCCTTGAATGCATTTTTAGTTTTGTCAAGGGGCCATGCTAGAACAGGGCATCGACCTTAACTGTGGCATGTCAATTCATATCAAATGTATCCTTTTGATGTATGGGTCACCTGATCCTCTTCTTGATATGTGCACAATTGTCCACTTAACCTTTACTCAATCTAGAAAAATAGGCCATGCTATTGAGTGCTTGCACTCTTTGATGTCCTCCTGGTGGACTATTTCACCTACTGGAAATAACTCTCCTACAAATATTTTTGGATTTGCTATAGTTGTTCTCTTTTTCCTTACCACATCTTGTCCTTCCTTGGTGATCTAAGCTCTCGGGGCTATCTTCTCACTTTCTGCCACTTCTTTGGCTAGTCATTGAGTTTGTTCTCAGGTGTGCATCTTTGAAAATCAATGGACATTTAATTACACTATATTTGATGTCCATGGGGACGTCACTGATCACGTAGTCGCTTGAACTAGTTTGAACCTTGAACCTTGGAGTGCATCAGTTTAATGGTTCAAAGTGGTTCAATGGTCGGTGGTTCAATCAGCTTGTCTACTCACTCAGTGCTTTGGTTCAATCATTCTTTGAACCCTTTGGTTGAACTCCTTGTTGAACTTCTTCTACTTCTTCCATTCGCTCGAAGCTTCCTTTCTGCACTTTAAAATTCTTTGAACCCTTTGAACATTTGAACCTTTGAACCATTTTAGTTCAAAGTTCAACCTTCACTCTTTAAAGCCTTCTTTTCTTTAAGTTTGCTGAAGTCTTTGAACCTTTGAACCTGCCAAAGTCTTCAAACTTTCTAGATCCTTTGAAGCGGTTGAACTTCTTTGAACTCTTTGAAGCTCTTAACTCTTTTTGAACCTTTGAACCTTTGAACCACTTTGAACCTTTGAACTTGTGAAAGTTTAAGGTTCAATGGTTCATTGGTTCAATGGTTCATTCCACTTCTTTGAAGCCTGCCAATGAGTCTTTTGATTGAACCTCAGTGTTGAACCAGCCTTGAAAATGCCCAAGTGTTGGAACTTCTTTCTGAGAAAGCCTGCCTGTTAAACTTGCGAGTTCTTTAGCTAAGAAGACTTGAATAATTGAAGAATTTGAATACTCATAACATTTTTGAGAAGGGAAGAGATCATTTTGGCCTTTAGGACCAAAATAGTTGATATGTTGCTCACAAAAACTAGTGACAAATTTTGGGAACAACAGCTGGCTCCAGTTGGGGAACTTCCATCGATTGTAAAAATAATCGAAGGGAGTAGAATCCAGAATCTCTAGTGCCTTCATGTATGCCATTGGGCTCCAGAGTCATACCACCCAAAGAAAAGGCACCAAAAACAAATGAAAATGAACAACATAAAACAAGTTAAAGACTATACAAAAATTATACATATGTATAAGCTGATCTTATCTGATACTTTAAGGATTGAAGTGCTTCGGATGCCACCCACTATGAGATAGTGAAAATGGCATTCAATCTTGATATATCAGTAAGAAACCATTTTCTTCCTAGAAGTGATGATTGGCGAATGGACCTCTCCACTAGGAATCAACTTTTCCATGCATTCCTTTTGGGTCTCTCCTCTTGCCCCATAGCAAGACTTGATTTCCAGTCTAAAAATCATGAATCCTTGTTCTCTTGTAGAAGATTTTATTTACCTAATTTTGATGTGCAACAGTATGGTCCATTACCATAATTCACTATTCTTTTGGTTCAGTCCAGCACATGATTTGATTGTTAGCATCAAATACATGCCAATGATTGGCATTGTCAAGCATACTTGGTCAAAAGACCAGCTCGATAGTGTACTTTTGCTCTTCAAAGTATTTTTGAGGAACCAACAGGGTCATAGAGACAACCAATGAATTTTCATGATTATGAAGCTCTCTGAGTACTGTATATATATTGAAAGCATCAAAAATTTCAATACAGTCCCATATCATATTGCAATAATGGTGCAATCTTTTATTCTTGGTTTGACATAGGTTCCTCACCTGACAAACCATTAGTTTAGCATCTCCTTTGGCGTGAAGGAGTTTGACACCCCTATCTTGAGTAGCCTTCAACCCGAGTAATAGAGATTCATACTCAGTAGTGTTGTTGGTGTTGCTGAATTGCAACTTGTATGAAGAAGGAAAAATACCTCTTTGAGGAGATATTAGAACAATCCCAGCTCCAACACTAGTAGAAGAATAGTTGCCATCAAATTTGAGAATCTAGACATTATCAAAAACTGATCTTTTTTTAGATTCCTCCTAGTTAGGGAGGGAGGATTCTTTTGCATCTGAACTTTGCTCTACCAATTCTCCTACTATCCTGTCTAAACTTTTTGGATTGTCACCTATAGGGATTTCATCAGATGAAATAGGGACATCCCTTGTAGATAGGAAAAAGTTACCCATCCTTGAAGAGTCAAAAAAAATTTGAGCTTGAGGGGCTGATTTTTGGGTGACAATATACTTTGCCTCTTTCTCAGAAAGCAACCTCTGCATGATGCCTTTGACATGGATCCTTGCATCAGATAGGTCCATGCTCAACTCTCCACCAACGTCCTTGCAGAAATTTTGTCCAAGTAGAATGCCATAAGAGGCTAGAACATTGGCCACCAGGTCTGTCATTTTAATTCTTTTTTCTAGGAATGCCACAAATGCAAATTGGGCATCCTTGATTTGTCCTAGCAAATGTACTTGCTTGTTTTCTATGGAGAAACATCTCCCAAAAGTCTTGGTCAGCATGAGGCCAAGATATGCAGCTACTTTGGTGGGCATGATGTTGTTTGAAGTTCCAAAATCAATGATGCAGTTGCTCAGCTTGTGACCATTTATCAACAGGGAAACATAGAAAGGCTCTATTTTCCTAGGGGCAGCAGGACGAGTAATGACAAGATTATTTGGGATGGACATGTTCCTTGGGGGATCATGAGTTACCTTCTTAACATCTTGTCCTATAGGGATGGCTTTATTCTTCACACACTCAACCAACCTGTTCAACTACTCAAGGTTGGATTGTAAATATTCAAACTTAGTCATTTGAATTTTGGTCTTCTTATTATGGTCGACTATGTCAAATGTCTGAAATGAATTAGGAACAAGGGAAGGTAGTTCATCCTTTTGGTTTTTAGGGGGGGTAGGACTGATCTGTGAAATTGAAGTTGAAGGTGAAGGCGTACTTAAGGTACTTACTTTTTTATTACTCACTAGGTCCTTTGGCTGGAAAGGTAGAGAAGTTCATCATTTGGCAATTGAAATTGTAGGTTGAGATCCTTCTCCTATTTTTCCCTTATCAACTTGTTGAGTTGACTGGTTTTGTGACCTGGTAAACACTACGTATGATCCATCAAATGCTTCACCTTTACTTCTGGGTTCATCTTGGTAATTCAAGAAACTAATGTTCGAGTCACCAGTTGATGAATCTTGTTCTTTCACAAAGAGATCAGTGCCATCTTCCTAGTTCAACTCAGATTGGAAAGAAAAATTTGATTCTATTTCAAGGTATCCAACTACTGAGTTGGCTGGAGCTACTTCAATAGCATGTTTCCCCTGAGGGGGAGGAAGATGATTTGGCTACCCTTGATTCTTGGTAGCATTGACTTGGTATGACTGATTGGGGAATATCCTCCTTGGTATATCTCAGTATGAAGGAGGAGCAGACATCCCTTGCGCCATTTAATTTCTGAGAGCTAGCAACTCATTTTCCAACTTTTGCACCATAGGATCAGTGGTGCCTGTAGATGAATTCTTAGAAGATGAAGAAGATTTGCCTTTGTTAGGATCTCTTTTAATCTTCCCTGCCAAGATGAGATCATCTTTCACCTCAGTGGCTAAATATTGAGCCGCAACAAGGTCTATGTGGCCAGCCCATCTCAATAGGAAACTCACTTTAGGCAGCTATGAATTGATGAAGAAGCATTTGAGATTCTCAAGTATTGGCTGAACAATTATAGGAATCTTGTTCTTTAGATTGTCAAACTTGGTGATGAAATCCCTCATTGGTTCATGAGGCTCCTTCATTTATGTGTGCTGAGCCAACAGGGCATGTACATCTTCTGTAGGCTTGAATCTAGCTTCAAAATTGGCTTTGAGGGTGTTCCAGTCATTCACAGTCTCAGCCTGTAGATGATAAAACTAGTGTGTAGTAGCACCTTGTAAAGTTTCTACAAATAGCCTGACTACTATATCTTCGTATTTCACATCTATCATGCCATAGGCTATGCTGAAGGCTATAATATGTTCATCAAGATGAAATCTCCCATCACCATGTAATTTGGGGAAATTCTTCTTGGAACTGCAAGGTAGCTCATGTAGAGGTGGAGTTAGATTGAGTGGACCAAAAGAGTTACCCTAGGGGCCTTGAGCTACCATTATATGACTATGGAAAGGGGGGATAACAAATCTGGGTGGAGTATGTATAGGCAAAGCTCTACTAGTAGAGGAAAAAGAAGCTTTGCCTTGTATTGGTGACCTGGTGTTGGTAGGAGGAAGACTCTTAGTTCGTTGAAGGTGAGGTTGTGGAGGAAATAAATCAAAATTTCTCTGCTACACCAACTCAAAAATAGGGTCAACAACACCTTGAGATTTTTGGCTTCTTGAATAGCATGGAGTTACCAGATTGTAGAATAAAAATGGAAAAGAACTGGCCCTGCTTCAGCTTGAAGCTTGAGGCTTTGAACTACGCATTCTTTCTAGTTGGCATGGGACTGCTAGAGAATTGAATTTTGAAATGAAATAATCGATCTCCAACATCTCTAGTTTTGTAGCTTAGGGTATATAATGGAAATGGATAAGGCTATAATGATAATGGATAAGACATAGGTGATGCTTCAATCTGAAGCTTGAGGCTTCAAATTATACAAAATTGTTGTGTCCCCAGCAGAGTCACCAAAAACTATTGGGTAAATATTTTGTCACCAGCTAACTGTTGGGCAAAATAGGTGTTTCAACCATAGCATAAGGAGATTTATTAGCCAAAACATGTGGGTCTACCGCTTCAAAATGGGACAAATCTCTTCTCTCATCAAGGGGAGGTTCCCTATAACTAAAAGGTACTAATATATACTATATATATAAGCTAAAAATAACACTCAGGGTAGGATAATTCCATCCATCTCTCTTTTTTTAGAGATGATGTTCACATATCAAAGGAGAAATCTTGAGTAATTACTGAAGGTACTTCTCTTCTTTCAAAAGTAATATTCAATCAACAGCTAGATTCCTTCCTGGTAGTAATAGTAACTGGATGTAGAAACACAGTAGGATGAAGTGTAGCATAAAGTCTCCACCTCAACTACCAAAGAGTGAAATATATGAAGGACAATGGGGGCACAAGGTTGTCCCAAGATCCTTTACATAGAAATAGAAAAACAAACATGCTAAAGACAACTGTGGTAGTACAAAGTCTCTCCACAGTTGGCTTTAGGACACCTTTTTGATTACTTCCACTAGTTCTGCTTGTTAAATTAAATGGATAAGAAATAGACATAAGAAAAATTTCTTAAATAACACAAGCTATTCTAGCACAAAGTCTGAAAGGTCACTTGTTTTCTCATTCAAATAAAGAAATATGATTAACAATCTGAGCTCAAAGTCTCAAGAAATGCCTTTCAATTTGGGCAGAGTTTTGCTTCTATAACAAAGAGATCTCCTTTGGATAAAATAAGAGATTACAATATATAGCACTCCAAGAAAGACTTGGGTGCTTTATTTCATGAAATGGCCCGTGATCATTCAATGCCTTGAATGCATTTTCAATTCTGTCAAGGGGCCATGTTGGAACATGGCATTGGCCTTAACTGTGGCATGCCAATTCATCTCAAATGTCTCCTTTTGAAGTATTGGCCACTTGGTCCTCTTACTGATATGTGTGCAGCTGTCTAGTTCACCTTTACTCAATCTAGAAAAACAAGCTACGCTATTGAGTGCTCACGCTATCTGATGTCCACCTAGTGGACTGTTTCACCTACTAGAAATAACTCTCCTATAGATATTTCTAGATTTCCTATAGTTGTTCTCTTTTTCCTCACCATGTCTTGTCCTTCCTTGGAAATATGAGCTCTCAGGGACATCTTCTCACTTTTTTCCACTCCTTCAGCTTCTTCTTTGGCTAGTCGCTGAGTTTGTTCTCAGGTGTGCATCTTTGAAAATCAATAGACATTTCATTACTCTATATTTGACGTCTGCAGGGACTCACTGATCACTTAGTCACTTGAACTACTTTGAACCTTGAAACTTGGAGTGCATCAGTTCAATGGTTAAAAGTGGTTCAATGGTCAGCAGTTCAATCGACTTGTCTATTCACTCGGCTCTTTGGTTCAATCATTCTTCAAACCCTTTGGTTAAACTCCTTATTGAACTTCCTTTGCTTCTTCCATTCACTCGAAGCTTCATTTCTACACTTTGAACTTCTTTGAACCCTTTGAACCTTTGAACCATTTTGGTTCAAAGTTCAACGGTTTAATAGTTCAACCTTCACTCTTCGAAGCCTTCTTTTCTTTAAGTCTGCTGAAGTCTTTGAACCTTTGAACCTGCCAAAGTCTTTTAACTTTCTAGATCCTTTAAAGCGGTTGAAATTACTTGAACTCTTTGAAGCATTTAACTCTTTTTGAACCTTTGAACCACTTTGAACTTGTGAAAGTTCAAGGTTCAATGGTTCAATGGTTCATTCCACTTCTTTGAAGCCTGTCGATGAGTCTTTAGATTGAACCTCAACATTGAACCAACCTTGAAAATGCCCAAGTGTTGGAACTTATTTGTGAGAAAGCCTGCCTATTGAACCTATGAAGACTTGAATAATTGAAGAATTTGAATACTCAGAATAATTTTGAGAAGGGAAGAGATCATTTTGGCCTTCAGGACCAAAATAGTCAATATGTTGCTCATAAAAACTAGTGATGGATTTTGGGAATAACAACATGGAGCAAACAAAGTTAGTTTTTTAAATTTCTCTTGATGCATGACTTCTCACCTCTTGCCTGATAGGGGGATAATATTTTAGGCATTGGTTGGACTTCAATCAGTTGTCAATGATAGTATGAGTTGATAGGGGTTGCTAATACCAATAATGTTGAGCAAAGGTCATTAGCATTTGTTGAACATTAGGATATGTGCCATATAGAGTATGGGTTTATCACTTGGATGGATTCTTGTGTGGGACCTTATGTGGGTTGATGTAGTTGGATAGGTTTTGATCAGGTTATAATATAGTACAATATGATGATCAGAGGGGATGAGCAGGCCTTGATCATGTTCATCAACCTTTTATGTCATAACTCATAAGGTGGGCTTCCATATGGAGTGACATTAGTTTTGATCAATACTAAGAGGTAAAGTACACCAGTTGTAGTTGTTATAGAGTTTCTATGATGAATTCAGAGTCATTTCTCCTTTTCTTTCTTCTTCTATACCCCTTTGGATCAAGGGGAAGTTTGTTAGGTTTATGATCCAAGGTCTTTTATTTTAGAGTTTTAGTTAGTATTTAATTTAATTTTAGATTATTTTGGTAAATAAAAGTTGGTTTACAAGAAAAGATAGTTCACCCATGTAACCACCCCATGAAGTTATTTAAGCTTTCACCTTTCTTTGTAATTTATCACCTTAGATGAATACAATGAATTTTTTTGTGTGAAATACTTAATTCATGATGCAAATTTCTCATATTCTTATTATTAGAGGAGCCTAAAAACACATGAAGCATGCAAAAATAGGCCAATTGGTCATAATACAAGGGACATGGACACATGTCACTAAATTTGAGAAAATAAAACATACAAGAACATTTAGACGTCCATATATGCAAACAACAAGCAAGCTGGATTAGAGCCACATAGAAGGACATGTTCAAATGTCCGCATACACAATCAAGAAAGCACACACACGTGACATACACAATTGTCCAAGGCATAGGTGAATATAAGTATCACAAATCCAAAGAATAATGGCATATTCAAATGCCCTCAAATAAAAGAAACATAGAGAATATAATCAAGTCTAGACTAGGAAAGCTAGAAATGAAAGTATGAATGAATGTAGTAAAAATCTATGGAGTTGGGATATACTTAAGCTAAGTCTAAACTAGTGATAGCCAGAAAAAGATCTAAGTATGAGTATCAATGATCAATATCAAGATATAATAATGTTAAAACTAGAATGCATATAATGTAAGGATAGAATGGTAATATAAACTATGTATAATATGCCTCCAAGTGGGAAAATTTATCAAATGAATAACCATGAATCGGTATATATGTGCCTAGTGGGTAGATGATAGAAAGTTTGGATTAGTGTAGTGGACTTGATTCTTGTAAACAATCTGCAAGCACTCAATAAAAACAAGTGAAGCATGTATGCATGATAAAGCTGACTATACTAAGATAGCTTGCATATGTAGTGGTTGGAAAATATAAGAAATGTAAACATAGTAATACATAAAATATATAAATTTGGTGTTTTATGAGTAATATTTATATTTTTTTATGTTTTGGCATGTTTTACTATTTTTTCATTCTTTGGATATAAGCTATGTACAAGTAAATAAAAATAAACTATGTATAAGGAGCAAGAGATAAGGAAAGTATGCACACTAACTGATGATTCTCATGGGAGACTCACTATCACTGTGATCGATGTCAAATAAGGGAATTATGTTCATGCATGTTATGTGAAAGGAAAATTGTGATATGATAATGTGTTGTAGTGAGTAATCTATGTCTTTATCTATATTTATAGTGAGGCTATGAATCTATGGCACTGATTGTGGTGCCTTATGTATTTTAGTGGTCTTAAGAACCCATCTAGTAGATAAAGCTATAGGTGACTTAGGGGACCTATGTTGAGAACCTAGAGAACCCAATTATATTGATCTCAACATAATCTAAGTGAAGGAAGGTCCTATAGAATCTATGACATATCTCTGATCCAGGGGTCTCTCTAATAATGGTCTCTATGGGAGAGTATGCATATGTGTTGATACTATAGGAGTATACCTCACCTGCACTAATAGATCTACTGACCTCTATGATGCATGCATAGGAACTATACTCTAAGATATAATAGATAATTGTACTATATTTGGTAATGGTGCTAAAATTGTAACTTGTGACTATGTTATAAATGTCTGTGGGATAAGTAGAGGATACTCATATGGGAGGCCATCAACTTTGACCACTTGATTTGTGTCTATGTATTTCAAGAATATATGTACTATAGATGGGATGGATCAGATTTCCATGGCCTACCTAATAACATATCAAACATGCTTCCACTAGGGACTTTTAATAACTGAGTGTTTATATGTGTTGGTCCAACCTTTAATGGAAGCATAATCTCCCTAGTGGAACTCTGAACATGATCACTGAAACCACTAATGACTATGTCTATGGGGATAATATCATGCTAAGAGTACCCCAAATGCTATAAAAGTGTCATAGTGCACATGCTAATGTTTGAACCTTTATCAACCATAAAACTCTAGATAAGATGATGATCTATGTATGCTCATATAAAGAGTGCATATAAATATGTATTATCATCAACAATCTTCTACTTTGAGAATGTGATGAGTGGTCTAGGTGGAACTGTAGTATGGTAAATGTTAATAATGTTGTGCAATGGGTGTTTCTCCTCTATAATAGTATGATATAAAGGTGGTAGTGGATGTGCCTGATATGTGTAGTGAACACTTGATGTGCTCCCTACCTCATTCATTATGCGATTTGGAAATGGATATAAGAATATATTTAATGACTTAGCTTATATTTTTTATATTTTCTATGCCTCAGTGGGTATTCCCACATCAATAATATTAGCCTTAATTAAATTTTATATCTTATGTTTTAGGTTTTTGCATCTTTTTGTTCTATGGCCTTGTGCCCTGTGATACTCATAGAATGCGTTAGAATCATAGTTATTTGGAAGAGGCCATGTCATCTCAACCTATTTAATGGAAGGGAGAGATATGACATTGTATTCCAAGAGATGTTATAAAACCTGTGCTAGTGTGTCTGGAAGGTTGGTGAAGATTTGATGCTAAGAAGTGGATAAAACCAATTTAGGAGTTGGCTCAAAAGTTGCATTGACCATGGCCTTTTGATCAATCTTATTCTTAGTGACCCTTACCTTGTATGGAGGCTTATTTTAATTCTTAATAATTGATTCTGATCAATTTTTATACTTTAGTTTTCCCATAGATAGACGCTGGACCTCTCTTTCTTTTATTGTGTGACACAAATTTGTGAGTGTAGGAAACTTCTTAAACAAGATAGCTTCATGTAATGTTGGTAAAAGACTTTGTTTAATATGTATTAAAGCTATTTATCTACCATGGGGCTAGTCAATTTAGCTAATATAGTCTTGTATCATAAGACATAATCTATAATAGGTTCATTTGAATTTTGTTTCGACTGTGCCACTTAGGTATATGATGTCTTGTCACTAATATTGATGGATAAGTTTGATAAAAACATGTTAGCCAAAGGATTTAATGTTATGATAGATTTATTTGGTAAATCATAAAACTATTGTAGGGCATAATACTTAAAACTGTGTGGAAACAACTTCATGAGAAGCCAATCATTGGACACATAGTCTAAACATGCTATGTGAAAAGATTTGAGATGATGCTCAGGGTTACCTTTTCCATCATATAATGTAAGCTTAGGTTCCACTAAACTAGATGGAAAGGGAGTTTCCACTATGTGATGTGCCAAAGGTGTATGTAAGAGAATATTAAAATCCAAGGCATGTGATGGCCTAGTGGTTCCGTTCTCAAGATGTAACACCTTAGCCTGTAAAGTATGAATCTTGTGCATAAGGGATTGTACATATGGAGTGGAGGAACTAGCCATAAGAGGTGTAACTATTAATTAAGGTTGTTAAATACAATTTTAGGTTGTGCTAGTTGAGTTGGCCCCATTGTAGGTGTAACAACATTATTAATTGGGGGATTTGAAGATTACCCATTATTTTTTTATTCTTGATTTACAATAGGGCTTGTAGGATTTGTGCATGATCAAGGGGTTATTCCATAATTCTATCATTGAAACCCTATAATATCTCATCTTTGTTGATAATCATGTCATCATTTTTAAGTGAAGGAAGAGTGTCTTGATTTTTGATGTGTATATCATCTTGCTCTTGAGTGTATTGTTTATCTTTGGATGCATTCATTGAAATCCACATAATTAGGGTGTGAAGGATGCATGGATGGAGTTATGATAGGTCCCTTATATATGTTATTGGATCAGATAACAAGAATCTAAATATATTCTATAAGATTTCCATCTAATCTAGCACTTCTTCTTAATGGAAGAGAGATGAATTTTTTAGATGACATATAATAAACAAATTGGAATAAATATGCTAAACTAGAATATATGAAATCTTAAAAATTTAAAGCAGCTAATGAAAATAGGAAAAATAAGGATATAAACCCTAAGAGCATCTAGGGTTAAGGTTTTTAAATTAGGGTTCTTTTACAATAAATTTAAATAACATTTTAATAAATTAAATCCTATTATGGGATTGACTTAATGAGCTAGGTTTATGCCAAAAAATTATATAAATTTCAGTTTGTAACCCTAATTTAGAGCATAAAAATTTGGAGAAGATAAATTTGGGGTTTAAGCAATATTCAAAGTAAATTTGGTTCACCAAATGTTATGACCTTTTAGGGTTTTACTAATGTAAATCCTATGTTTGATTAAAAGGCTTTGTAGTCTAAATCAGTGAAATAATATGCAATAAAAAACTATTGATTTGTTACAAATTTTGGCTTTCTTTGACTTTCTAAAAATAGTAAAAAATATGTTGAAATAAAGACTTATTTGGAAATCACCTGACATGGAAGATTTGAGTGCTAAAAACTAAGATAAGAATAAGTATGAGTGTCATCAACTAGATCCTTATGTCAGATCCTCTCCTAGATAGTAATGCCACACTTAAAAAGTAGCACCATGTGGATCTAGAGTCCTAAAAATGGCATTAGTGTCCTCTATGTAGGATTATTTCTAAATTTTGGATGTACTTGCACTTGTGTTTTTGGGTTTTGTTCCTACATGCATGAAGTATGAAACTTTGAATTATGCCTATAATAGCTGATTTATGATGCAAACCCTAATCTTCCTTACAAGTAAGACAAGATTTGAAAATGTGTGTTCTTTAGTAGGATAGGCTGAATATCCTCAATAACTTACTGTGAAGAGAGTTACCTACATACCAATAATCTAAGGAGGGATCAAGCCCAATGTAGCTATCCCCACCCAAGTACGGGTGCAAGTACAAGTGATTCTAGAATGATAATGGTATTGAATGCTTTGAGTGTGTTTAAGATTAGAAATCTAGAAAATTTGGGATTAAGGCAACTATAGATGGTAGTACACATAAGAAAGGTAGAATAGGGATTAATAACCTTGATTTTTCTAAACTTATTTCATGTTTAAATAGGTATTTTGCATCTAATCTCCATCTAGTGGATAAAGGTCTAAAAGTCATGTATTTATAGTGATCTGTAGCTTGTGTGGACAATAATAAATGATTAAGCTAACCTTAGGAGGGTTTTAATTTTGAAAATATATCCATTCAAGAAAGTTAGGGTAAGGGACATTAGTGCCATTTTGGGGACACTTGCACCATGTGGCTTTAATGTCTTTAATGTGGTGCTAATGTCCAACTGACACGCTGTTGGGCACAAAGGACAAGGAACTAGAAATGAAGGTCTGAGACCATGTTTTAGTTGACTAGGGTTGTCTTTAGTCCATACAAATGCTAGAAAAGTGTGATAATAGGCTCTAGGAATAAGCTAGAAATAGGTTGTCTCAACTAACACTCTTAAAATTCAAATACTACTTTTAGGTGATTACAATCTTCTACAAGGAGTGCAAAACCATCTTCAAGGAGAGTCAGAAAAGAATCAAATTGATTGGAAATATAATAATCCTTTGGTTTGATTGGTTCATCAAGTTTATGCAAATAGGGTGAATCACAATCACCAAATGGTGATAAGGGCCATGTAACAAATACCTCCAGACATTTTTTTTTATAATCTACTCAAAACCCTATTGCTCTTATGTATTGATCTTTGACCCAAAAATGATTATGTTATTGGTGGCCTCATAAGATTCATTTTATGAAAGGTGAGAAACCCCATCTAATGGTGAATGAACATGTTTTTACCAAGAAATTGGCCTTTTTATTTACTATTACCTTGGTTTGAAAGTGCCTCAAAGAGGTTTTCACTTTACAGCCTCAATGCTTGATTTTATTTTTATTTTTGCATAAGAAAGTTCACCTACTCTCTAAAATAGGCAACAAGATCCAATGTGATAAAAAGCCCTTGCTTTTGATCTCTTAGAGTAATGTTGTCTCATAGGCCCATGAAGTTGTAATGGCCTCATCATTTTTGAATTCATCGAGTGATATTATGGATTATTGTTGGTCCTCTATGAGTTGAGGATGATGAAGGAAAAGTGGGTAAGAAAAAATGATAAGTGTAATGGTACATACAACATGATGGTTAAATAGGATGTTATCAGCTAAGTCCTTGTATACACTATAATCAGACTCTACATCACTACTAACATAATTGTCACTAGTCATTAGTGTAGGAATGCAAATAAGATACATAGGGTCACCCCTAGGTGGTTTAAATATAATTTAATAAGTTTCTTTTTGTTTGATCATGGAGATAAGATCAAGATTTCCTTGTTGATTTGACCCCAAGCTTATACCTTCATAATCTTAATTATCCATGATCTAGTTAGGGATGGGATAATTTTTACTTTGGTAACAATCAACTAAATCATAATTATAGAGCCAAGAATCATCCTCATCAAGTGGGCCTTATTCTTGGCTAGTGGCTAGTTTGAAAATAATAGGCTCTTGGGCATTAAACTTTCCTTTCTATAACCATTCCATGCGAATGACATTAGATTTGGGTCTTCCATAGGATTTAGGCATTTGTGGAAGTTTGACTATGTGGAACACATTATGCATGAGGTATTCACCTGGACCTTTATCAAAAATGGTAAAATGATTGGCTATCTTAAGAGAAGGCATAGATGAAGTGGAGGCAAGGATATATATGTTTATATAGTTGGATTTTAATAATTAAACATGTACATCGTTATCCTTCTTTAGTGTAGGGTTTAGGCCAAAGTTGTAATTATAGCTCTTATATTCAAATTCTGAATGTTCACATAACTGATATGATTGTAAGTATGTAGAAATAGTCACCTCTATCATAGAATGGGGAAACTTGATACATTGGTGCAATGTGTAAGGTATTTCAAAAATTTCATGTATCCATGGTCATCTTAGGATCATGATAAATCTAAGTCTATAAAATGGCAAAGTGTGTCAAGGGTCAAGGGCTGGGTGACTACTGACAAACAAATTATTCCCTATGATTCCCTTTCTTGATTATCATAAGCCTTGATAATAATAGCCTCTAACTGATGGTTAGGTATAGTGTATCCAAGATGCTTGACTAACCTTAGAGACATAATGTTGAGGCTCGATCCATTATTTATGAGGACAAGTTTAAATTTATGCTAGGCTATGCCAACTTAATATATAATGGGTTATTGTGGAGAGGGTAAAGGGATGACATGTCACTTTGGTCAAAGGAAAGTTGTTATAAATGATCTAAGTGTCCTACCAAGGCTTAGAATTTACCTAGTGTAATGTCATTTAACACTTTAAATTTGCTTAGAAGTTAGATAAAGATGTTCTTGTGGATAGTGGAGGTACATAACAAATATATGATAAAGATTTGTGCAGGTGTTTTTTATAATTGCTCCACAATATCATACATTTTCTCCTTGGCATTGGTAATTGGTTTGATTTTAACTGGCATGGGTGCTTGGATAGGATAATTAGTATAATAAGGATATAAACTTGGAATGGTAACTTTAGTTCACTGAGTTATGATTATGCAATCCATATTGGGTGATAAACCATTATAATTGGAATAATGGGGAGAAGGGCCTAGGATGGAAACCCTTAGGTATTGGTAAGCTTGGTTACTAACATAGACTACAAGAAGATTACCAACATAAGGAGGAGGTTGAGTATGGTGATTGGTTATTAGTTTAGGATTAATGGTAATAATGGCTATATGATTACCCATGATATATCCTACAACTTTGTTGTAGTCGTGTGTGATGACATGATAAGCCCTTTGGTTAGATGGGTCATTTTGACCTTGGTTCCTAACATTCTATTGTTATGGTTGTATATTTGATTTTTTTGTTATTGTTATTGTTATTGTTGTGGTGTTCTATGTTGTTGATTCTGCTATTGATGTTGATTATTGGCATTGTGTTGTGGAAAAGGGTTTTTATAAATGCCCGTGTTTTGATTAGAAGTAGGGGCCCTACTATCCAAATATATTTCTCCATTTTCCAACATATTATTGATGAGGTGACTTAATTTCACACACCAACATATGGAATGTCCTTTGACTTGATGATAGTTACAAAACTCATACTCTTTATACTAGTTGGGGAAAGGAACACCCTCAAGAAACAACTTTGGAATGGTCCAACTAATCAGATTGGTGACAACTAGCTTCTAAAACATTGATTCAATGGGTTCTCAAAGGTCATTCAAAATTATATTTATATGTGGTCTTCTTCTTGATTGAGGCATTTAAAAAGGAGGTGGTATGAGTGACTGCATAATCAATGTTAGTTACCTAAGTGGTGTTGGATACATTTTCAAAGGAGGTTGTATAGACAATGTTTGTACTATTTATACATGCCGTGATTTAATAACTCCATTACCCATAACATTCTTATTATGGTTATAAACCTTGGTATTATTGAAAGTAATATCTCAAGCTGACACATGAGCTTACATCTAAATTGGAATTTGAATCTGGTTTGGGCCTTCATACTAGTTTTGGCAAGGGTTAGGAGTATATAACTTGATTACCCCTTTATTGATAAGGGCTTTCTCAATCTGGAGGCCTTTATCGATAATCTATTCAAATAAGTGGGCACAATGAAGCTATAGGTGACAAGATATATCACTTTGTAAATTATGGGTAAACACCACTACCAACTATTTATTTGGTAAATTATGTGTGAAATGGCTAGCAAGTGCCCTCCATCATTGTAGGTAGCTTGAGAAACTCTCACCACTCCTTTGTTGAGATTGACCCAAATCAAACATGGTAATCTCATGTTTAATATTATAGAAGAAGTGTTATTCAATTTTTTTTGATAAGTCAGGTACAAAGTTCTTCAAATGTTGGAAAATCCACTCCAAGGCCTATTTGGCTAGAATGTGAGGAAAAAAGAGAAGCAAATAGATATCATTAAAGACCACTGATTGTAAAGTAACATAGAATTCCTTTAGATGTTCCTTTAGGTTACCTTTGCCTTTATATTTTTTAAACTTTGAAGGCTCAAAATCTAGAGGAAATGGTATTCGAAGGTAGCCCATGTTGAAATGGTATGAACATATTTCATTCAATTTAAACTTCTTTCCCTGCTTTCCCATATGAAGAGCTGAAATTACATCCTTCACTTGTAATTCTTGGGATAGGAATGTAGATGATATGGATGGTTATGGTTAGGGTTGGGAGGTCTAAGGTGGATCACCTTATTTGGTTATAATAGAGGAATGGAAGAGTGATGAATGTTCATTTGGTTGGTCACCCAACTAGGAATACACATTTGTTGGTTAGGATTATATTGCTAGTATGACAGATGTTGTTGGTAAACATTAAAATTGGGATTGGTAGTGTGACTTTAATTTGGAGGGAACTGTGGCTTGAAAAAAGGTGTTTATTGTTGGGGAATGAACTGCATATGGTGGGTTTGGAAGGGAACTTGATGATGGCTAGTCAAATCCTAATGTACATGTTGTTGGTTGACGACCTATTACATGTTAGGCATATGTTATGGATAAGGTATATGTATGAGGTAACTGTTGCCTAGTAGATATTCATTATATGTTAGGCACTTGTTTTTGGTTGACAACATATTGTTGGATAGGCATTTTTTATAGGTTAGACACTTGTTGGTGGCTAGGCACTTATTGTTGATTAGGAACTTGTTGTATATTAGGCACTTGTTGGTGGTTGGCCATAAGATGCTATTGATTGGACAATGTTTGAGGTAACTAATTTACCAATTGCTGTGGTGTCATGTTGGTGTAAACCTATTTGGGTGGAGTGTTTGTTACCACCTATTATGGTGGAGTATTCAATGATTCCTAATTGATTACCCCTTGCTGTATATTTGAGGAAGTAGATGGTCATAGAGGGATGTTGCATGTTACAATTATGAGCTAGATGTACCTACCCCTAGTTTTTATGATCTAGTTGATATAATTTAAGGAGGGATATATATGGTGGGGATTTACTTAGTATATTGGAAATAAATTGGTGTGGATTAAGGACCACCTATGTGTTATTTACTGCATTTTAAAAGTGGTCTCCTAAATAAGGTACTGATTATTCTTCATTTAGAGGAACATTAAACATGTCTATGAGTAGTGTGGTTTGAACAAATAGATTTGTATGTACATTGGAATAGCCTATCAATATAGTTTTTAGTGCTCTTGATAAAACCAAATCTATAAGTGACACGTTTGGAATAGTCATGGATTTAAAGTTTCTAGCTAAGTCAAGGTACTAGGTTTGGTAGGTCTATTGCACTTGTATAAATTGGTAAACACTTTGAACTTTTCCCTTAGAAAATGTAATAAGTTCCTGGTTAGGCATTGGTACAAGGGCCTAAGTTTGACTAGTAAAGTCCTGATCAAATGTTTGGATGAGAGGTGTGTGACTAGGTGCGCTAACTAGGCAAGATAGACTATCCTTTGGAAAATATGATGGGAAATTTGTACCTACTTCCACTGTTCTAACAATAATCTCATCTTTATACTCTAAAATATGGTGATCAAATAAGTATGGATCATAAATAGCACTAGATCGTGTGTTCACATAATCTGGTTGATATTTTTGAACCATTTTTGTACTAGGTGGCATGTTGGTAGGGTATTATGAAAAGGGGTCTTATTCCTATCCTAGATAAGGAGGTGTGTTTGTGAGATACTATTAGAATTATCTTTCCCCTACCCTATTTTATGGTACACGTACATGGGGTATATATTTATCTCATACACTCATTATCACCATGAGATTCATAGTCAAAGGGGTCACTTGTAACAATGTTCTCATAATCAAGATTAAATCCATGTTGCTTTCCTTGGGAAAGATTGGTCTAATGTTTCAAACTCTATAAACTTGGTTTAAAATGATTTTTCCATAAAAAAACTAAAAACTGGAACTTGGTCTAAACTTATGATGAAAGCACTCTAGGTCTTTGGAAGAAAATGGTAAAAAAGGAAAATTTAGATTTGGTCTTGGAAAAGATCTAAGAAAACTCAAAATCTTGGAACAAAAATTTGATCTTGGTATAGGCATGTGATATTTTGAAACTAAATGGAAAACAAACTAGGTTTTGGTCTAGGCACATGAAAATTTGAAACTAGATAGAAAACAAACTATGTCTTGGTCTAGGCCATGAAATTTTAAAACTAAATAGAAAACAAAATAGGTCTTGGTCTAGGCACATGAGATTTTAAAACTAAATGAAAAACAAACTAGGTATTGGTCTAGGCACATGAAATTTTGTAACTAAATGAAAAACAAACTAGGTCTAGGAAAAAAGACTTGGGCTAGGTAAAGAAATGAAACTACTCTTATGTCTAAGGATCCTGACTTGAAGCAAAAGGCACAATTGGTCTATGTGAAACTTGGAAACAAGTAAAAATGTGGCATAGGTCTAAAATGGAACTCATACTTGGAAAATGGAGGATCAAACATTTTTTAGGCAAATATTTTAAACCAAACATAAAATTGATCCAGATTACACAATGTAAACACAAAAAGTGAACAAATCAAGCCCAAGTTGTAGGTAAAACTCAAGCATAAACTAATTGTCTGTAGATTTATACTTTAAAATATGAATTTTGAATTTGGTTTTATAGACTTGGATTTTAAATGAGAAATAGTCTAGGTCAAAATGGATAGCATAACAATGTCTTTTAAACATTAAGGTATAAACGATTCTTTAAGTCTTTGGACCAAGGCAAATGATTTTTCTAAAATCGGGCAACATAACACTTCCTAGAATGAATGTGTTTGTATCACGTGTTTTTTTATTGGACTTGTTTGACTACATAAATGGTTTTGGACTCAATTAAACAAAATAAGAATCACATAAACACACTTATATCTTAATAACTGATACAAGGTTTACATAATATCGACCAAATTTCTATTGATATACCAGTTATTGATAGGAATTAAGCATTAATCCAATAAATAAAAGCACATGAAGATAGATTTTGAGTGTCCCTATATCTCTCAATAACTTGTACATGGCTTGGGACTTAGAGAACAAAAGCAACTTGACATTGGTAGGATAATTCGTAGCAAGTGGGGTTTTTAATCTAATTTTTTTGAGTTGGCTTTCAGATGGTCCAAAAATGCCAAAGAACACTTGGGTGTAATAAAATATATATCAAGTGGATGATAAATTATATAGATTATTAAAAAAGGGTCTTATCCCTTTTATAACCACTTCATCCATCAATTATTCAGTAGAGTGCAATGTCTAGATCATGCATGCTCTGAGGACCTATTTAGATGGTTAGGTTAATTTCTCAACCACTATTCCAATGAAAAATATGATCAATTTATATACCCCACCAGATGAGTGGGGTTGGTATGATACTAGAGATGAAACCCTAGTTGAATGCACCCATAAATAACTTGTGAGAAGCTGATGAACTCCCACTAGCTAAGCCAAAAAAAGAGAGAAAGTTGATTCTGAGTCATCCATGCTCAAGAAAATGAGGGGAGAGTATACATGACTTAAACTTAATGATAAAATGAGTAAGTTGGTTATTCATGTTTCTGTGTCACCCTAAGTAATGGAGAGCATACACAACTTTGCTGAACAATGTTAAAAAGGAAAATACAAAATTGAAACTGTTAAAGTAAATTACTTTTAAATGCTAAAATGGAAATGTTTGAAGGCCTTGCAAAAAGTTTAAAATAAAAAACAAGAAATTTGTAAATATTTTTAAACACTAAATGTAATTGTGATAAATGTTTTTAAAACAAAAAATTTCAAATGTGATGGAGTGTTTTTGTCATGCAAATTAGTTTTTCATCGCTTGAGAAAACTTGCAAAAACTTGTTAGGAATTTGATTGGGCCAAGATAGTGAGGGCAACCTATAAAATTAGGTCTGAAACCATAAAAATATTGATCTCTAGAATGATTTAGTAGTTTCACAGTCAAGGTAAATTGTGAAATTATAATTAAATATAATTCATGTAAAATAATAGAACATAGAGAACTTATAGTGGTGATTCTGTGATTCTATGATGATACAAAATTTAACAAAAATAATTACATGTAGAACTAATAATTTTGCCTAGAATTTTTTGGATAACATGGAAATAAGAACTTAATCAACATAATCTCAATTGATACTATGAATTCTATGTCCCCTAATCTCACAAGCATAAAATATTATTTGTGACACTAAAGTTTTGAAGATACACAATTTCAATTTGGTATCCTTAAGTTAGAAACATTTTCTCTCAGGTGTACTAAGTGAAACATACCCCATGCATAATATCTCTTCTAAAGTAGAGAACATATTGAAGGGAGGTCCTTTGAAAGTAAAAAAAAACTAAGTAGAGGAGAAAACCACTGCAACCAAAATTAATTTATAAATGAGATTATTTTCATGTGCTTTTTCCTTAGTTGTGTTGAAACTCATGACCTTTGTTAAATACTCAAGTTCACGTGTAAACTATGAGAATCAAAAAATAAGCTTAGAATGTCAAGATGTATTTGTAGGTATGAAATAGTATGTGAAAAGTGAATAATCTTATTAAACAATAATACAATAATGACATTTTACCATAAATAATAAATCATCATATATTTAACCAAAACTTATAATTATATCATCTACTTCATCTATGTAGATACGAAACAAAATAAGAGAAAGTGGACAACTCTATATAACACCAATGGTGTTATTTATATTATCTTTAAAACTAGTAGGAGTTCAAATTTGGAAAACCATCTTGTTATAAAGTTCCATCATAAGAACAATGAATTATTCTAGAATATGTAGATATTAAAGCCAATAGATTAGAATTTGTATAGAAATAATGTTAAATTCCTTCCACAAATAAATAAAACAATATTAAACCTTGTACTAATGTGCTCTTGATTATTTTATTATAGATTTAAGAATCAATTTATGGTATATTATTTGGTGTTTTGATCTAAAACTTGATTTCCATTTTGTCTTAAGTTTCTTGGACTTTATAAATCTAAAAATCAAACTATCCAAAACTATAACAAATAACTTACTCAAGGTGTGACCAACCATGATAGTTATATAGTTATTTGGTTCCTATTCATTTCCTAATTTGAATATGGGAAAAATGATATGAAATGCCCATATAGGTGGGAATCCATGAGAAGCTACTATACTAAAGAGTTAAAAAATATATGTTACTAGAAGAGTTGGACTTTGATGAATAAAGTCTCATCTTAAGTGCTATATGTGAGATGATTTACCTATCTTGAGTTTGAAAAGTTCTTGCAACACCATATAATCTATGAATATAAAATAACCCTCTAATATGTTTCCCATTGAAATTGATACTTAGTTTGGAATGTCATAAAGAGAAGATGCATTATTAGACCAAGTATCTTTGTTGGATATGAAATATGAATATTTTATTATAAGGGAGGTTTTCCAAAAGGATTTACCATTAAACATGAGCATTTGAGTGTGTAATATAGGATTACGAAGATAATGATTAGTTCATCTTATTAGTGGATAAAATAAAACAAATAAAATACAAGTAATATTCTAAGCTTAAGTAATAGGGGGAGCAATGATAAAAAAAGTGAAAGAAATATACAAAGGGAAGACCAAAACACCATTTACCTTCCTAGAATGACTTTATCTTGTAATCAACGTGAGAGAAGGATTTTGATCAATATTGTGAATAATAGATATTTGGAAATGATAATGATTTATGGGCATAACCTCCTCTTGTTCACTTGGCAATTGGATCTTGGTATATGTTGGTTTTGAATCTCTCTATCAATAACTTAACATTATTTCTGTGCACCTAGAAGCTTGTTGAAGAATGGTTATGGCACTTGTATTTATAGTTTTAAAACTAACTCCAAACCATGTGTGGTTAAGCTAGGGTTAAGGTTGGGATTCCAAAGGAATTTAATTATGAATTTATGGAGGCATGGATCAAAAGGTTCTTTTTTATGGCATTTATGTTGATATTTCTAAAATTTTGACTTTGAGGCTAATGACATCGTTGTGACATCATCTTTCTTGATTTTTTTGAATATTCACTTTCATAAATTAGATATTAATTAATTCAACATGAATTTTTACTTAATCATTCAATTGGATTTAATTATCTAAGTGAATCTTGTTACACTTTCGGTCATTTCAAGAATTTGGTTAAATGCCCTATTTAATTAGTCAAAAATATCAATTTGTTAGGTCACAAATTGACTGGAGATGAATCTATGAGATATTATCATTATGTAGAGGTTATTACCCCAAATATGGGATCCTTGACAAAATTTTATGCATTTATGTCTAATATGCAAATTAAATTGGGACATTCAATGATTTCTAGGCTTAATTTACATAGTTTACTAGAAATCAGTCTGAAGTCCGTTTAAACATGGAAGTGGTCTAAAAGGAGTGTATACATAGTGAATCTCATGTTTTATTTTTTAAATATAATCTATTTTTATTTTTTAAGATATGACAATAAATTTTTTAATAGGTATCTCAATTTGAAATTTTCTTATAGGGTCTAAAAAATATGTTACACTCCAATGGAAATGGTAAAAAATTCCAATTTCAGCCTTTCATTGTTATTTTATATCTTCTTACCAATTTTTTATTTCATTATATATAATATTTATTCTTGTTTTAAGGTTGAAAATTTTACCAATTATAGTTTAAATACCTTAAAATTGATCCATAGCATTTATTTAGTGTTATTTTATATTTGTTCAATGCATTTGTTTATTTATGGGTGGTTGGTTTAAATTATGGATCATTTAATTGATGTGTGGATTTTTTGACCATGAATATTTAATTTCAAACATAATATGTTAACCTAGGAGTCATAATCACTTTATGATATTATTTTCCTTTGTTGAGACCTTCTGACCTCTTTGTTCATGCCTCATTTTTTATGGATAGGTTCATCTACCCAGTCCTGGCCCCATTTATTGTGAATAATTTTTAATGGGTAGGCCCATCTATCTCTTAATAAATTTCACCTTTCTATATGTTTAAATTTAGAGTGCATGTAAATCTCACCAAATTATAAATTCAAGTCACCAATAAATATATGACATTCATTTAATCATTATGCACATCCAAGTACTTATTATTTCCTAGCTCACCTAACATTCTATTACGAAACACTTGTTGAATTTATTTATATTATGTAATTTTTGTTTTATCAAATATTTATTTTTGTTTGAAGTATATAATAAATTAGTGGATATATATAATACATACCCCAAACTATATAAGTTTAATTTTGGTATAACTCTTATTAGTGTAGTGTTTTTAGCATGGTTTTGTGGCTATGGATAATTAGTTTGGATTAGGGTCTTATTGGTGATTTTTCATGTGTTTCCTCCTCTCCTTATCCATGTGGTCCATATTATTTTATTTATTCTAATTATCTATCCTTCATCTTTTCTCTATGATTGTAGGCCTTCCCTTTTCCTCCCTTTATATTTCTTGCTTGAGGTCAAAATTGATGATATGCTGATTCTGTCCTAAACACAATCAACCCTTCACCAATTGTGTCCATTTTCATTGTGTGGGACCTTTTTACAATATTTATATTCTTTTCAATGTTTGGACATGTGATTTTTTGTTTTTCATCTTCCCTTTTTTAGGCTTGCACACCAATAGGTTCTTAATTCAAATTTTAGAAGTATTTATATAAAACACCTGCTAAAGCATTTAAATAAGAAGTATTCAAGTAAGTATCAATGGGTCACATATTACACAAAGTATTAGGTACAATACCAAATATTTATTTAAGTTTTTTATATATTTTAAAGTGATTTCAAGGGTTCCAAATAACTACATAGTTGTGCCAAAATAAGGCCTAAGTGAATGTTCATGTAGTTGCACTTGACTATTTAGGAATATAAGGTGAAGCCATATTTATCACTTAGGTTATGATTACACTAAAATAATAGTTAAAATAAATAGGATTTGATTCCATACATCTAAGATATGTAGATGCAACATCTCAAGAGGTACCCCGAGCCAACTAACTTGTACATTTTTCACGTCCTCTTAAGCTATGATGGATAATTAGGTCAAAGTCAAAGGAAAATCCAAATCAAATAATTCTTCCCATCAGTTCTATAAAGTGAGTCCAAAAACCTACTCATCTATCTTTGTTGAACCGATATATAAGGTTATAGATCTTGGAAACTAGTAGAGGATAAAATAAATGTCTTGAGACAAAATCAACAGATGTAATCAAACATTTATTGGTTATAGATCAGACATAATCAGCACTCCACTGCTTCTAACCTTATGTAAAATCATGATAATATATTAGAGATTATTTTTTGCTAGTCTCACAAGCCTAATTGAAATTTTATAATGTAGTTATAGTTATTAGGTGTGTTCATTTCAATTTTCTTTCTATTTCTTTCCATTTCTATTTCTTGTTCAACCATTTGTTAGTACTTTTAGTCTATTTTAAGGCACATTGAAATACGATTACCATTCATTATTTCATTATCTTAGATCTATATTATGCACATGTTTTAACTTATTGAACATAGTACAATTGAACCTAGAACCAAAAATAGTTAAAACATTTTACTGAACTTGATCCTGGTAATCATCCAATCTATGGTTTAACAACCCTCTCTTCCCATAAAGTGGAGGTTCTCTAATTCTTTTGAGGTCTGATTATTTTAATTTTTTCACAAAACCCTCTCTTTGATTTTGTTTTATCATTAGACTTCACATTTCTTGGATCAGTCTGATTTACTTAGATTTTGTCCTCCTCCCCTTAATATCTTATGCCTAGGCTTGTGTTTCTTCCCCTTTCTCATGGGTAGATCAAATTTTTATGATTAATTTATTTTTGAAATGGAATGGGGGATTTATATATTTTATATGTTCTTATAAGTAATGAAATGGTTGTTATAAAATTGTTTATCAATGTTTCCATGCTTTTCTCCTTGCATTTATCATAGAATACTAGATTATGGATTGAAACATGAAAGGGTTGTATGTGATGCTTTATGAAAAAATACCTTTACACTTGAAAATTTTTATTTCCATCCTAGTGATAGGCCTTATATTTCTAATTTTATGTTGATTCACTATGAGGTGGTTTTTGTAACAACCTACTGGGGTAGGGCACACCAATGCCTCTATCCCCCTTACTTTCTCTCAATTACAAGGTGGGGAAAGCAAAAAACCCCTCCTAAATTTTTTTAATATTCCCCTAGATCCTTATAGGAAGGATTAGGATTTAAGTGCCTAAAATATATGATGTTATGGATCATCTTGATAATAACCATGCCAAAATTTCTATCCTAAAGTAAATCAAACAATTAACTACTTTCAAGGATATACTCTATGAGATCTTGCATGATACTACTTTTCTAAGTGATACTAAACCTAGTTTTTTTTTTGTATTGTAAAAAATCTATAAGATAGAACATTATATATTTTAAAACCAAAGACTTATCCTTTAAGGAGATCATTGATCAATACTTAACCTTATACATTCAAATTGATATCAATCATAAGGGAATCAAGCGTGTCCTTAATAATAATGGTTTGAGGTTAAATTTTTATAATGAATCATTTTTTTATGCACTTGGACTTAATATTAATCATGTTACACCTTCATAACTAAGAATAAAATGTTTTGACAACCAACCAAGAAGAGCCCTAGGTGCTATTACATTAAACATAACTATTGGGTCTAAAATTTTAGCCACACCATGTCAAGTGATAAACAATGATGTAAACTATAATATTATCCTTGGTAGACCATGGATATATGATATGAATTAATTTACCTCTAAATTATATAGATGATTATAATTTAACAAGAGTGTTAGATTTATACTTCTCATGTAGATGATGTCCCTTTCTAATTTTTAAAATTGTTGAACCCACAAAATTTGTTATTATGCAACTTGATATACCAAGAAAAAAAATCATATTCCCTCAACAATATTTTTCCAAGGAAATAATGCATACATATGATGAGATTAAAAATATAAAGATCAATGAGGATAGTGATACTTACAACATTAATATAGATATTTTTTCTAGAATATGCTTTACTTCTATCAGCCCTGATGAATATATAGATGACATGTACACATTTGGTAATGGAAAATTATATTTTAATCCCTAGGATTTGGATGACATTTTCCATCCTCTATGCTTAATGATATTTTGTATTCTAAGGATAAAGGTATATGATAGACACTTGTTTTAGTATTGTTTCAATACTAAAAAACCAAAGTAATCTATTGTTCTAGCTCAAAATAATTTAGAAAAATATGGGATTGGTTACACATGTGCAAGAAAAATAGAATTTAAAGGTCAAGGAATAGGAAAAATTAAACAAGGTATTCATGAAATAATTATCCCAATCCCTCACCAATTCAAACTAGATCTTTAACTATATTACAAAGACACGAGAAAAATGGGTACCCTTCCAAGTGGATCATGAAGTCTTAACTGATTGCACATCAATATATAAACCTTTACATACTTCTCCAAATCTAACACATCACAAAAAAATTAATTATTCAATGTTACATATTTATAATTTATATATCATAAGTTGATCGATTAAAATGTTTCACCCAATATTATTCCTCTAGATAATTTTGTAAAAAATGAAGCTCTTCAAGAATATATAGGACATTATTCCAATTATCCATCTTTTGAAGGCTTTGTGTGAGAGGAAACTCACTCTAATGGTTTTTAGAGGTTTTATGTCATCCTTATTTTTAATCTAATTTACTACCTTCCTTTTATTTCATACCACATATGTAGGAATATCAAATCTAGTAGTACATTTATTATGCTTAATGCACCACCATTTAGGAAGTTTTTTCCTATATAAAAACCTATACCCTCTCTAATAGAACTATTTTTTTAGGTAGTGGGAAGGATGGTTCCCAAACAAGCTAGGAAATTTGTGTTGAAAATCTAAAGAGAGGTAAATTTTTTGAATCTCCCTCTTATCTTGAGGTATGTTTAAATCATGATGTTGTAGACAATGTTTATAATTATATGAATACTATTATCTAATTGATTAATTTATTGGTTGCATCCCCTTGGAATAATCCATTAATGCCATTTTTTGACAACAATGGGAGCCATCGAGCATACATGTCAGTGGCATTTGAAACCTTATAAATGGTTTTTCATTTTTTACTTTAAGGATCAGACTTTTCATCCTATCCAAATGGTCTTGTGACATCAAGGTCCTGACCAAACTTCCCTTTGGGTACCAGTCTAAATTTATCTCTTTGGCCTTATAATTCCTCTATGGTCCTTTCTTAAGGATATTATCTAACCTGTAGGGCATGTCTTATGCCACAAGCCAACCAAATTCTATTCTTCACACCCTAACATGTCTATATACATTGAAGTAAACTTGACCAAGGATTTGAATGAATATAATGATATTCAAGTTGTCACTGAGTGCTAGGTACATAAGGTTGTCTATTTTAATATTTCTAACATTTGTTATCATTTTTAGTCCCACGACCACCAGATCAAAGATTTACCCTCATGGTCAGTCAAAAACCTCATTTAAACAATTATAATCTAAAAAAATCAAGATAGTATTAAAAATAGTGGTTGCATAACAATTACCAATAAAAAATCATCCATTGGTAATAAATCCACCCCCATAGTCACTACTCCCCCTATGACCAAACCCTCTTTGAGGTGCTTAATATAAATCCACAACTTGAGACTCTTAGCATTCCAAAAACCCAATAGAGCCATGCATCATAAATTTTTTAGCCTCAAGTGAGCTCTTCTCCTACTGGGATATCCTCTAATAGTATTCAATTCTCTAGCTAGTCATGTAGCCTACCCCATGGTGGTGATGACTCTCCCCAAGAGGACAATGGGGCCAAAAACTACTCCATTTAATTTAAGGATTTTATTTTTCCAAAATAGCATAATATTTTAAAACACTTAAAAAAATTGAATATGGATAGGGGGAGATCCTTATGGATGATGTTTCCCAATAAATGCCTTATCTTGGAATGTTAGATGTCTCATAGAGTCCTCTAAAAAATTATTTATGTGGATTATCTATCAACACTTAGGATCTTTTAATTTTATTTGTCTATAAGTAGTTAAAATATTAGGGTTTCTTTTACAAACCACTCTAAAAATTATATGGTCCAAAGATACTCAATTATCCACCTCACATAATGATGGATGTGGTGGTGCCAGTATCTTGGTTTCCCCAAAGTTTTCTTCCTTAACTTTTTCCAAGGTGGGTGCTCCATTACAATGGGCTATTTTGATTATCTTTGATGTTAATAGGATTTTATTAGGTATTCACAACATTTATGACCCAAATGATGGTCCTAATAGAACAAATTTATGGTGGTATTTAGCTGATAACCTACCCATCACCATATGGTTTGTGTGCAGGGATTTTAACATGGTGTAGAGTCTTGAGGACAAGGTTAGTGTACTATTGATGAGATGGTGTGTGGGAGTATGTGATGCATTATATTATTTATACATTAGTGGGGCTAGGTTGACCCTTTATTCTGGTGGGGTTTAATAACTTCCACTTAATGGTTTATGTGGTTTAATTATTGTGACAACATTAATAGGGTCCTTACGAGTTTAGAATATTATATGCTATTCTAGAAAAATATATTTTATTTTTATATTAATGATGGATAACGTGCCATTGTGCATTCTAAATACACTCTCTCAAACTAGAGTCCCATCACCTCTAGGGTGGAGTGGAGCAAAAACTACTTTAGAGTGCCACAATCATTTCTTCCTAAACACCTCCCTCCTCTACCATAAGGGCACCATCCATCTCATTTCTCAAGTTTGGAATCTTGTGATTTGGCCACTTTTTACTAATATTTGGATGGAGTGGTGGAATGAGGCTATCCTTAACACCACTACCTTTCTTTGCCACTATTGAAAATAGATTGCTCATGTTTGAAAGCAAGGGGATGAGGTTTTGATTAAAGAATACTAGAGGATGTAATCCTTCCTTAATTACAACCCTTTTAAATTGTAGTTGAAAACTCATGCTGCTTCTCTCAAATAACAACTCAAAATAGTAGATAATTATGTTTCTAGAGGGGCACAAGTTGGCTCTCACCTTCATTGGCTCAAAATTGGTGATAAGGATTCTAAGGAGTTTTAAAATTCTCTTAGAGCTAAGCAATCTCGGGACCATATCAAGTCCATCAAGTCATCTAAATTGAGACTCACTACTTTTCCCAACATCTCTACATTTTTGGGCCACTATAAATTAGTGTTTCAAGTTCATAAGGTAACAACTGAGAGGACTTAGGTTTTGTAGGAATGCCTTGATGTGGTTCCTCATAAACTCAATCTTACTAACCAAAAATTTATGTGATGCACCTTTATCTCTTCATGAGATCTCTCAGAGCATTCATTGCATGAGTAATGCCAAAGACCCAAGAATTTATGGCTTACCTTGTGAATTTTATAAATCCACTTGGTAATTTGTTGGGCCTGACCTTCTTCAAGTCTAAAAATAAGCACTAGAAAACAAATGTTGGGTTCCCTCATTAATCAAGGAAATATTAAAAACATACCTAAAGTGGGTGACCCAAAACTTATCACCAGCTGGTACTTGATCACTGTACTAAATGTATGATACAATATCCTCATTAAAGATATTGATAACAACCTTTATCTCATCTCACCTCCCATTGTCACACCTGAGTAAAATGGTTTTATAAAAATTAGGTATATTATTGACAACCTTATTTTTATTGGGAAGGCATGGAATGGGCAAGGGCCACCCATTAGAACTGTATTTCTCAAGCTTGATTTTGAGAAAGCTTATGATAGGATTGAATGATGTTTCATTTAGGCCATATGTTCTAGTCTATTGGATTTAACCAATTATTCATTTAGGTCATACAAACCCTCTTTATGAATGACTCAACCTATCTCACTATCAATAGTCTAAAATATGATCATATTATCCTTTATTATTCCATACATTAAGGTTGCCCCTTTGCCTCAACACTATATGTCTTGTTAGCTGAAGCTCAAGGATAACTATTGGCCCACAGAGTTGAGTTGGGTCTCATTTGGGGTATTATTTTTCCTGACTGATCCTCTCAACTCATCAGTGGCCACTTTGTAGATGATACTTTCCTCACTCTTGAAGATCAAGAAAAACCTTTAAAGCAGGGCATGCAATGTCTTGACATTTTTCACTGAACTTATAGATCAAGTCTGTAGTGGAATAAGACCAAATGCTTAAAACATAGTATGATGCCCATGCCAAATTAGTTATACTAATAAAAGTGGAAAAGGATTTGTAAAGGGGTAAATTTTAAGTTTTTAGGTATTATTTTTTCCTTTGATATTTCCCCTGTAGATTTGTAAACTGAGCGGAGAAAAAGGTTGAATGCTGGGTCACCAAACCCATCTCTTTAGTGGGAAATTATAGGTTTACACTAAAATTATCTTTACTAATCATGTTTATTATTCATCCTAATTGGCTCTCTTCAAATCCTTGTACAAAAATTTGGCTAAGATTTTGAGAGACTTTGGTCTAATTCCAAATAAGTGAGGGGTTTCCATAGAGTTGCCTGAGATATTTGCTTCCTTTATCATGATAAAGGAAACATCATGATAAAGGAAACATGGGAATTATTAACATATATAAATTAATCATTGTGCTATGTGAAAAATGGGTGGTTAGAGCCATTTAAGGTAATAATTCCTATAAAATCCTTCTATATCATTGTATCTCATCTAGATCTCCATCCAATAAATCTATTTGGAAAAACATTAGTTTCCATACTATATTGATCACTTCTAATCCTATTAAAATTGAAGGTTATTTTGAGGAAAAAATCATATATAAAGCATTTGAGGCTATTAATCCTTTTTTAAAATGGGTTAGTGAAGTATTTTGTAGTGGTATCCTCCAAAGACCAAAATTTGTAGTGGTTTCCTATTTTGACTAACACTAGCCTCTTATTGGCAGAAATATCTGGTATAAAAGCTTTGAGACTCTTCAAAAAATGGATTCAAATGATAAAGGATTTGGTTTCTACTTGTAACTAGGCTCCTTGTCCCTTGATAAAAATAATATTCAATTTTAACTAATTCTAACTTACTAGTTATTCTCCACACTTAGGAGTTAATGCCATGTGCAATGCTTCACAAGCTAGGTTTACAACCTCGACGCTCATGGTGGAAATTTTGGTGGTGGAACTATGATACTCACTTCAAAAATTATTTTTAGGGCCTCTTTTATCACGTGATGAGACCTTTTACATTAGCTACTAGCATGCTCAATAGGCATTGAAACCTCAATTCCTCACCTAGGACATGGTTTACCCAACTCAACCTAATTTTTAAGGCCAAACTTGAACCTAAGCTAGCTCATTTCATTTGGTGTCTTGCCTATCAAGGCCTTTCACTTGGGGAGCATATTTTCCACCTTATAATTTCTCAACCCAAGTATCTAGCCTGTAAAAGGCCTATTGGTGAGAAAATTTATCGTGAGGAAAAATAGATGTTTTATGTCAACAATCATGGGATAAAGTCCCTCTCCTATTAGCAAATAGATCTACCTTTTATTGAAAACAAAAAATATGCACTAAAGGAAACTATTTATAGAAAAATGGTTTTTAACGGGGTAGTACTTTTGATCATTAAGTATGAAAAGGTGATAGAAAGATAATATGAAAGGAAAGTAATAGAAGAAAGGAATATGCATAGAAAAGTAGAAGAATAACAAGTCCAGTGAGCTAAATTTAGAGACTTACTAAAAATGTCAAGAAATAAGGTGATTTCACTAGGAAGAAGCCTTTCTCATTTAATGGGTATGAAAGACATTACATGTTCATAAAAACATGCAACATACACCAAAATAATTGTGTTGGATTATTTTATAGCTAGACCTTTCCATAGGTGTACTAAAGTAATTAGTTCCCAACAAGAAGATACGTTAGCATTTCATGTAAGACTATGTTCTTGTATGCTCACCTGAAGCACACAATAATAAATTGGTTCTTATGGGTTTTTTCATGCAGTAATATTGGTGCATGATCATATACCTTAATCAATGACTAAATAGAAAAAAATACACTGATGTGGACCTAGTTTCAGTTAAGTAAATATACATGATTATGATGACAATTACCATGAGATTCAAAGTACTCATTGCACATGTTCAAAGAACATAAATTATATTTTATTATATCCAAATGAGAACCATAAGTTACATAACATATGTATGGATAACTTAGTGATATGAAGTAACTATAAACTGTAGTGCAATAATATTATTATAATGATATCCATGATTCTAATGTTTACCACAATCAATAAACCTATATCAATGCACAATAGCATTAAAGATCTATACACAATGGTATTTATACTTAGTTATCCTTGACCAAGTTGTTACAACAATTATGACACTTTTAGTGACTAGCCAATGATCTCTAGTGAAATAAGAATCATTGTAGCCACCTACTTTGTTTTCCTATAGACTCAGGCCTTTACACCCCTATCTTCCTATTCGGTGATGGATCCTCATTTCCAAGTGTCTATCTTCATGTAGGTTAGTGCCAAACTCATGTATGATTGAATTCTATTCTATCTTTGAGAATCACTCCTTAACCATTTCCCGCTTCTTTCATGCTCCCCAAGTCTTTCTTTATTATACCAAACCCTTCACTCTTATGTTATCCATTTGTTATAACTCCCCTATGACTGGGTCTTCTCACATCATGATCTATTATGCCATGGTCTTCCACATCATGTTTATTTTGATCCCTTACCAAAATAATTAGCCAAAATTTAGGGTCCAACATCAACCCACACTATGCTCTTAGTCCATCCTAGACTAGGCACCAGCCTCAACCTCAGCCAAACAATTAGGACCAATTTATTTTATCAACTTTTTGACACCTTCCCAATATGACAAGGTGTCAAACAAATTTATTATTATTTATTCAATTACCACCTTCAAATTATTGGTCTCCTTAGGTTGATCAAGTCATCACTTGAATTATTGACCAATCATTCAAGGGATGTGGAAGCATCCTTTTGAACCTCCTCAATTGTGGTGACCTCATCTACAACCTATCGTTGAAGTGCCATAAATTAGGAAGTTATTGGTTGTCAATGCACATTTATAATTTCTTCCATAGTTTTGAGATCTTTAAATGCCTTTGTGCACTTGATGTAATATTTTATTAATTGGGTGACATCAACCAATTATTGTCACTAAAGATCTTCTACCTAAATTCAAACTTTCAAAATTTTATCAGGCCACACTAGATTTTTAAAAATCCCATCTAAGATCGGAATAACTTCCCCAACTTGGTGCAAGGTGCACCTACATAACCCCACTACTTTAACAAATTGTTTAACTTCCCATGTTGTTTCATCTCTTAGCACAAGCTACTCCTTTCATCATTTCAATAAGAGATCCATAAGGGTATCTATCTTGTTAATAACCTCACCTTATAAAGGAACCCCATCCACTATCGCCAAGTCCTAGCTCAGATAGCCTTACATATATTAAATGTTTTGAACCTAATTGCTAATATGGCTTCTAGCTGGTATTTTAGCTTGGATACTTCCTCCTTAAGTTTCTCCCTCCCAGGTGACTTTTTTTATCAAAAATTTCCACCACCTTGCCATGTTTTTATTTAGCCTGGTGCACATTATATTCTACAAGCACATTTTATTGTGCTACCTTAGAATCCATTTATAAGAGTGCTACACTAGATTTTAAAGGATAAAGCTATCAAGGATCAACCCAAAGGGTGTGGTTAGATCCATCATTTGTTAATCCAATAGAAAGCTATCAAGAGACATCTTAAAATGGTGTTCTTCATTGTACATGTTAAGGAAAAATGACATCTCATACTAAGTGTGAATATAGGCATATTCTGAATGAAAATGGGAATATAAAAAACACATGTTGTTAGGGATACTTATCTGGTATAGGGTGTGAAGGTTGGTGGCTACGTCAGACACGTATGGTTTCATGGAGTTAGCTGACTATTTCTATTTAATGGGATCCTACTCAAGTATCTCAATTTCTATGTCTTACTCTAGCAAAGTGGTGCTAATGTTAGATCCATTTAATTCTTTTACTTCATATCCATCCCTCTCATCGTCAAATAGATCTTTAATATCTATCTGAGCCTTTAAAAGGGTGGTCTCTTCTACTTTCACTTAGGAGAGTGTCTTTTATAAATCAATATTTCCTTGTTCTTCAGTCATCCCCATGATCCCTCCTTGTAGTTCTTCCAACTCTTTCCTATCACCATTCTTAGGTTCTTCTACTTCTTGTTCAAAAGGAATAGTTTGTGTTGTTGGCACTGAGCCTTCTGATTGACTTATTGTTGGATCTCTTTTTGTTGAAGCCTTTGTTAAAGATGCCTTTGTTGGTGAAGCCTTTTATGGTGGTGCCTGTGCATTCCTTTGCCTTTTCACTAGTTTTCGATGAGAACTTATGCTGGCATCATGCTTGGTATGTTTCTTCCTTTTGAGTGGTAACACTAGGGGAAGCTTCTCCTTCTCATGATCTATGCTTCTTGAAGATTTAGTCTTAGGTTTTAATCTTTAAAAGAGATTATGAATTGAGCTCCCAACCAAGGTTAGATGAACCTTGATGTTAGTTCTATCTGTCTCATACTTTTTTCTATATGGTGGAGAGTGTGGGTCTCTAAGTAAATTCATTTTTCTTTACGTGTTATCATCTGTGTGTCATATATGCAGTTGATAGAGTTTATAAAGTACCACATTTTGAAAGCATATGACAACTTCAACCAAGTAGAAAGCTCTCTAGATGGGACCATCCTAATGCACACAAGAGAAAAGTATTGCTTGACATCAAATTTGGATTGATTTACAACCTATGTAGGTAAGTCCTTTGGAATGTGCCATTCATTCCCAAAGGCTTCCTTCATTCCATCATAACACAACTTCATCTAAAGCTTAAATTTTGGGTTAATATAGCTAGGGCATGTGATTGACCTGTAGTGCTCCAGAGGCGACCTATTTTTAGGTAGGTATAACCACCAAAATTCTATAGAGGTGTAATAATGTACACCAATTTCATTTAATACCATCAACAAAAGGAATACACCCCATAAAAACCTATGATTAGGCATATGATAAACCTTCTCTACATCTGTTATAGTTTTATTGGCAAAATACATTGCCCAATTATACTTCATGCCCTTAGTGACTTGGTGAGAAATATATTTATGGGCCATGTCCACCTTCTTCCATCTATCACTACCACCAACCTTTTTCATGATAATGTGTACAACTACTCAGAGGTTAGGATATTGTAAGTTCTTTATATGTATGGCATGAACCTTTTTCTAGTATTCTAATGTCATGGCTATCTTCTCTATTTTTGATGACTCCTCTAAATCAAATTCAAGGTCTACATCAAAGCACTCCAACCTTGATACCTTGATGATTATTTCAACCATGATTTTCATCTAATACCCAACAAAGTAGATATAATCATCATGCATGTGTAAAAGTAAAAAATTGACCGCCTATATAGGTTTTCCAAAGTAGGGGGGATTAAAAAGTTGGAAAATCCTCAAAGAGTCTAAGTCATTGAGTATCTTCTAATAATATGTCAATTCACTCCCAATGTTTTGGTTCTTGACTCTATAATCATCTTGTAGCTCAATCTCATTTCCAGGCTATCAGCGGTTGTAATCAAAGATAGTAGAAGTGGGCACATTAAATACCAAGTTTTCTATGGGTAGCACCATTTTTGGGTATTACATCTCCTTGATTAACAAAGGTGGGTGTGGAGGTACTTGATATTTCTTATTAGTTTTATGCACTATCCATGTTCCTTCACCTTCCATGTGCTTGCCTTGTTCTTCATGTTTTTCCTCCCTAATTAACACTATATCCTTGCCAACACTAGGTTATTCTTCTTCTAGAATGATTGATAGTGTCTCTCCTTTTTGGGACTTTTTATTAGGCTACATACCCCTTCATGGAACTTAAATGTTGAGGAATAGACATCCAATGTTCCCAAATGAATACTTTTTTCTATTGTAGGTGTCTCATCTCTCCTTATTTAATGCCCATGAATGTTAGACACTAACCTCTATAACTTGTAACTCAAGAATTCCTCCACATTATTTTAGTCTATCTAGCTTTGTCTATTCATTTAGATGAGAACACACTTTCAATGATTAATAAACAACTGGAAATTGGTACTCTACACTTGACTAGAATTACCTGATTTCATTTGTTCACTATTCGACTCTGTAAAATCACAATCACAATAATGGTAAAATGTGAAATATACCAATTAATGTATTTTTATAGGTTCAAGGAGTAACTTGGAATTTAATACCCCCTCCCTTTAACCATCACTTCATGTAATCAATGGATCCAATAGTAATGCCACACCATGATGTTGGCACACTTACCATTACCAGTACCTCCTTATATTAATGGCATGTCTTATCTTACACTTTTCTCAAAGTACATGACAAATATAAGAGAATTTAAATATTCATACCAAGAGAATATTCACACCAAAGGTGAGAATCATAATTTAAATAAGAGAGCTTATGGTTATGAACCACATCCTACATAGCCTTTATCAATATACACCTTTGCTTGAATGCCTTTGTATATGCATATATTCCACTAGACCATACCTTGGAACTTACATGTAACACCTGTTAATCCACACCAAATGCGCTTCATGGTCTTTCATGAGAAAATAAGTATCAAGTTGTAAAAATAATACAAAACAATAAAAAGGGCACATAACTAAGGCAATGCTTTATTAAAAACAAGAAATCCTAAACTACTGTCATACACCTTATAGGTACAATCAAGAAAAACTTAGACTAAAAAATACGGCCATAGGTGGCTACCCTTGTAATGACCAAGAACAAATTAGCCATGTAATTATTTTAAATGGCACATGCACCTAGGTCAAATACTGTGAACAATAAAGGGACCATCCCAATGAACATGGAGCTTCCTGGAGTGGCACACAAACTTTGAGTCATAGAATAAGATGTGCATTATTAGTGTAAAAGTCTTATGTTTGAGGTGGAATTCATGCCATACTTTTTATTTGTATTTCTTGACATCTTGACTCCAATGAGAAAGAAAATGAGCCTCATCCAATTGTAACAAGGCATCTAGGCTTGATTTTAATGATGGTTCATTGTCTATCCATCCAATGCACATAATGCAAAGAGAGGGAACCAAGAATTATACTAGAATAACGGCCTCATCTCCAAACACAAGATTGAACAACATAATTTTATTGAGGTGCTTGTAAGTTGTTTAGTAGGTTTAAATAACTACGGATGCCCGATCATCCGAGTTGATATGTCTAATATTACATATATTTATAAGGGTTGTGCCCAAGATTTTTTTGAACACATTAGTAGTGCCATTTATCTAGGATGATATGGTGTGGTTTTATAATGGGAAATCATAAATTTAGTTAACGATACTTGAATAGTGTCATTGGTAAAATGCATACCATGGTCACTAGTAAAAATCACTAGATATCTAAACCTTGTAATAGTATTTTCCCAAATGAAAAACACTATAATTATTATAGTACAATCCTATGTTGGTGTTACTTCAGTGAAATAGGTGAGATAATCAATTGCTATGATGACATAGTGAGAACTAGTATGCCATTTGACTAGGTTGATGGGGCCAATAAAGTCAATGGCCCATTTTTTAAATGGTTCCTATCATATAATAGGATGTAATGGCATTACATCCTAGTGATTGGGTTTACCCACACCCTAAAAAATATCACATTGACATGAATGCAACTTTGCATCTTGGAAAAGAGTAGGCCATCATAAACCATCTAAAAAAACTTTGTGCATAGTAGCCTCATTGACATAGTTTCCTCTAACAATACCTTGATGGAATTCATGGAGCACATCATGGCACTCATGTTTCATGACACATCATTATAGGAATTCATATTGACAAAGCTTATAGAGGTCACCTTTGATGATTTATAATGGATCAACACAAATGGCTATTGCTTTTTAGCCCGTAAACTTAAATGATATAGAGATGTGCCAGTGGTTAAAAAGGATGCTATGTCCTCTAACTCCTTAGGAATGCATGAGATGTGAAATAGATGAACATCAAGAAGTCCATCTTCAATGGCATGCACCAATTTACCAGAATCAATTCTTGAAAGATGGTTAGGACTGTAATTAGCTTTAACAAGATTAACCATGACAAATAACTATAATTCTTGAAATAACATGATCTAGTGGTAAATGCGATCATGTCAAATGGGTTTATTAAATAAATAATTGAATGCTTCATGGTCTATGTATAAAATAAAAGGAGTCACCAACATATATTATCAAATTTTTTGTAGATCATAAACCATAGATATTTCCTCATGCTCCATGGAAGTATAGTTCTTGTTAGGAATAAATACATAAATCCATGTAGAATAATTTCAAAGAATTACAATAATAGATATGATTAAAGATACACAAAGAAAAAAAATAAAAATGCAAAATAAGAAGACCAAATTTAATGTGGTTCAACCAATGTGGGATACATCCACTAAGAAACACTTGCTCAGATTTTATTACAAGTCACCAGAGTACAATCACTCTCAGATCTGTCTTCACAATTACAATGCACAAATATTGTTTGGAGTTGTGCTCAACAAATCCTCCTAAATTTGCACCTAAATTCACACACTTTGTTGTTCCATCTCAAACCCCTTATTCTCATGATGTATTACCTATAAAATATCTATCTATACATAATACATCAACAATGTGGTATTACAAAACAATGGGTACCAAAACTATGGGCAAAGTCAACCCAAAACGATTTCCCATTACAGGGGGTCCAAATTGTTTTTGGGGGCTACCACCCTTGAACCCTCATCTATTGGGGGCTATCACCCCCGAACCCCTGCTTGGGGGCTACCACCCCCAAACCCCCACTTTTCAAGGGTTATCACCCCTACACTCCTATTTAAGGCCTGACCTTGCCTGACTCAAACCCTAGCAAGAATACATATAGAGTGTACAATATATTTAAAATATATAGTATTTAAAAATACATTATAATTTATAAATAGGCTCCAAAACATAATAGTTATTCTTGACCAGAGTAAGGTTTATACTTTCAAAGTAAATAGGGTGATCTAGATTACCCTCTCTAGGTTGTGTAAAAGTATCAAACTGATGACTTTACCAAAAGCATCGACATGGAAATGGAATGATTAAGTCTAATTAGGGAACTAGAGAATCGATATAATGATGATCTTGTATTTTAAGGCTACAAAATCTTCTTGGGATGATCGATCCAAATGAAGTATTCATTGTGTTTCAAGAGCTCGTCTAATGGTGTTGCAATCCTTACATATACCCAAATAAATTTCTTGTAGTACATAGGATGACCTAGAAAGGTGCAAACCTTTCATTCGGTAGTTGGCACCTGTAGATGGAGGATGATGAAAATATTAGTGAGGTCCACTAAAAGGCCATCTTGGCATATAATGTGACCAAGGAAAAAACCAAATGGGGTAGAAAAAAGACACTTATTCAAGTTGAGAGAGATTTGAAGTGCTTTACAATGCTAAAACATAAGACTGAGATTGGAATAATTTTTTTTTGCCAAGATGTATATGGTCCAATCATAAAAATAAACCTAAATAAACTTATGGATGAAGTCTTTAAAGGCCTTAATAGCTATTCTAGAAATTATGGTGAGTGCATTCTTCAACTTGAATGGCATGACAATATACATAAAGGACCCTTAATTAGTTGCAAATGTAGTCTTATGTCTATCTTCCTCTATGAACTGGACCTGATGGTATCCTACAAACCCATATGTGAAAGTGTAAATTTCACACTGATCAACACCTTTGAAGATTTATTTGATGAAAGGCATCAGGAAAGGATAAGTAATGAAAGCTACGTTAAGTATCTTATAGTCTAAAGAAATTTGGATGTGCCCATATTTTTTTATAGTTATCACCATGGGGTTAACCGAATCAAACTCCTCAATAGGAGAAATAAATCATATGCACAACATACTATCAATTTCTTCTTTAACTTGTACACACAAATTTGGTTTCATTTGATAAGCTTGCTTCCTGATTGGGTGAGTGCCTTCAACTAATTTGATATGAATTTTACCCAAGGATGAATGAACACCCTTCATCTCACTATAATTCATGGGAAAGGTATATTAATATTCCTTTAACAACTCAAAACTTTGGATATCTCTATATTAGACTAGTAATTACCCAAAGTAGCTATCTTTGGAGCATCCTCCATGCCAATGTTTCATTGTATGGTTTCAATTGGTTCCAAGTACAGGTGTTGTGTATCAAGAAGTGTGTCATAAATAGTTATAACACTATAGTCTATGGGTATATCCAAATTATTAGTCAATGGGTCAGGTGGATTAGATCCTTCACATTCATCGACATGAAACATGAGTTTTTACTTACCTTTTCAAATTTATTCACATAGTTCATGATTGATGATAGGTTTTGGTACATAGGAGGATTTCTCAATAAGATCATTAAAAATGGTCAAACTTCTTTTAGCACACCATAGATGCTTCATAGGTGGTATTCTATGGGATTTAGGTCACCAATAATTATTTTTTGTATTTATTGTAGTGTAAGGTGCAAATCCATTCTTGGAGATGAATAAGATATGCTGAGACCATGTTATTCTTTAGCAAAATCCATAAATGGGTACCTAGATGGTGATCCTCATGAACATACCATGCTATGGCCTAGGTATGCAAGGTGCCATAAAATGAATGAACTCATAGATATTCTGGTAAGAAAGATTCATCAACCAACCACATTGCCTCACATGCCTCTAGGTGAGGTTCTAGTGCTTGGACTCCACTATAGCTAATGGTGCATGTTATCAATTAGATTTTGCACCCATTTGTATTTATAGTATTATGAGTTGCATGAGATGCAACATGAGGGAAATATAATGAAATAATGGTATCACCTCCAAGATGTGAAACCTTTTCAATTTAAGGTGAACCTCAAAAGAAACCTAACCTCCTTTCACTAAGCTTAGTGTAAATAGTATATGACCAGTTCACATCAAACTACTACCTCTTAGTGATCTTGCTCCTAACTAAGGTTTTGATTTGTGAGGAAAAGAGTTTTAGAATGAGTTTTAAAACTAGAAAATGGTGATTGCACCAAATAGTATAATAGAAATTAATGATTTATTTGTTTGAACACATTTGAATATTTAATATACTAAAATTTATTGAAGCATAATCTTATACAAAAATGAGATCAAAGGTAAAATTGGGCATTTATCAGATAAGGAACAAAGTTCTTTTTTTTTCCTCAAGAATTTTTCAAAAGAGTAGAATCAATACCAAAAATGAAATATAAGATTGAAACAAGACTTAGATTATTCAAAAATTTAATAGATAGCCATACATAAACAAAGATAATATAATACAAGGAAGGCAAAACTTCAGTCTATTAGCATTCTCTAGGTTATAACATGTAGATCAATTCTACGAAGGTGGAATAATTTCTCTAACAATAAAAAAATATCATGGGCTATGTAGGGAACCCATATTTATGAAAAATCATGCCCCTAAGAGACGGAAAATTAACAAAACCATATACTCAGTTCTAGATCAAGAAATCCAGGAAACTTCATGCAAATGTCATCCTTTCTAGCTTGAAATGATGTCTTTAGTGGAGTAAAAGGGGGAGAATAATTATGTAATGGCTAGGTGCTTCACCAGGTGTTGAAAAAAGAAAAAAATCCATTGGAGTCTTCTAGTTGAACAATTTTTTCTTGAGTTCAATTGAGGGAGTCTCTCCATAAAATGGGGCACCAAAATGAGCCATGACTTGGTCAAAATTGAATGCTTTTAACATTTTGATATTTTAAAAACTTACAAAACCTAACTTGTAATTTGTAGTTGAGACTTTTATAACTTTTAAGTCATTCAACTTGAAAAAAAGTAAAATGCAAATTACAACATGAGTTTTTACAACTAAAGTAATTCAAACTTGACAAAAAGAAAAGTGTGAAATACAAGTTACACTTTTTTCAATTTAAATCCTGACAAAAATATTATTGAAAATTTCAAGTAGCTCTATCACAACTTAAATTTAATATCTATCAAAATTATAGTTGCAATTTTCAACTTTATAATGTATCTTACAATAATTAAAATTTAAAAAATGTGTGTCAAATAATCAAGTAATCAATCTACAATAGTGATTTTTGAGGATTCTTTATCCTTTTTCTCTTTTGTTTTCTCTATATAAGCATCAAAGCTACTAAATATCTCTTGAAGGTGATCTTCATCATAGCAAAGTGTGTAAATATTATTGATTTCACATTCTGATATTACCTCTGATAGTTATCTAAAAGCAACTTTATAGACTTGGGTATCTTTTTTCATTTGATATAGTGTATTCTGATACTTGATGAACTGATGAAAGAAATTCAATTTGAAAGTTGTATCATGTGCTGATTCCTTCTTAACTAACCATTTTAATTTATCTTGGACCTCTTGAATAGGGAGAGGTTCATCTTGGTGATCTATTACATCATGTGACAATTTACCAAGTAAATATTAAATATCACAAATTATATCTATGGCATTGTCACATGTAGTTTTGGCCTTCTTAATACTCTCACTGAGTGTTCTAATTTTTAATTTAGCTGATTTGTTCATCTCTTCATGCTTTGAAGGATTCTTTAATATCTTTTCTAACATGAGGGTGTCAGGCTAAATCAGGTCAACAACCTAAAAATTTGGAAAGTATAGGTTCAAACTTTCAATCTCTACTTCATATTTACTTATCTCTACTCCCTTTTGTGATTAGTTCATTAGCCAAGTATTTTGTATTCCTAACCATGGTACTAATCTCTATCATTTCCTCAAATATTTTTTTGCTAGGGAACTAAGAGAGAGATTAAGTTAGCTAGGTAGAATAAAGTGAATTAGCTAGATCTATGAACTTTATTAAGGTAGCTGTCAACTACTAAACCTTATTTTCCATTTCATATTTAGTGACCTTGGTAGTATCCATTTTCTCAAAAATAGAGCTTATACTTGACTGAATATCATGATTTAATCCTTCTCTTGTTGGATGACCTAGGCATACTTTAAATATCTGGTAATCCTGCACCACTAAATCTTCCTTTTGTTTGTCTGGTGGGGGAAAAGCTATCTCCACATATTTTTCCCCTACTGCATCATATGAGATTCTAGAGATGGTCTTGGGGCCTATCTTTGGTCATTTGGATACCTATAATAGACCAAAATCTAGAGTGCTGAGAGATATCATCAATTTCCTTTTCTTTGACACTAATTATGTCAGTGAACTTGGAGTGGCTACCTATGAATCCTATGTTGTCCTAACATGCACTATTATCTGTGAGTCTATAGCTAAAGATGTTACATTGGTGGTTACTATGATAAGTGCCATATCTACCACTGATATTACCACTAAATCCTTAATTGATGATTTGGTTATCTCTTCCCCATTGGTGGGTTGAGTAACCACAATTTTATTAGCAATTATCTCTATTTCCACCTCTTTGGTGGGGGTTTGGGTTAATGTGAGAGTGAAAGAAGGCAAGGATACTTGGATGGCTGAAGTGGATGTGGATGTGCTTATTGGGGAAGTGAAATTTGGAAGTGACATAGGTGGAAAGGTAGGAACATATGGTTAAAACAAGGGAACCTGTGGAAGGGTGGAGTCCAAAGCAGTAAACGAATCAATCAACATAGTGGGAATACTTAGAGTGGGTGAAATGAGAAATGTGATGGAAGATGGAGATGGGAGTGTATTCGAACCAGTGGTTATGATAGATAGTGGGGTTTTATTCAAAATGACTAAATCAATAACCATGTATTGTTGGGTGGTGTTGGCGATTAATAATGTGGTAGTTGATATAGGGGATGAGGTAAAAGTGGTTGTAGAATAAGGAGGTGAAGGTGGAGTTGGAATAACTAACTACACTGATTAAATTGCTACCAAAAGAGCCACTTTTACTAGGGAATTAGATGAAATATCAATTACTTGCATTGGTGGGCTTATGGAAATAGGAGGGTAATTACTTGTGTTGACTAGATAGTGGAGACATGAGGATGGATTATTTGTGTTGGTTAGATAGTAGCTGTGTCCTCTATGAAAACTGATAGTGGTTGATCCATTAGTTGAGTTGCTAGTTCTTGGCTACTAGAAGAAGCCCTTTTTGTCTTTTGATTCTTCTTCCACTTATGTGAGATAAATAGACCCACTACCTAATTTGATTGGATTCCAATGCTAAAATCCTCTACTATTGTTACCACTACATCCTTATCCTTCACTTTTCTCAACCTATTTATGATATTTAAGGTCTCTTTGGTTATTTTGACCCCTTACTCCTTAACCAATTTAGTGTCCTATTTATATCCTGGGTGGTCCTATTTAACAAGGAGAAGGATTCAGGTGTGGACCACTTGACTAGAAGAAGAGGTTGGAGATAGATTTGATTGTCATAATAGACCCTATCTATTGGCTATTCCTCATCTTTTAAATCTTCTAGAATTGGTGCCATGTTATAGGTCCTAATTTGTTCTAGGTTCATTCTAGAATAAAATCTTAATCTAATCTCTTCTTCATCCTACATATCTTCCCAATAATATTCATAAAAAGGAATATGGGAATATGTGGTGCCCACTATACTAGAAACATAGCCAGTCCCATCATAAAAGGGCCTAGCATTGAGATCTCTCAAGGTAATTTGAGTCATCTTTGCATCCAAAAATTTGGCCTTAGATAGGGAATGGCAGGTGTATCTCCCTATAATGATAGGGAAGTGGATCCCTATCTTGTGCCTACTTGATTAAAACTTGTGAGTTTCCTCTAGTTGATTCACTAGTTCCATTAGGGCCCATTTGTCACTTACATATCTTGGAAGGGTGTAAGGATAACCACTGAAACCGCCCACTTTGATATATGAATATATTAGGATCTAAATGAAAGATCACAACCATTTTGTAATTTTTGATTTTGTAGCATTAGAAAATCTTCTCCTCCCTAGTTCTTTTTTAAACATGATTATGATGCAGTAGACAAAAGCATCATTGACCCTTTTGAATTATTGTTTGATTTCTTCTAAGGTGAGATCGGGATAGTACTTAAATTTTTTGTTTATTTGATCAGAAAATATTTTTAATCCTATGAATGCCCTCCCTTTTTATAAAATATAGACAAGGTATGAAGTTATACATAATTTATCTGTAGTTTAGACCTCCATTAACTATTTATGAATGGAGTCAAAAATCAACTAGGCCTAGTGAATATACTATTTATTCTTATGGATTACCCAAATGTATTGGTACATCCAATCTTGATAATTCTTTGCATTTGGGTTCCCTGTAACTCTATGCAAGTGTATAATGATGTCCCTTACTTCATCCTTGAATTCTATCCTAGCCAAGGTCTTATGCATTCTCATGGCTATAGATCTAGGGGTTTCTAACCACTATTTTTTTAACACCTGTGAATAGGCTGCATTATTATCCTAATATAATTTTTTTGAGGATTTTGGGGTTATATCTATGTAGCTTTCATATTCTAGGATCAAGAACATAATATCAATGAAATCAAGATCAAGATTCAGAATCTTCTATCCTTTATTGTTCACTACTTCCCTCTTCTTAACATCATAGTGTTTATCCATGTTGAGCACAAGCTTGAGGCTTTGTAATAAGAGTGGGAAGACTGTAGTGTGGGGAAAATCACTGTCATAGATGCTCTAACTCCAATCATTCTTGAATTATACATTTACTTTATTCTAAAAGTTTGCTAGGTTTATGTGACCTAGATCTGTGTCAGTGATCTCGTTAGTGTTTGAATCCAAGCTAGATGGGACACTAGGTAAATGGGTGTGGGAAACCAACTATAGATTTGGTTGGGATTTGGCCTTGTAATTATAGGTTATTTCTTTGGTTTGAACTTGGTGGGTTTTTGTTATGCTTCTATAGTTGAAAAATCTGGTGGAGGTATATGTGTAATTGTAGATTTAAAGTCCAAATTAAATATCTGGTGTCATTTTGACTTGAAATTACACTTAAAAAGTTTAATAAAATATCTAGTGGAAAAATGGTGTGTAGAGGCCAGTCAGACTTTCAACTGGAACTCATAGTTGTGAAAGCAAGGGGAAATCTCTACTGGGGGTTTAATGTGTATTAGCAACTAAAATATCTATGGGGTTTGATATTGAGAAGGTAGAATGGATTTATGTAGGGTATATTTTGGGAATATCATATATTTTATTAAATTTGATAAAATACCTAGATTTCTTAGAAAGATCTAATAGAATCACAATAGTATTGACAAATCTAATAGGAAGATTTCAACATATGGATGTGAAACTAAAAATTATGAGCAATGATGATGTTTTTCATGATTCTAACAAAAAAACCTAAAATTTATCACAAAAAACCTAAGATTTTTTGAAATAACAATGGAAATGATTGAAAGAAATGTGGGCGACCTAGAAAAATACCATGAGTGTGCATGTGGGGTTTGGTAATGGTAGATCTAGTGCATGGTGTTTTCATTGCTTGAAAATGGTAGTGAATGAACTCGACATTGTTCATCTTAGGTTTTTGGTTCATGATCTCACTTGGAAATGAAACTCTTGATTTGGTTTGAAGATGTTAATTTATAAAGTGAAAACCTAACTTTTATATGAAATTATGTAATTAATGATAAACATGATGGTAGATGAATGAACAATGGAAAGTTAGGGCATTGGAGTTATTTTGAAACTTTTAAAGTTTTAAAATAATAATTTAATTTTTAATCTCTACTTTATGCTTAGTGGGTCATTAGAGGTGAGAAATACTATAGAGGTGGGTAGCAGGATCTCATTTACACTTTACAACTTTGTAAAGTTGTAAAGTGTAGTAGGAGTTTTGATTCCCATGGGGTAGTGGTGACTGGGAAAAAATGGATCTTGTGTTAAACATTATAACGTTAAAAAGTTGTAAAGTGTAATCAATGTTTTGATTCTCATTGATATCAAATAAAAGTAGAAATTAGACTCTTGATTGCACTTTTCAACTTGTAAAGTTGCAAAGTGTAACTGAAGTTCTAGTTTTTACTAGGCATTAGGTAAATAGGAAAGTGAAGGTTTAGGTACACTTTATAACTTTTCAAAGTTTTAAAATGCACCTAAATCTCTAGTTTATGCTTAGGTCTTGGAATAATGTATTTAGGTCACTTTTAAAGCTTTTTATCAAAAAATTATGGGTTTCCCTTAGGGTATAAGGTGTTTTGATATTTATCGCACAAAAATATCAACACTACCTCATACATGGTTATCATCATGGAAGGTAGAACATACTTAGTCCCAATAAAGGAGACACTCATGATGATTTCACCACTACCTCATCACTTTGACACTAAGAAGGTGAACCCATGAGCATACATGATAACCATCAGAGTCATATAAAGCCTCTAGTCACTGGATGAAGTCATGAACTTCTATTTTCTCATGGAACTGTGAAGCTTCATCAATAATTTTGAGTGGCATATCCAAAATTGTTCCTCACATGACTTAGTAAGTGATAAGATGAAAAAATATGGCACTTATGGTACAAGTGTGAAATGTCTTCATGACTACTAATGACACCAAACACTCTCTTAGTAATGTTATAATCAGTTTGTGCCCCAAAATCACATGCATTACTCATAGTATCAAGAAGGACTATGTGTCCATCCATTAAAGGATGCCATCAGGGGTAATATCATGATGCTCAATAACTCAAGATATGACATTGTATATGTGATTAATATCCTAATCCACACTAATAGGTTCAACATATGGGGGCTCATGTGCTTTATCCAATGGGATGATAATGCACTGATCAATATTTTCAAAGCTAATATATCTCTTCTTGAAGCTTAAATTGGTGTTATTATCATAGCACAAAGGATGACCCAATACGGATGAAAAGTCATTAGCCTCAACCAATTATATAACTTCAAAGTCATATTTGAAAGGTACTCTAAAGATATCTATAATTGCATTTTTGAGAATGCCAATCGATAGGGCACAAATGTTATTGGATATGAACAATACATGAGGTGAGGGTTGTAAGGCCAAGCTAGCCATTTTTTCCATGAATCCTTTATGAGGACATTGACCTTAGTTCTAGTGTCAACTAAAATATCCTAGAGCACCCATCCATCAATGAAACATTTACCAATATTTCCTTGTCCTCTTATAGGCTAGGAGGAACAAAAGTATCTCATCATTAAGCATGGTTTAATAGATGATCTCAAGTTATCCTTGACATATAATGTTCAAGCCAATTACTTAACTTTGGGATAATATCCTATTCTAATAGGCACTTTCAAATATATTTTTAGCCATCTTGCATCATGCCTTGATGTTCTATGGCCTTCTACATATCAACACATTGGGCAACATCACAATCCTTAAGAAATTGAATTTCCCCTTGTCATTCCCATACCAAAGTCATAATATCTTGGAGCACTTATTTCTATTTTTGAGTATCAATATACCTAGTTTCATGAGGCTCTTCATGATGTACCTTCTCAATGGGTGGAATGGATTTAGATTGGGACTATCCACCACTTTATGTTGTAATGTTAACCTATTGGGCCATCAGAGTGCTAGATCATAGTTGCTAGTGTGGCTTCTTAATGCATATCATACCAACACCCTTCTCATTTCTTTCTTGTATTATATCCATGTACAAATTAAGACATTCCTCAAATTTATTCTATTTTTTACAAAAATAAAATGCTGGATAGATCACGAAATCTCACTGGTAGTGATCTGAAGAACGACATTTATAACATGTCTATGGTGGAAAACATCCACCTCCTCATCCCCATCCCTGGACTCATCCACAATGTCTAACATTATCTTTATTATTTGAAATATAAGTTTGACATGTATCATGCATACATACCTTATGAATATCACTAATGAGATGACAATAATTAGTGTCATGGGTATAAGCATTGCATATCTTGAATAGTTAGACACTTTAGATTGTGTGGCCCTTTGCAATAGAGGACAAGAGAAAACATCATGTTCTTCATGGGAAATTTCATAAGACTACTTTAGTATATCATGGATTTTATTATGAAAATAATTGTTTCTATTATGACCCTTAGACTCACAATCACTACACCATAAGCCACTATAAGTGTCATGCACATTATTTGTAGTTAGATTTTCTAACTATGATGCCATTAAAGATATTTGAGCTTCCATAAATAGAATATTTTAAGTATCAATGCTATCAATAAATTTAATATAGAGGGAATATTCTAAGGCCTCATGTGGGATGGTAAAGGTTCTTTTAGATAATGTCCATCTAAAGGGGAGAAACAATCCTCCTATGAACCACTAAGCATGATGAGTGGCATTGATCTCGAATGAAATTTTATATAAGAGTGTCTTGAATTGTGCATCATACTCACACACACTTTCAATTAGCTCTTATTTTATATCCTTTAGTGTAACTATACTTTGTTACTCAAACTCTAAAATATCAAATTATTGGAGAAATGTTGTCTTAAGTTGATCATAATCAACCACTACTTGTTGAGGATCATACTTCTTATATCATTTGTGAGCTCTTTATAGAAGTGTGGTCACAAATTATGTTTCTTTTCACTCAGAGGAGGTTATGTCACATGCTCTCTAGATAAGTTCAAAATTATGAACATGCTCCATGACCTTATCCATACCTCAATATTCTAGTAAATGAAACATCATTTCATAATACAAAGTAGGTGGTTGAGGTACTTATAACAATAGATACTGAGAACTTTCAAATCCTCTTATTCTTGGAGGTAAAGCCCACCACTTCCTCCTATACCACCTCCTAGTCCACCAATCATTCCACCACCTATTCCACCTCTTTCACCCCATATAATGACAAAAACATGTGAAATGTTAGGAAATATAGCAGGTTGATTCACTATATTTGAGCTAGTACTTTGCCCATTATTTATGATGGGCCCACCTTACATACCAAGTTGGACCATGAAACTATCTTGAAAAGGAGAATAAAGAGTTAATATACTATGGTCCAAAACTTTCTCAACTAAAGTTTCTCCTACAAGGTCAGTCTCTGACTCTATGTTATCTATATCCCAATTATGTATGATTAATTTATCTAGCTCAAATGCATGAGATCACACTATGGTAGTGGAACTAGGTTGGTTTAATTCAATTTATTCAAGCTCCACTACTTGGTTAGTTCCTCTCCCATATAATAAATTTAGTGGTGGTCATACTTCATAAGTTGGTGAGTCCTCTTGTGCTCTTCTACTTCCATACTAATCCCAGTAGCACTTCCTAAGTCCTCTCATCACCTTTCTATTTTATTTTCACCAATAATCCTTCATCGAGCTTCATCATATTTGTGCTTTTACAACTCCTACTGATTGGATACCAATCAAAACCGATTATCCTTCATAAGTACCCTTGCATTCCCGTCCCTACTATGCTACTCATGCAACGATGAGTTTATCCCTCCATAGGCAAAACTTCAAGTTAAAGTCAATAAATAGCTTCTTTAGTTCTAGTGGGAAATGCCTGATATATCAACCACATGGTTCTTAAAGAAACTAGAATTTTACTTCTTCTAGATAGGAATAAGTGGTTATGGCATACTCTAAGATGTAGCTATTCAACACCCCTCTCCACTAAATACTAACAACTCGTATCCATGACTCTCCCAAGTGTGCTAAGGCCCTCTGATGCTCTATCATCCAAGCTATCCTTCGTTCAAAATTTATTGATCAGTCTTAAGCATAAACCATGATCTAAGTATGTAGATGAATAAGAACTTACACAAAGAAAGTTTCATATAAGGAACTATAGATATTTTTTTCAACCCATACATGTGTAGAAGCTCCTAATTTAAGAAATGGAACTAAAAATTTATCTTTGACCCCGATAAGCCATTGTTCAATATTTTTGAGAGATAATTGCTTGAGAATTTTCCATCACCATGAAACAAGAACTACGATTCCCAAAAATGAATACAAAATGTTGGGGTATTTTATATATGGACCTTTCCCTAGGCATGCCAAAGTAATTAGTTTGTAATAATCTAATGCACTAGCATTTCACATAAGATCATGTTCTTGCATGCTCACCTGAAGCACATAGTGAGAAACTAGTTCCCATGGGTTTTGTCATGCATAATATACTTGTCATATATTGGTACATGACAACATACCTTAATCAATGATTAAAAAAAAATACACCGATGTGGCCCTAATTTTAGTTAAGTAAAAAACCATGATTATGATGACATTTTCCATGATATTCAGAGTACTCATTGCACATGTTCAAATAACATAGATTCTATTGTATTATATCCAAATGGAACCATAAGTTACATAATATATGTATTGGAAACTTAGTGATATAAATTAAATATAAATTATAGTGCAATAATAAGATTATAATTATATCCATGATTCCACTATTTATCATAATCAATCAATCTATATCAATGTTTAGCAACATTACAAATATCTACATAGGGGTATTTATACTTGTTTTTCCTCGACCAAGTTGTTAAAATAATTATGACACTTCTAGTACCTAGCCAATGATATATAGTGAACTGAGGGTCATGGTAGCCATATACTTTGTTTTCTTATAGACCTGGGCCTTTGTACCTATATATTCTTATTTAGTGGTAGATCCTCATTTTCAAGTGTCTATCTTCATGTGGGCTAGTTCCAAACTCATGCATGATTGAAGTTTATTCTATCCTTGAGAATCACTCCTTAACTATTTCCTGCTTCCTTCATGCCCCCTATGTCTTTCACTTTTATATTGATCCCTTCACTCTCAATTTATCATTTGTTATACCTCCCTTCTAATTATGTCTCCTTGCATTGTGATCTCTTGTTCCATGGTCTTTCGTGCAATGATTGTTTCGCACCCTATTTGTTCTACACCATGTTTGTTCCCCATCCTTACCAAAATACTTAGCCAAAATTAGAGGTCTAACAAATTATCTACTGTTGATAAGAAGAATATGACAACTATCTTGTATTTCCTTGTAAAGATTATGATTTTCACCCCACCAAGGTTTTAATATTAGTAGAAATTAAGAATGTAAATTCAAAGAAGAAATTCAAAAAAAAATTCTTGTGTTTAAAATAATTAACTATAATCTCAACAATATTTTTAAATAATAAAATAAAATATATTTGGATGTAGACACATACATTTTCTATGAAGATATTTCAGACACAAAATTTGCAAAATTTCTCCTTATACTGATTTTCTTTGAGTCGTAGATACAATATCCTCTTTCTCTATTTTGATAAAAAATTCTAACTAGTAAGAACCTTTAAAAATGAGACTTTAACTTGTATTTATAGGTTGAAATGGGTGTTTACACTACATAACCACCTTTTTAATAAGCTTTAAAAAATATAATAGCAAATTTGCACATATTAAAAACTTATAAAAACACATTTGGCAATTTGCATAACTTTCAAAAATGCTTTGGTGTTCTTGCATGACTTGAAAAAGTGAAATAGTGAATTTTCACAACTTTAAAAAATGCATTGGAAAATTTGCATTACTTGAATTTTTTAAATGAAACATACAATTTGTAAATTACTATTACAAAAATATGCAAATGGAATTTACAAGAATGACTCAAAAATCACAAAGTAGAAAACTATTCAAAATATGATGATGAGCTATTCTTTTTCTTCTTCACTGAGGGCAATCTGGATCTTATCTTCCTCTAGTTGTGGATTCTTCCTCTAGTATTCATCAAACTTTTATAGTATTTCTAACACTTTGTCTTCATCTGTGCCATCTGAATATGTATAATCTATCTCTGCATCACAATGTAAATTTATCATCTTGTGAGCTATTCCTTGAAGTCTTTGTAGCATTGTATTAAGATTATCCAAATTATTTTTATATTTGATCAACTTTTAAATTGACTTGTAATTAAATGCAGATTTTGGAGTTAGAAATTGCTCAATATTCTTCTTGAATTGATTGAAAATGATTTACTCAGAAATCACTTTCCCATTATCATTAATGTATGTGTAATTTGATTTCCCTATTCCTCCCATTATTTCAAGGAGAGAATCACCTCCCATTGACTTAGAATCATTGAATTTTTTAGTACTTTCCTTGAAAATTTAGATTTTGAACTTGATAGTCCCTATAAACTTAGTAAGGTATACATATTCTTCTTGAATGAGGTCATCTGGAAAAGTATAAAAGAAATATTCCAACTTGGCAATAAATCCGTTCCATTTTTTTACCTCATCATCATACTTGTCTTCAAATTTAGTTACCTATTCATTGTAACTAGATTTCATAACACATGGTCATTACCATATGAATAATATTTACACCTTGACGTAGAATTTTAGCAGACCATTCTGTTCTAACCCTATCATATGTCTAATTTATACCATAACATTTAGTGTTTATTTATCATAAATTTGATGAACAATTGAAGAAGAATATTGAATTGATTTTCTGAAATCTAGATTACTATTGTTAACTGCTCAACCTTTTCTTTAAGCTGATAATTGGTCACATTATCACGATCCAGATTTTTGAAGAAGGTACCAATTATTGATTGAATATTTTATATCATTCTTTTCCTCGTAGCCTTCCCCAAATGTTTTTTTAAGATCTGATAGTCTGATGCACTAACACTATCTTTGCCCTTTTCCATAGGAGGAACCATTAATTTTTCATATTTGTCTCCCTTATTATCTATGACTATTCTTGATACAGTTTTAGGCTTATTTATTGCTCGTAAAGGAAGAGTTACTAAGGTATTGAAATTAATTTCTTCAGGCTCAATAATTCTATTTAACACCTCATTTAAATATTCATGAATTTTTGCATTAGGAAGGGGTTGTTTCACTTGGGAAAGATCAAACTTCATCAAAATATCAAGAGAAGGAAGAATAGCTTTTGAGGTTTCAACTTCTTTTGATATTATTTCATGTTTCTCTTTATCTAATTTATCAATTGGATTTTTGGGTTAATATACAAGAGAAAATTTAGAATATTTTTGAGGAGGTGAAGGCAAGGAAGTATCAAGTTTAAAAGGAGTAGAATATGGAAGTATCAAGTATCAAATATGATAAATTATTGAGTAGTATTTGGTACTAGTGTTTGAGATTGAGCAAGACTATCAAGCGAAACATCTTCAAAAATAGAAATACTAGGAGAAAAAGAAGATTTTTTTCCTAACCTTTTTATTTTGAGCTTGAGGGGCCTATGAATTAGAGAAACATCTATAATATATTGAACTTTAATCACTTATTCTACATTTGTAGTGTCTTTACTTACACTGGTTGCCTGTGATGTCCCAACTCCATATTGTTGTTGCCTGTGAAAGATACCCAATTAAATATATTTTAGTGGTGGTGGAAAAACTACATTGTCAACATTAAATCCCATATTTTTCAACCATATAAATGTTTTTTTAATAAAAAATTAGGTTATGATCATAAGAGAAGTTGATTCCTTTTTGTTCTAGTCAACATTAGGGAGTGGTTCTGAATAAATTATTTCTTTCTTATAAATAAGGTATAATGTGTATTCATCATCAACTATTTTCTTTGAGACTTTCACAATGCGAAATGAAATGAAATATTTTATAGTGAACCATGAGTAATCTTGGATTGTCACATTTCTTTCATCATCATAGTCCAACCAATACTCCTTGAAATGAGGCACTTGCTGATATGTGGAACCAATAATACTTATTACTAAACCTATTATGGAAAATGAAGGTTTTATTTCAAATGTGCTCATGGTAACATGTGTAATTTATTTTTAAATATATTTGGCTTTTAGTAGTGAAGCATACATGTATCTACCTATAGAGATAATAAAATTTACTCTAAATTTGTGTATATTTTTTAATAACTTTTGAGTCTAAGCCAATTGTCTCACCAATTCCATCAAAACCCATTTGTTATCAACATATCTTGGGAGCATATATGGTGAAAACTCACCTCCACTAATCCATAAAATAAGTGAAGGTGGTAAATTATTTAAACTGGCCTCCCCATTTGACAATCTATGTTGATGCCTCTACAAATATCCTCATGTTATATGGATCTTGGTCAAATATTTGAATCACAAACCATATGAATACATCATTTACTCTTCAAAAGTGGTGTGCACTTTCTTTTAGAGTAAGTTTAGGATAAAATTCACATATTTTTTTAGTCTTGATGTCTCTTACCATACTCAACCCACTATAAAATCGATAAGAAGTGATGAAGAACTTTGAAGTTGTTTTAAATTCCATCAAATTCTTATGAATTGAATCACTAATAAATTATCCCCAATTGATATATTATTTATTTTTATGAATTATCAACATATATTTATACATCAAAGTCTACAAGTTCCTTATGGCTGGGTTCCCTACTACTCCATGTAAAAGTGTAATCATATCATTGAATTTATTAGTGAATTCATATTTGGAAAGATTAATAGAAAATCTTATTGTTGTATGTTTATTTTTTATCAACCATTGTTTTTTCACCCATTTTTAACAAGAAATAGTGTTATCTTCCCAAAATTACTGAGCAAAAGTAGGAGTCAAATCAACAAAGGATTCCCTTTTTGTCAATTGAAGTAATTTATCAATATGCTTTGATGCTAAGAATATAAAATATTATCCTTTTAAATTTTTTACCTCTCCCTTTTCAGGGTCATATTATTTAGCTATGGTTAAGAATAATTTCAGACATTGTACTTAAGTTTGGAATTTAATTACATGTGACAACCCACTGTCATATATGCTTTAGACATAGTATATTTTATGTACCCCATTGATTCTATTCTAAACGTATTCCTTGCCAATGTGACCTAAATCAATATCTATTATTTTTTCAACATTTGAGTCTAGATTTGATAGGGGAATAATGCCTTGAATCTAGTACTTCATATCTAAGTCTTCTTCTTCTTATGGGACTTTATTTAGGGGAGTTTTATTTAGAGTACCATTGATGGGGGTTATAGATGTTGACATATAGGGGGAAACACTACATGAGTGAAAATATTTCACTACATTTCCCTTGATGAAGATGAACTTATGAGGGTGTAAAGCAAAATGCTTGATTCTTAAAAATATACAAAAGGAGATGTTAGAGTCTGATAGGGTTGCATGCAGAGGTATAAAAATATAAGTGTAGTATTTAAAATGCTATCAGGTTTAGATAGGTATGTTAGAAAAGGATTCAAGATCTAAAAAGGATGCATGTAGACAAGGTGAGATCTGATGGGTCTAAAAATAGGCAAGGTAGGATCTGATGATGTTGCTAGTAAGGGTAATGGATTATGAGGGTTTTTCCTATAATGTTGTCAATATTAAAGAGTGTTTTGAGAAATAATGGGATTTGATTATGGTTATTGACCTCAAAAAAATTGAAGAACACCTATGTAAAATGGATCCTAGAGGCATGTTTATGGATTTAAAGAGGTTTGTATAAAATAATAGATAGAAAGCTTAGTGAAATTAATTACAAGGGAAAAAAGGATGGGATAAATAAAATTTTCCTACCTTATCCTCCAAAAGCAAAAACCTTAATTGTTGATTGAGAAGATTTCAAATCACCAAAGGCCGCAATGCACGAAAAGGAATAAGGGATGCAAACATGATGCAAGAGGAGGAGGATAATAGATTTACAATAAGATGCAAGTAAAAATGAAAATGAATGATAATTTAATGGTTAAAATCAAACCATAAATACTATTTCATGTACCAAAGATACAGTAAAATTAATGGTAAAAAAACTAGGGTTTACACATAAACATGTCAGGATCTGATTCACATGCATGCTAACAAATTAGGATCTAATGGGTGAGTTTACATTGAACACAAATTCTATGTGGAATGTTAGCAATGATATCATAATCAATGGGTGATGTTAAAACTATTATTGAATTATAATAGGAGTGTTTATAATAGCATCAGACTCTGATAAGATTATTTGTCATAGCATAAGAATTTGATAAGATGGTTTATAAGCCTCTTGGGTTCTGATAGGGCTATTGATAGTGGATACATATTTTGACATGGGTGTTTGAAAATTTCTCAAGTTTTCATAGGTTTTTAACAATGGAATCTAACTTCAAATAGGTCATTTGAAATTTTTTAAACCATTAAGGTTAAAAAAAGCTTTAAAGAATTTCAACCCCCCCACTTTTATTTCTAATGAATCTTGAATTTATAAAGATGGGTCTTTTTGAAATAAGTATTTTGACTTGGATAAAATGACCTTGACCAAATTTGACTCATTTTGACTCTTTTGATTGTTTTTGGTCAAAATACTTAGCATTTTAGCTTTTTGATGATTATTTAAAAATTGATACAACTACTAGCTCTAACTTGGGACCTTGAACTATAAGAGATGAGGGAAGAATTCCAAACTCTAGTTTCATAGACAAGTGCATTTTCATTATTTTATAGAGTCATTTAAATTTTGATAGAAAGACATACTTAGGATAAAGAAAGAGACTATATATGAAATAGAACCAACTAATAAGGAGAAAGATAGGAAATAAAATGACACAACATGAAACAAGGCAAAAAGAACAATAAAAAGGGAAACACATAAAAAATTATGATATACATACTTACATGTAGGGAACAACCTGATTTCAATTAAAGAAATGTTTAAGATATTATCCATTATAGGGAAATGGAAAATGTGTGCCATCATGATAGACCAAGTAAAAAGTGTTGTTTCTGTAGACACTTAAATCTGACCATTGATAACCTCCAATCAGGGTTTTGACCAATTCTTACTAAAAAGTGCAATTTGTCTTAAAAACACTAAAATGCATTAAAAGATTTGAAACTAACATATTCAAGTGAAGATTTTGGCTAGGATATCACTAAATGGGACAATGCAATTTATGGGCCAACTAACTTTGATCAGTTTATTTTGAGTCAAAATGGTATTTTTGCACTTGGGTGCTTTAGATTGCTCTTTTTTATTAAATTTATTATATGAGAATGTGCCATTTTTCTTTTATGTTGAGAACATCCTAAATTGGATAATGGATCCAATGCATCTGACATTGACTTCCAATTCCAATCTAGTCAAATTTTGATCCAATAATAAGGCATTCTGATTAATTTGAGTAATTTGTACACAAAGTGCTTAATCATGCTTAAGAGCTAATTAAATCAATATAGAGCCTAATTAAGAATTCCATGGAAACTTGTTGAAAACTTGTTTTTAGAAATAAATATTAAATATCTGCATCATCAAATGACCTCATTTCTTGGGAAGACATCCCTAGGCCATAAATGCCATAAATATTAGGATTCATGCCTCCCATGCCTCATCAATGCCCTCCATGCCTCTTCAATTCCCCTTTTTCCAATGTCGTGATGAGGATAATTATAGATTTCATTAAAAAACTGAATTAATCCTCAATGACACATCTTCATCTCAAGATAGATGGTTCAGGTTGATTATGAGCAATCTCAAAAATTTATAATTAGGAGTCCTTGCCTATTGAATTTTAAGCTATTTTGGTGAAAAGTTATTATGCTCAAATATCTTTAAAAGCTATTTCAATTAGTGTTACCATGCCAAATTGATTCCAAGCCAAGCCAAGCCAAAGCCAAAGGTGCCAAGGAGAAGAGGAGATAGCCAAGCCTCCTTTGATGAAGACTTCATGAGCACAAGCTAAGCAAGCCACTATTACAAAATAATTTGGAGCATTTAAGGAAGGTGAAATATTTTTTGTTTTTGCTTACTTTTTAGTTGTGTTTGTCATTTTTTTAAAATTAAGCTCACCTTAGTAACTAGGCATGAAGGTGTTAGTTTAGTGTGTTATTTGTCAATTTGCTTTGTTCATTTTGTCACTAACACAATACTATTCTCCTTTCTTAGTCAAATTCCTAGTTCACATAATGGAATGCTCAGTGGGACCCAATGCATCCCACACATGAAGAAGATCATTCTGTAACTTTAAAATCTTCATTTGGATCATTAAAACTTTTATAATTTGATTTTACAACTTTATTTTTCCATTTTTATTTGTCACAAGTTTACACAGTAATCATCACTGATTGAGTAAACCATCGACGATCATTTTCAACCATTATCGGTTGGCATTAGTAGAATCTACAAAAAGGACAAAGGGAAAATCTTTTTCTTTTATCATCAAAATTTGTCAAAGAGATTAGTTGAGAATCTATTTATTCTACTATGAGCTAACATAATTCTTTTCTTTGAAATAATTTTTTGGGCTTTATTTCAAGATCATATTATTGAACCTTGTTTATCTAGTTACCTCTTAGATCTTGGCTCTTGTTGAGTCAAAATAGATTTCACTGCTATACTTGACACAATCATAGTGGAATTCAAATGTAGAATATAGTATATGAACTATTTGATAGATTTAAAAATTACATATACATTCTTCTCCTCTAGAAAATATTTCAATTCATAGTATTTCCTATTACAACTCAAAAAAGTAATGGGAGATTCAATACCTTCATCGTTATTATGAATTAATATGGATGAGAGAGTAAGTTCTAAGGCATAATAATAAATGATGTATTATTTTTTAAAGTCCAAACAAATTAGAGTTCGTATATGAATAATAACAACTTTTATTTTCTCAAAATCTTCTTTGCCATCATTACTCCATTTGGAAGAGGGTTTTCCTTTCATCTTAGTAATATGTTTGGTGAGCTCTACAAAAATTAAGAAAAAATTTCCTTAAAAAATTTACTTTTCTTAAAAATGAATGTACTACTAGTTTATTGGTTGATAAAGACAATTTTTGAATTCATTCAACTCATTGTAGATCAATTCTGATCCCTTCTCTGGATACAATGTGCTTGAGAAGTTTCTATTTAGTTACCTCGAAAATAAACTTTTTATAGTTGAGAGATAAACCATGCAGATGACACTTTTTGAATACTTTCTCATCGTGTCTATAGTGATCTTCTCTCTTTTTGAAAATATTGTTAGATCATTTAAGTAAACCACAATTATTTTATTTTTCAGATCTCTAAATTTAAGATCGATAATTCTCTAAAATATAGCTCCTGCATTAATCAATCCAAATGGAATTCATCAATATGCAAAAGTGCCTCATGGGGTTGTAAAAGTCATTTTATGTTTATCTTCTTTATGAACCTAAATCTTATTATAACTTGAGAAACCATCCAATATTGAGAGCATTTATGAACCTATAACTGCTTGAATGATTTGTTCTATGATGGGTAATGGATAATTGTCTTTGAGAGAAATTTGATTCAGATGTCTAAAATCAACACAAATTATGATCTCTCTATTCTTTTTATGAACTAGAACTATATTAGAAATCCAAGTTGAATGATGAATATGGAAAATAATTCACGATTAAACATTTTTTGAATTTATAAAAAAAATATTCCTACAATCTTTATGTTATATTGTCTTTGTTTCTACTTGAATGGATTATATCAAGTTTTAGAGGAATTGTATGTTACATTCATTTTGGATGAAAAGATTTAAAATATTCATATGAATATATAAGAATATATATATATATATATTTTCAAATCAATATTTTTTTTTCTTTTCTTTTGGTGAATAACATTTCCCAATGTTAACTTGTTGGGGCTGTTGTTCAAAGCCAATACTTACTATTTCATAGTCTACTGAATTGAGAGAATATTTTTGTATATTATTTTCGATGAACCTATTGTGCTTATTGAAAAGTTATTCCAATTATACCAGAACTTTAAGAATCTTATTTCCTTGTAGTTTTATTATCCCTTTTTCATATTGTTCTTTAGTAATGCATTCCTTCTAAGTTTGAGAAGAAGATTATCTGTCTAATGAATCACTACATTCAAAATATAGACTTATAAAAATATATATTTTTTAAAGAAATTAAATAATTTTTTGATCATTATTGAATACTTACCATTTATATGAATTATTTGGTACACTAGGTTGATACACTAATTCAATTGTGTATTTATCTATACCAATTTTTGAATGGGTAATCAACAATGAAATTGACATTGCGAATATGTCTACTTTAGAATTATTTTATCTTAAAATAATTTAAAAAGATAATACTTAAAAAACTTCTATATTATCCTAGAATTTGTTTCTATAATGTCTCAAATGGTCATTTTTTACTTGATACTGGCCTTTGATATGCTTTATTACAAGTTTTGAATCACCCAACACTTCTAAATTTTTAATTCCCATCTCTTCTACAACCTGTAACCCAAGTATAAGTGTTTAATATTCTATAGTATTTTTAGTACATTCAAAATGTAATTTGTCAGAGAAAGGAAATATTTATTTCTTTGGAGACATTAGAACTATTCCTACACTAGATCCAATTGAATAATAACTACCATGACATCATTGGGATTGATTTACATAATTTCAAGCATATCCAAATATTTTTTTTGACATCAAAAAATAATTTATTATACATGCATATTCATAAAAGATATCCAACCTAGGATCATCCACCTTTTACACTATGTATTTCATTTTCAATTTTAGTTCAAGGCATTGTTTCTCTCCTTTGATCGAGTTTATTACATGTGACAAGTTTAAATGAATTTTTCCACCAAGTTAATTATAAAAGTTTCTCCCTAAGATAATAGTAGGCTACTAATATGTAAACTATTAAAATAATAATATTATTCCTCTTTCAAGGAAAATATGCAAGGCCAACTTGTGCATCTTTGATTTGGCCATTGCTTCCATTAAATAATAATTGTCAAAGGTCTTTATAAAAGTTAGGCCAAGGGCATGAATAAATTTGGTAGACATTACATTATCAGATGATCCTATATCAATTACGTAGTTACTAACTTTACATTTATTAATGAATAATTAAATGTAAAAAGGATGTAATTTATTTGACTTGGAAGTAACTATAACCATGATTTTACTAGATTGAAAGAAGGTGGGGTGGCTAGTATTCCTTTGACATTGGCCTTTTTTTGAATGGGATTTTTTCCTTTGATAAATTCTACTAGCCTATCTAGTTGATTTAGATATGATTTCAAATATTCATCTTATGACATTTAAATTTTATTTTTCTTGACATATTCAATTATATAAAAAGAAGGTAGGATAGTACATGAAAAGCATTTTATAAGCTAAGATAAATTAGTATTACTATTGATAGGAGGATTACTATTTAAATAACTACTAGTAGTATTTGAGGAGGACTTATTTATTTTATCCATTGGTTGTTTTCCCTTTATTTGTACATGAAGTAAAGTTACTTGTGAAAGAATGAATTTTGTAGTTTCTTCTTGTTCATCACTTTATTGCTTTTTCTAGTTCTGAGCTCTTGTGAAGACTACAAATGACTAACTATTAATGTCTTCAACATTATCTTCATAATCATCTTCATATAAATTATATTCTAGGAATGAATTTATGGAGTCACCACCAAGTTCTTCAACTTCACATTCTTGTGTATCTATTTTTTATGTTTCAGTTTGTTCTTCAATTTCTTCATACCCAAATATTTTGTCCATTTATAAAACATTCATAAGTGGATATATGTTTGGTTGAGCAGGATCTTCCAATGCAAGATTTTGCTGAGGAGCTTGCTATCAAGGATGATTCCCTTGAAAAGGTACATAGTTCCTTTTGAGAATATCTTGACAAGGAGTAGTAATGGTCTTCTGAGGTAGTTACTTGTTCAAAGTTGTTATATCATTATCTATTTATTATAAAAGCTATTCAGTTAAAGATTGACCTGAATTATGCATCTTATATTTTGATGGTTCTTTTTTTAGTTTCTAGGCCATTATATTATCATCTTAAACGTAAATGGATAACATCTGGGCTAAATTAAAATTAACTAATCTAGCTCTTCTTAATTGACAACTCACTTTTAATAATTAAGAATTAATAAAGAAGCATTTCTGATTTTCATTTATTGGCTTAGTAGTTGCTAGTCTTTTCTGAAGTAACTTGTTGAATTTAGACACAAAATCACTCATAGGTTATTAATTTTTTTAATTCATCTGAGTGAGTTGAGCCACTAATGCATGTGCATCTTCTACCAGTTTGAATCTATTTTAAAACTTGGTTTATATATCATTTTAATTACTTATTTCTATTGAAGGAAGATGATAAAACTATTCTACTGCTCCATTTTGGAGATTTTTAACAAAAAATATTACTATAGTATCTTCATGTTCAATTCCTATAATTTCATATGATATAGATAAATTAAAAATATATTCACCTAGATGCTTCTCACCATCACTCGATAATTTGGAAAAATTCTTTTATGAACCTCTCAAAAGTTCATGTAACTGTCCTAAAGATGTATTAATAACATTATCCCATGGCTGAGCCATGGTTGGAAAGACTATTTATAATGGGATAATAACACCCATCAATACAATATATTGTCTGATGATTGTTCTTTGTTGTGACCATTTACCTTTTCTAGGAGTCATAGGAAGATTGACTGATTTTTTGAGCCTAGTCTTCTGTTTAGGATTCAACGTTAAATTAGAAACTTCTTGTAACTAGTAAAAAATATCAATTTAACCTTTTTATTTACATGATCTAGTGATTATTATTTCTATTAGTTTTTAAACATTTATTATTTATGAGGCACTGGTCTAAATTGAATAATTTTATTAGTTGGTCCCCTTTGTTGAACTCTTTATGTAGCTAGTGCTTCAACTCTTTGTGTCAAAATGATATGATCTTTATTCTTATAATACCTCAATAACTCTATGAAATTGTATTAAAATAGTTTTATTATCCCACATAAATTATCTCAAATCTAATGAAATATATTTCTTTATCTCTCTTAACCAATCAAGATTCAACTTAAGTACTGGTGCTTGAATTATTGTGATGGTCATGAGAATAAGCTTTCACTGTAAATTTTTTTGAGTCGCAATACGAATTGTTATTTATGCTTTTCTTCTTGAAATAATTCTAGCATTTATTCAAATAATGGCAACATGATCTTCTTATATATCTATCACTATAGTGACAATATTGAATTGAGCGTAACTTGTCTTATTATCCTAGGCTAGTTCTCAAAGAATTGAAACAATGTTTTCTTGTATGGTTTCTATCTAGTTCAAACTAGGTTGATGATTATATTTTTAAATAACCAAAATGGTAATAAATTTTACCAATTTTAGGATATTTTTTGATCTCTATGGGTCTATCTACATTCAATAATTATTTATACTCTTTTTACATGATTTAATTCTTGATTCAAAATTACTAGAATAATTAGAAACTAAAATACATAAATTTTATCAAAATCTCAGGCAAACCATCTGATAGGTGAAATAATATTCAATTATATAGATTGTTCTAAATCTAGTTCAGGTTAATAAAGTGGTCCTTGAGTTGATGACAAAGTCACATGGACCAAAATTTTAGAATGTGGGTTGCACGAGTGTTATAAAAACATGCCCCATAGTGGGAACGAAAAACTGTTGGTGAGAAAATTTGTCAAGAGGATAAATAGATATTTTTCATAAATAGTCAAAGGATAAAGTCATTCTATTATTAGTAGGTGGATCTAACTTTATTAAAAACCAAAAAGGATGCAATAAAGGAAACTATTTACAACAAAATAATTTTTAGTGGGGTAGTACTTTTGACCATAAAGTACAAAAGGGTGATAGAAAGAGAATATGAAAGTAATAGAATAGAGTAAATGAATATGTATATAAAACTAGAAGAATAACAAGTCTAGCGAGCCAAATTCAGAGACCTAAAAAAAAAAGAAAAATGTGATTTCACTAGGAGGAAACCTTTCTCATTTAATGGGTAAGAAAGGCATTACACATTGATACAAACATGTGACATACACCAAAATAATTGTCTACTATTGATAACAAGAACATAACAACTATCTTGTATTTCCTTTTAAAAATTAGGATTTTCACCCCACCAAGGTTTCACTATTTGTAGAGAATAAGAATGTAGATTCAAAGAAGAAATTCTACAACAAAATCTCTCTGTTTTTGACTAATTAGCTATAATCTCAACATCATTTCAAAATAATAAAATAAAATATATATGGATGTACACACATACATTTTTCATGAATATATTTTGAACACAAAGTTTGCAAAATTTTTCCTTATATTGATTTTCTTTGAGTTGTAGATACAATTTCCTCTTTCTCTATTTTGTTAAAGAATTTTAACTGTCAAGAATATTTACAAATGAGCCTTTAACTTGTATTTATAGGTTGAAATGGGTGGTTACACTGCATAACCACTTTTTTTTCCTTTTAGAAGCTTTAAAAAATAAAATATAAAATTTTCACATCTTAAAAACTTATAAAAACACATTTGCTAATTTGCACAACTTGAAAAAATGTGTTGGTGTTTTTGCACTACTTGAGAAAGTACACTAGAAAATTTACACAACTTGTAAAAATGTGTTGGTAAATTTGTATGACTTAAATTTTACAAAATAAACATACAATGTTTAAATGACTATTACAAAAATATGTAAATAGAATTGACAAGAATGACTCAAAAAATACAAAGTAGGAAACTAGTCAAAATTTGAATGACAAGCTATTATTGTTCTTATTCACTGAGGACAACCTAGATCTTTTCTTCCTCTAGTTATGGTTTCTTCCTTGGGTTTTCATAAAACTTTTACAATATTTCTATAACGTTGTCTTCATTTGGGCCCTTTGAATATGTATAAGCTATCTTTGCATCATAATGTAGATCTATCATCTTATGAGGTGTTCCTTGAAGTGTTTTTAGTACTGTATTGAGATTATCAAAATTAATTTGATATTTGATCAAATTTTGAAATGACACATAATACAATGCAAATTTGGGAGTCATAATTTACTCAAGATTCTTTTTTAATTTATTGAAATTGATTTCCTTGTAAACCACTTCCTTATCATCATAAATTTATGTGAAATTTGATTTCTCTATTCCTCCCATTATCTCAAGGAGAACATCACCTCCTATTTACTTAGAATCATTAAATTTTTTAATACTTTCCTTGAAAATTCAGATTTTGAATTTGGCATCCCATAGAAGCTCAATAAGGTATACAACTTATTATTGAATAACCTCTTCTTGAATGAGGTCATCTAGACACGTATAAGAGAAACATCCCAACTTATGAAGCAATCCACCCCATTTATATTCCTCCTCATCATACTTGTATTTAACTTTAGTTGCCTAATCATATTCTGACTAAATTTTAGAACACATGATTGCTATTATATGAATAGTATTGACACCTTGCTATAGATTTTTATTAGGCCATTCTTTTGTAGCCTTATTCATATGGCCAATTTCTTCGTAACATTTAGTGTTTTTGTATAAAAAATTTGATGAATAATTGAAGAAGAATATTGAATTGGTTTTATCAACTTTTGGATTACTTTTATTAACTGTTCAAATTTTTCTTTAAGCTGATCCTTGGTCACCTTATCATGATCAATATTTTTTAACAAGGTAATGCTTTGTTGATTGAACATTTTCTTTCATTCTTTCCCTCATAGCCTTCCCCAAATATATTTTTAAGATTTGATAGTTTGAGGCATTGAAATTGTAGACTTTATATTTTATATAGGAGGAACCATTACTTTTGCATATCTATCTCCCTTATTATCTATGCTTATTTTTGATTTAATTTTGGGCTTATTTATTGTTTGTGAAGGAAGAGTTGTTAGGGTATTAAAATCAATTTATTCAATCTCAACAATTTTATTTATTTTATTTACTACCTCATCTAACTAGTCATGAATTTATACATTAGGAAAAGGTTTTTGCATTTGGGCAAGATTAGACTTCATCATAATCTCAAGATAAGGAAGAATAGTTTTTGAGGTTTGGATTTCTTATAATACTATTTTATCTTTCTCCTTATCAGATATGTCAATTGGAGTTTTGGGTGAATATGCAAGAGGAATTTAAAAATATTGTGGAAGAGGTGAAGGTAAAGAAGTATCAAGTTGAAAAGGAGTAGAATATAGAAGCAATAATGATATCAAATGTAAGAAATTACTGAGTAGTATTTTTTACTAGTGTCTAAGATTGAACAAGACTATCAAGAGGAACATCTTTAGAAATAGAAATACTAGGAGAATAAGAAGATTTTTCTCCTAACCTTTTTAGTTTTAGTTTGAGGGTCCTATGAGTAGGAGCAACATCTATAATATCTTGAAATTCAATATCTTATTTTACTTCTGTAGTGTCTTTGTTTACATCAGTTCCTTGTGACATCCCAACTTTAGATTGTTGTTTCCTATGAAAGCTCACTAATTAAATCTCTTTTACTGGTGGTGGAAACCTTAATTTATCAATATTGAATCCCTTGTTTTTCAACCATCTCAATGTTTTTTCAAGAAAATTTTGGGTTTTACAAATAAGAGAAGTTGATTCCTTATTGATTTAGTCAACCTGAAGGAATGGTTCTGATTAAATTCTTTATTTCTTATACATAGGATCTAATGCATCTTCATCATCAAATATCTTCTTTGAGACTTTCACAATGCTAAATGTAATGACCTATTTTATAGTGAATTGTGAGTAATCCTAGATTCTAACATTTCTTTCATCATCATATTCTAACCAATAGTGTCCGTAAAATGAGGCACATGTTAATATGTGAAACCAAGAATACTTGTTACTTAACCTCTTATGTCAAAGGCCTAATTTTAAATGTGCTCATGGTAACTTTTGTCATTTATTCTTCAATAAATTTAGATTTTACCATTGATGCACACATGTATTTGCTTATAGAGATAGAAAAATTTACTCTAGATTTATGTATATTTAGTAAGAAATTGTGAGTCTTATCCAATTGTCTTACCAATTACATCAAAGCCCATTTGTTATCAACATATATTGGGAATATATATGGTGACAACTCACATCCACTAATCCAAAGATAAGTGAATGTGGGAAATTTTTTAAACTAGGCTCCCCATTTGGCAATCTATGTTGATGCCTCTACATATATTATCATGTTATAGGGATATTGCTCAAACATTTGAATCAAATACCATAAAAATGCATAATTTAATCTTAAAAAGTGGTGTGTACTTTATTGTAGAATAATTTGATAATAAAATTCATTTATTTTTATAGTCTTGATGTCTATTACTATACTTAACCCACTATAAAATATTCTCTTGGAAACTAAATAGATAAGATAAAAATTCATGAATAACTTGGAAGTTGATTTAATTTCTGTCAACTTCTTATGGATTGAATCAGTAATGAGCTATCCCCAATTGATATATTGTTTATTTTTATGAATAATCCACATATATCTATACATCCATGTCTATAAGTTCCTTGTGGTTGTGTTTCCAACTACTCTATGTAAGAGCGTGATCATATCATTGACTTCAATCATGTATTTAAACTTGGAAATATTATTAGAAACTATTGTTGATGTATGCTTTGGTTTTATCAACCATTGTTTGTTCACACATTTTGAACAAGAAATAGTGTTATCTTCCAAAATTTGATGAGAAAAAGTAGGAGTGAAATCAACAAAGGATTCCCTTTATGGTATTTGAAGTAATTTATCAATATGCTCCAGTGCTAAGCATATAATATATTATCTTTTTGAATTCTTAACCTCTCTCTTTTTAGGGTCATAATGTTTAGCTATGATTAAAACTAGTTCTAGACATTGTACTAAAGTTGGGTATAATTGCATGTGCCAACCCATGTCATGTATGCTTTGGCCATCATATATTTTGTGTACCCCATTGATTCGATTCCAAAATTCTTCCATGTTAATGTGACCTAAATTAGTTTATGTTATGCTTTCAACATTTGAGTCTAGATGTGATGGGGGAACAACACCTTAGAAATGATACTTAATATTTGAGACTTTTTCTTAGTCTTTCAATGGTGTTGACTATAATGCTATTCAGATTCAAAAGTGTTTTGAGAAAAATTAACAATTGATTAGGGTTTTTTGACCTCAATAAAATTTTGAATAACACCAATAAAAATGGATCCCAAAGCAGGTATATAGATTTAAAGAGGTTTTATAAAATGATCTAGAAAGCTTAATCAAATTAACTATAAAGAAAAAAATATGGGATAAAAATATTTTGCTTAATTTATCCTCTAAAGGCATAAACCCTAATCAACATCTGAGAAGATTTAAAGTTGATAAAGGCTATAATATATGAAAAGGAATGAGGGATGGAAACATTATGTAAGGGGAGGATGACAACAAATTCAAAATAGGATGTGAGGAACAATGAAAATTAATGATGGTTTAATGGTTAAAATTAAACCATAAATAATCTCACACATGATGAGGAGATAATGAAAATAATGGTAAAAAATGTAGAATTTGCACATAGAAAAGTTAGGATCTAGCAATGACAGACATATAAATTAGGATATAATGGGTGAGTCTGCATTGGCTATGGGTTCTAGGTGGAGAGTTAACAATGGTATTAAACTCCTTAGGTGATGCTAGAACTATTATCAAGTTCTAGGAAGAGTGTCATAATAGCGTTAGACTTTGATAAGATTGTTTATAATATCATTAGACTTTGATAAGATTGTTTGTAAGCCTCTCAGTTTCTAATAGGGTTATTGGTAGTGGCTTTAGACTCTGACATGGTTGTTTTCAAACCTATCTAGTTATGATAGGTCTGTTAATAATGGCATCAGACTTTAACTAGGTCATTTTCAATTTTTGAAACCATTAAGATAAAACAAAAATGTTTAAAGAATTTCCAACCCCTCTTTTTAATTTTTTACCAATCTTAACTTTATGAAGATGAATTTTTTGAAATATAAACTTTGAATTAGAAAAAATGACCTTGACCAAATTTGAATCATTTTGGCTCTTTTGACCATTTGTGATTAAAAGACTTAGAATTTTAGCTTTTTGAACATTATTTAAAAAATGATACAATAAGACCTAAGGTTTTCAAGCATGGAATTTAGACATGTCCTAAAGCCTAGTCTGCTTATTAGTGGATACACATATCTTTTAACCCAACCATCTTGAACCTTTTTCATGGCTCTTGGCCCTCCTTAGTGATTAAGATAATTGGCCACCTTCTATAGATTTTGTATGGAATTTCTTCATAGTTATTATTATATTTTAATTATGTAAAGCTATAAATTATAATTTATTAAACAATGATGAATATTCTCGTTAATTCTATATTAATGATAAGATTTTTGTATTATCTTGAGTGTGCATGTAAATTCAAGTCCAAAAAAATAAAGTTTCCATAGAGGTGAGACATTTCAAGAGACATTTAATCATTAGGGGAGTGCTCCTTATAAATTGAGTCACATCCACATGGATCATCCACAATAAGGCCTACCACCTCCACCTCCACCACCCAGGTGCTGATAAAGTTGATCCCATAGTTGTAGCTGGTAATCCCCTCCCCCTCAATAAGGGTGATGGAATCCACCATTTTTGCATGGAAAATATTTTATTAGTGCTTCTCAGTAGGGGTCACTTATTAGCCCTTTTATTATTGTGGTATAACCTATTCTTGAGTGGGATATTACCATTTATTTAGATCTTGTAGAACCTATGGGTATGTGGGTGGCTTAGGATCCTCCTTCGATAAAACATTTATCTTAGAAGGCTTTGCCACCAAAGGATGATCCTTCATGTACTCCTTCTAATGTAGTGGCTCATGCTTAGTTTTTGATATGTGCATGTTTTAATTGTGGTTTTGCTTTATTTATATGATTTTACTAGCATTGATACTTAATCTTGTTTGATTTATTGCTACATATTTAGCCACTGGAACTGTACATATAAACTAGTTACCTTATCATGCAACCTTTTGTAAATTATTATTTCATTAATAATAGTCTTATTGAATGTTGGAGAATTAACCTTATTTGGGATCACTATAAGTTTTTAGGTTTATCTTGTTAGAGTAGGGGTTTTCTTTTTTTTTTCCATATTTATTTATGATGGGTTTTCCCCCTTATTTGGAGTTTTTTTACTTTTGTGGATAAATTTGATTAGATGTACTTGGAGTTACATTTTAATTAGCTAAATAGGAAGTAACTTCCCTAAACAAATATTTTATGTATGGGAGTTACTCTTCTATTATGATCTCTCTAACCACCTTTCTTGGGAGAAGTTACTCATGCAATCCTATATATACATCTCTCTTAGTGAGCTATTGTTTAATGGAAGATGGGTTTTGGATCTTATCTTGTCTATGCAATATTTTTGTATGTGATTTCATATTATTGCAACTATTATGTTGTGTACATGCTCGAATTGTACCTATCACAAATATGTGTATTCATTTGATCCAAAGATCTTGGCATCCACTTTGATATGGTATTAGATCCATTTTAGTATTTAATTGTCTAGTTTTTTTATTGGTGTTAGTTTATTTGAAATATTTATGTTTGTTATTGGCACATGAAATCTAGTTTTCAAAATCCATTTGTGGTATTTTTTTGGTCTTTGATGGAGTCATCTTTTTTTAGAACTAGTTCATTAGCAGCCATTACCATAGTTTCTATGGTTTCTTTGTGACTACATGTTTGGTGTGCCTTGGTGCAATTTTTTTACAAAAAATCTGTGTGCCTCCATAAAACCTCAGGTTTGGTCTCCTTTGTTTGGTATCGACCTATGTTTGGGTTCAAATGGTTTTGCATGTTCAACCTTGGTTTTACATTTATTATAGATAGATCATAGCTACAATATTTTCACTTATTGAAATTAATCTCACTACTAACCAATTATAACTACCAATATATATAACTTCTAAGCCAAAATTAGTTGGATTGTTCTAATGGCCTCATTGAAAATAGCCTTTGACTATAACAGGTGGGTATATCCCTCCCCCTACAATTGCCTGGCTAGGCCTTCAATTACACTTGGTGCATGCGATTCACACATGAGTTAGTCAAGAAGGATCACAAAAGACTATTACTATTTCAAAGGCTTGAAATTTTTTTTCAAAAAAAGCTAAGTCTGTTCAAGTTTGCCCTAATGTTTTTATCATGTTAAATTTTTATTTTTAATAGCTTGATTTAAAACAAGGGTAAATATGCTAATTTTATTTTAATGCACAAGTGATGCATAAGAAGATCGGTCAAGTTTAGCATTGTTGGTGGATATTTTTTATTATTTTTTATAAAATAATATATTATGGGTAATATTTAAAAAGAAAGTCTTATTAATTTTTTCACTTACATTATACTTGCTTCCTTGGATGCATTATCAACTGATTCTGATGTCCTCTTTTATTTTCAAAATCTCATCTTTTGACTGATTACACTAAATGCTCAAGACACACAATCAAATGATTCTAACATATTTTAAGCATGCATTTATAAAATTTGGGGGGGGGGGGAGGTTCACCATTTCATAGTTTAGGGGGGGGGGGTGTCCTATGCCTTTTTGGTCACTCTTTGAAATAAAATTGCACTTTCACTTCTGCATCAATTTTAACTTGCACTACTACTAGTACATCTCATTTTTGCACTAATGGATTCAAGTTCAATCAACCCACTAACTTCCTTTAACTATCATGTATGGAAAATCAAGATGACAATCATTATAAGGAGTAAGGGTTTGTATAGGATAAATATGGGTGCTGAAACTAAACCTAACATAGATGCAAAGATAATTAAGTGGTATAACTATAGTGATGAAGCCTATGGGCTATTATTTCTTTCTATAGCCCTTGATCTCTTATTTCACATAGAGCTTGCTAAATAATCTCATGATGTATGGGCCATTTTGTGTAAACTATTTGGGGAGAAAGTTGTGATAAGAGGTCATGAGCTTGAGAATGAATTCATTATCCTAATCCCTTGTAAATTTAACACCATTCATGATTTATTTAATAAGTTTAAGTCCTTGAGATTGTAATTAAAAGAATATGGGATAAAGAAAAAAGATGACTAACTTGTTATTTATATACTTTCTAATCTAGGTCCTGACTATTCAATATTTGTCTCTACATTTCATGCTACTAAAAGTGCTATGGGTACTGCATGGAAAATTCCCTCTTTAGATGCTTTCATTACTGACTTAACTATGGAGTAAGACAAGTTGATCCAAATGGGCACATTAAAGTCTTAAAAACCTCAAGCCCTAATTTTTGGGAGTGGGAAAGTAAAGACTTCAAATAAAGAGAAGAAGAAGAATAAGGATCAAGAGAAGAATAAATAATCAACCTCCACTAAAACCAACACTGAAGCCTCATCTTCCAATGGCAAACCTAAGAAAGATAAGGTTAAGTGTGCCTAATTTGAGAAACATGGGCATGATGAAAGTAAATGTGTGAAGAAGAAAATAGATCACCTAACTCATGTCTTAGAGAAGAAAAACAAAGCTATTCTTAATTTGATCAAGTAAAATTCATCTACCCAAAATTCTACTAAAGTAAAGGGTAAGGGGAAAGATAAATAAAAGGGCAAGGATCTTGTAGTAGTTTCATCTTCAACATCTTTATGGGTCATTAAATAAGGTGATTCTCACCTCAAGGGCTCTTCACTAGTTGAGTTTTCTTCTTTATAGCCTTATATTATGTCTTTTATCAATTTGGGTGATGACACTTTTGTACTTATTATAGGGAGAGGGTCTCTTAAAATGGAAGGAGGAACATTCAATAATGTTCTAAGTGTCCCTTCTCTTTCAACCAATCTATTATAAGTGTATCAAATCACTCATATCAGCAAAGGCATGAAGGTTGAGTTTTTACTAGATTCAATTATCATCAAGAAGTTGCATAGTGATACTACAATGACAATGGGTAGGGCAAATCACCAAGCCAAGTTATACAACTTCTCACATTTTGCACCTGATTATTCTCCAATAGTATTGCTTATTCATTAAAATAGAGTTAAAAAATTATGGTATGAGAATTTTGGCCACCTTAACTACCACTACCTTGAATAACTTAACAAAAATGACACGGTGATAGGCTTTCCTCGAGTCCAATTCTCTAAGGGACTCTGTGAGGGGGGCTCTCTTGGAAAGCATCTCGAAGCAAGATTTGGGAAAGACAAATCTTGGAGGGCTTCACAAGCATTGAATTTAGTACACAGTGATGTATCTAGGACTTTTTCTAGTCTATTTTTTACATGGGATAATTATACTATCACTCTTATTGATGATTTATCAAGATATACATGGGTCTACTTTCTTAGGAAATTTTTGAAGTGTTTGAAGATTTTCAATATTTCAAGGCATTTGTTGAGAAATAATATGAGAAATCCATCAAGGTTCTTCGAACTAACAATGGAGGTGAATATGCCAAAAAAATTTGAGTATTTTAAATCACAAAGGGGATTGATTTATAATAAATATTTACTTACATTCCTTCATGAAATGAAGTTTGAGAATGCAAGAATAGGTCCTTGAAAGAGATGGATAGCTGTATGATTCACTCTAAGTCCTTAGCTCCTTAGTATTAGGCTAAATCCATTAATTGTAATTATTATATTCATAATAAGGTTCCTCACAAAGCTTTGATAGGAATAACACCCTTTGAAAGTTGGCATGGAAGGAAAACTGATGTTGAGCACCTTAGGGTTTTTATATCTCTAGCAATGGCACATATACCAAACAAGATACACAAAGCTATGTTATCTCAATCCAAGTCTTACATCTTTATTGGTTATCCACATGGTGTCTAGGGGTACCACCTTTTACATCTAACCACACATGAGTTATTTATAGAGAGAAGTGTTCACTTTTAGGAGAGTCTCATAGAATCAAAAATTGACACTTATTCTCTTGGATTCACTTAGACCTAATGATTTTTCTTTTGACTCAAATCATCAAGAGAAAGTTCTTGATCTAGGGTCTTCTTATTCTTCCATTTATCATAGTGAGGGAAGTGATGGGGAGTATCATACATCCACCTCTAGTCATGTTTTAAAGGATGAGGAGTCAACACTTGACTTACCCACATTCAGGCCCCTTTATATTAAACACCTAAGTGGTACTTATGGGGGGGGAGTGTTAGAGTAGGGGTTTTCGTTTTTCCCATATTTATTTGTTACAAGAATTGTCCCTTATTGGAAATTTCTCACTTTCGTGGATAAGCTTGCTTAGGTGTACTTGGAGTTAAATTTTGACTAGATGAGTATGAAGTAACTCCCCTGACTGGATATTTCGAGTATGGGAGTTACTCTTCTATTATTGGAAATCTAATTGCCTTTATTGAGAGGATTTACTCTTGTAATCCTATATGTACATCTCTCTTGGTCAGCTATTATTGAATGGAAGATAGGTTTTTGATCTTATCTTGTCTATGTAATATTCTCATATGTGATTTCATTTTATTTCAATTATTATGATGTGTACTTTATTGAATCATACCTTTAAAAAATTTGTGTATTTGTTTGATCCAAAGATCTTAGAATATACTCTGATATATATTAAGTCTTAGTTATATGTTCATTTATTATATTTATAAATACACTTTATCCCTACCTTTATGAGGTGTCACTCACATATATTATCTAATTTTTATATTTAAGATCTACTTACAAAAGTAAATCCTGGCTCAACATGTCACACACATCCTTATCACTTTTAAGAGGATTATGACACTTCGTATACATGCTAAAGCTTACACTTGTAACTCCTTATTCATTCTAGTTCCATTTATTGAGCCCTTCTCTCTCATTTTTCATGTTATATAATAATGATCTTGCTCTTATTCTTGAATCCATGAGATGATATTTTAGTTTGAGGCCATTATCTCTCTTAAATACTTCAAGATATGTACTTGGAGATTTATTGTTACAAGACTTTTAATAGATTGTGAAGTTTTTCTCCATTCAATGGTTTCTCCACTTGTAAAATCTCTCATCTCAACTTTTTGGTTTGATTTCACTTTGAGGTAACATTATTCCTTAAACTTTTTCATTTATTATTTAACATTTTAATTCAAACTTTGACAATATTCTTTCATTGTATCAGAACATGTTTCTTTTTTGAAATTAAAACTTGAGTTGTGTAGGTTTTTTGGAGGAGAAATTCAATTTTTTGTAAGGGATTTCACCCTTGCATCTAATTTTTAGCCTCTTTCTCCATTTTCAGCTTAACTTTTATCATTTTTTTACATCTTTGGATTCTAATTGCATTTTATGTTTCTCTCAAAATGATTATTTTCAGTTTTTTAAAGATGGTTACACAAATAAAATATGTCATTTCTTCCATTTTTTAAAACCCAGCACATTAAAAATTTGTCTAAAAAAGAGGCCATATATTTTTAATGGAAATTTTATTTTATTATTTTTTTCTAAGTTTTATTAATCTATCTTTTAAAAATATAATGTTAAAATTTTAGGAAAACCTAGATCACTATTTTTAAGAAATCATAAAAAAAATACCCATTAGTTTTTATTTAAAAAAAGTATGGTAAAGAAAAATTAGTTGTTTAAAATTTTAGCATTTTCCTCACTTTATTTTTAATGGTTTTCAAAATCAAAATAAAAACTTTTTATAATTATTTTCACTTGAAAAAAACAAATTTAAAGTTTTTTTTAATGATATCTACATTGGTTTAAAAATCAAAACAACCAATTAAAGTTTTTACATCACGTTTTAAGTCTTATTTAGACCAAGTTTATTTATTTTTTATAAATCGATAACTTAATTTGAAAAAAAAGTGTAGAATTTTGAGAATTTTGGTGTGGAATTACTGTTGTCACTTGAAATTTTACCCCTTGAGGATATGAAAAGTCTCTCCTCATTCAAGTAGCACAATGGAAACACCTTAGGGATATGGGTGACCCAAATTTGAGGTGAGTCTCTAGATTAGGGCGAGTTCCCTTGATGTACCACTTCTACACACCACAATCACACTTTCATTTATGAGGAAAATGGTTAAGAATCCTAGAATAAACCTACCTAAGGATGTGATGAACCAAATAGATGGACTACTCACACAACTTTCAACGCACTTAGAATCAAAAGGAAAACCACACATACACTTCATCCATCAACTTGAAATCTTTTCTTCTACATCAATGTTTCAAGCGTGGGGTCTTGAAGAAAGTCTAGGTTAGGAGGACTTAGACAATAGGTATTCTAAATAAAATAATGAATAGACTACTCACTATACCTTAAATCCACATTAGACACTTTTTGTTGACCTACAAAAAGAGCTTTCAAACTACACAAGGCATTAGGAAGGATAACATGTCAAGGTAATTAAAATACACTTGCATAAGAACCAAAACCATAATATGCACTTGTTGAAGTTATGAATGAGGTAAAAAAAATTATTTATTATTTAAAGGAAAAAATTTAGTATGGATTCACCATAATTAGGTGGAGATATCTGTACAATAGCTAAAAAGGCTAGTATATATAGCAAATGTGAGAGAAGAGAGAGAAGGTGAAGCTCAAGAGTCACTAAGAAACTTTTCAAATAAGGAGAATGAGTTATGTTAGCATTTAATCAATAATGAGATAGGTCATATAAGGAAAATAAGGACAAATGTCTCTTAAACTCATCTAACTTCTCCATATGTGGTGTAGATGTTCTCTCATGCATATGAAACTGCCCTCATTATTTGCCTTCATTAGACTACCTCACCACTTAATAGGGTCAAGTTTTATGATTGATTTGAGGGGGAGGGGATAATAAAAATATTTCACATGCATTATAGTGGTATATAAAAATTCATATTCCCTTGGCCATGAGCAATCACTCCTAGCAGTTACAAATAACTCCCTCTCATGCACCTCTCACACTTGGCACACAAAATGCTTCCAATTATTCAATATAATCCATGAAAAAAGAGGAATGACACATGTTAAGAGTGTCCATGTCATTACGTTCATCAATAAATTTGTAAAATGCTTCCAAATTGGAGCTTTCATCTTTTCACTAAGTGTTCACTACTTGCTCATTGTGAGTAGTTGAGATTAATTAGATAGCAGACATACTTAGGATAAAAGATACCTAAATATATGAATATGGAGACCTATAATAAGTCCCAATATTTTTTCTAAAGATGATTTCATCTTTTGAAGTTTCTCCATACCTACAAAACATAGAAACTTATCAAATAAATCCCTATTATACACCATTTGTACAAGTGTAGTACATCTCAATTGGATGAAGAGGAACCCTGAAGAGTTATATATAACCTTTAATAATATTAATATCCAATTTGTGTCATTTGGATGCTCCATTTGCAATATCTTCCTAGTCAGGTCCTTAGAGAGGGTTTTGTGAGGGTTCAGAATCATTTCAGGTCTGAGCCTTTGTTCATAAAGGTTACACATTAAAATTATGAACCAATTCCAATTAAGGATTATTATGAACCTTCTATAATATCCCCAAATACCTTGAGTCTCCATGAAAAGCATCATGAGAGATACAAACATCCTAAGTTGGCCACTCAGGTCATTTCTAAGCATTCAACAGGGTTTGAAAGCCTAAGCTAAGAAATAGATCCTTGATGAACTAATCTATAAAAAAAGGCTCAAAAACATATATAAACATCCCAAAGAAATTCTTAAATCATCATAATAGCTCATCAAGATCTAGAAATGAAACTAACCCCCCTTTTGATACTAGGGCTATACCTTGCTCCAGAAGTCTACTTGCAACCTAAGGCTTAAATGACCTTCTTCATGTTTTCCCTACATCCAAAAACCATATCATATAAATTTTAAAACTTTTTAGGTAGCCTATCTAAGTCTATAAATGTGAAGGGCTCTCAAATTGGCTACTAAGCCTTAATTCTGCCCATTAGGTTGACTGTAACCCTTGTAGTTTAGAGTAACTTGTTAGTATCTCTACCTCTCTGCTAGGTTATTAATGTTATAATATGTGTGTTAAAACTCCAAAAACTCTCCTAAAGTTTTCCCTTGGATTTTGGTTCGTGTTTCATACTTATTTATCAAGAATGTAGGGTTCATGCAAGGGAAAAGTGCCCCCTATCCGAGACAAAATATGGGGAATTTAACCTATTTACCTCATGATTTTTTTTTTAGGATTATAAAAGTTTCAAGTGTTCTCTATACCAATTTTTATCTCATAAATCAATCATTTGACCATCTAAATACCTCAAAATCCAAGATTGAGTTTTCTAAGCCAAACTGTATGTAGGCAGGGCATAAAGATTGTGTTTGCTTGCTTTTGGGCTCCTTTTCTTGGTGAATTTGAATTAGTGAGAGTTCATTTAGGGTGAAATAATAATGTTTTAGATGTTTATAAATAATTAACCATTTTTAATTACTATAATCCCTCTCCTATGTTCTCTAAGCTTGTAAAATGAGTCCTTTCTGCCTGACTGATTGTGACAACTTCTCCTCCTCCCCTGCCTATAGGTGTCAATGATCTTAATTAGATTATTCATGATTATAAAAGACTCATAATAAATAAATTAATATAACCAAACATGATTCTCCTTATAAAAACAATTTAAGTGCCCTAAAACCACAACTACACACCAAGCTAGCTCACTACACCCTTGACTGAGACATGCTTGTTGACCTTGCCTGTAGGTGTCTATGCCTGGTTTGACTTGATGAAATGTTTTAAAACCATTATATAAGAATTAATAGTCATTTAAAATTTACTTTAATCCCTCCTTGATTTTAGACCACACCAAATCCTATAAATAATATCCCCACTGCTCACTGCCTGCCTACTGTAGGTGCATCTCAGACCTATGTACAAAATGCAGGTGCACATGAGGGTTGAGACATAGAATAAGAGATTATATTGGTGATAATTAGGTTAAAAAATCTTGATGAAAAAATTAATAATCATTTATGTTTGAAATTTTTGTTTTAGTTTACCAACTTTGAATAAGATTTGCTTAAACCCAAAACTGTAGATGACACTGCAAAATTTTAATGATTTTATGAACGACATTGGGCCTCACAAACATCATTCTCCACTGATCCTTCCCTTCTCAAAACATGAAATTCTCTTGAAAATTATAATATATTTAAAACACACCCATTTATATGCTTAAAAAATGTTATATGTTATCTCCAAAAAACCTTAGGACCCTTGTTTGCATTTTTTTAGAATTGGAGGCCTGAACATAGTCATATTATGCTTTGGAGACTCTTTCACCTCAAACTACAAATATATATTCACAAGTCATTATGTCATGGTATATATGGTATATCAAGGATTAAATCAAAACTTAAACTCATGTTTCAACATTTCTATATGGTCCATATACTCTCTGTTAAGCTGCCTGTAGATGAACATCTTATCTATAAGCATTGAATGCAAACTTATACAATCAGCTAAATATATGTTCTTATGATCAGTTTAGGCATTTTATAAGTTTGATAATGTACTTAAAAGAAAATATAGGATTTTAATAAACTATCAAATCTCTTTTTCATTAAGTTGATGCCAAGAGAGACCTCTGTAGATAAACAATGTCTTGCATACATATAGTAAAAAGGAAAGGTGAACAATAAGCATCGTAGACCTCCATTTGAGTTATAGTCTTAGTTTTATGATTCCAAATGGATTATTTTAATTTTAAAATACATATTTAAGGATTTTAGTTTGATTTCAACAAACTTATCTTGTGAGGACATTGGTGGGTATGAAAGGAAACAGTCAGCAAGTACAAATAAGCCTAAAAGAGGCTTCTTGAACATTTGAAACCTCAAAAAGCTATAATACAATAAAAAAAATATGGAGAGGTCTTATATAACACTTAGAAACACTTTAAAATAACCAACCTATCAAATCAAAACAAAATATTCTGAAACAAGCTCAAACAGAGACCCCTCATAGATGCAAGAACATAAAAAATTGCCTAGTTTCTTAATAATGATTCATAGAGGAGAAGCCATGAGAATAAAATTTATTACCATGGATTTGAATTAGAATAAAACCCCTTTATACTTGTAATATAAATCCCTCCAACTCCATCTGTATGAACTATACCAAGCATTTGAAGTTGATCCTTCTTGGCTTGTGAAGTCAAGAAAGATGGAGCATAAAAAAAATTGATTTATCTATCCTTTTATCTACAAAAAAATCATAATTAATACCTTAGGGAGCTCAAGATACACTAGGCCCATGTTTTTAGCTGAATATGGACTTCTCAAGTCCGTACAAGTGCCATTAAGGGCTTATTTTTAAGAAAAACTCCCTATTTTTATGCATGAAACTACTTCTTGACTACCTATGACCACTTCATAACATATTATGATCTCATATACATTTTAATATTTCTTGGTGACAAATATTATCCTTTGAAAAATCCATACAAGTCATTTAATGAGCCAAAAATGTGACCAAAAAGCATTTTTTACATATGAAGCATGGCAAAGGACAAATTTATGATTTAGAAACACCTTAAAGAACTTAAATGAACAAATTAGGACATTTATATAATAATTTGAGCCTTTGACCATGTTTTACCAAAGTTAACTTGGGCTGACTAGGCAAGTACAAGCAAGATAGGCTTACACCAAGACTAGAGCAAGGATAGGTGAGATGTTTAGACACATATGAGACCCTTTAGGACATATGCAAACCTTTGAAAAGTTTTAATATGTATGGGTTGAACCAATTTTAATAAAATTCAAAAATTTTCAATAATTGCATTTACAAGGTAATTAATCTAATTTATTTCAACTTTGCTTTTAACTTTAACAATTTTTTAAGTAAAGCAATTTTGCTCACAATCTTGTTATTCATATTTTTTATCGTGATTATTTTTTTATGTTTGGAAATTTTGTTGAGATGAATATTTTTAATTATAATTTGGATCAATAAATATTTATAATAATTTTTTTAATGATATCCAAATTTTTATCTTTTGCTCTTATATATTTTAAATTGACCATTTGTTTAGTTTTTAAGAAAACTATGCAAATTATTTCTTTTACAAATAATGAAATAACTGATCTTAATAAATAAATTACATGTCAAATTGAAACTTTAAATAATTTACAAGCCTCTTTTATTGAGAAGATAATAACCATGAAATCTTCTATTAATGCTTTAAATGCTAAATTTATATCTTTTGCACATGATACTAGTTCTCATGATGAAATTTATTGTGCTTATAAACAAACTAAAAGTTATTTGAACACTTATACCAACCCTGACTTAAAAATTATGAATTCTGTGAGAAATTTGGGTGGTAGGATTGGTAAGTGTGTAAATGGTATTCTTAAACATAATTTGCCTAAATCAAATGTAAATTATGAATGTATTGGCTATAATAATTTAAATGCTGCTAATGAAAATTTGGAATCATATTGTCCTCCTTATCGTAGGACTTCTAATACAACTTATCTTTATTATCATGTTTGGAATGATCATGTTTTGGTTAAACATGATGAACCTTGTGCACATTTTAGAAAACATAGGCATCATATCTTTAAATGTTAAAAGTTACATCCATACAAATATTGTGGTAAATTTACTTGTGATAGTTTGCATTGTTGAAAAGTGACTAAATCTACTACCTCTAAGGTTAACACTATTTATATTCCTTAAAATTATAGATATTATAGATAATTTGGTGTGTATTCATGTGATGTTTATTATAATTCTTCATGTAGAATATCTTTTGTCAGTGACACACCTTATTTGTCTCTATTTTGATTAAACTCATCTTTTATGAATTCCTTGATTTTTATTGCAAAGGAAAATGCTTTGATTATGTTGACTAGCTTATTTTCATGAAGGATTTCACACTTTTTGATGGAATTTGTCTTTGTTCCATTTTCCTTATTATACATATAATTTTATTACATTATGTACATAGACTTAACTTGAAGGATTGGTGTTAGCTTGTCTGTCTTATATGTTTTATCGATCATTACACCTTATTATTGGTCTTTGTTCCATTGTGTATCGATCACATTATCCAAAGATGATTATTAGAGATGATTTATGATCACACTTTCATTCTTAAAAATTTTGGTAGCATATTATCTTTTTATTTATTCTCAAAATTATTATAATTTATCTTGAAGGAAGTTTTTATTAAGGACTATTATGTAATTTCAAATCCTTTTTTTTGTTTGTAAAAAACTTTATTCACTTTTGTAACCTCAAATTAAACTTAAGGGGGAGTTTTGGAGAATTAACATTATTTGATTTCACTACTATGTTTATCCTAAGTCTTAGTTATGTGTGCATTTATAATATTTATAAATGCACTTTTTCATACCTTTATGAGTTGTCATTAATCTCTTTTTTCCACTTTTTAGATTTTAAAGTTAATTTCAAAAGTAATTCCTCTTCCTACATGTCATATATCCTCCTAGATTATAAGAGGATTATGGCACTTTTCACACATGCTGAAGCTTGCATATGCAACTACTTATTTTTTTTGACCCTATTTATTGAGCTCTTTTCTCTCATTAATTATGTTATATAATCTTGATCTTGATCTTGAATTTGTGTGATTATATTTTGGCTTAAGTCCATTCTCTCTCTCTCTCTCTCTCACAACTTCTTTTTACTTTATATTTAGAGATACATTTTTACAAGAATTCTAATAAATTGTAGGTTTTTTATTTCTTTTCTGTTTGACAATTTCCCCACATGTCAATTCTCTTACTTCAACTTTGTGGTTTGATTTCACTTCAAGGCATATCGTTACTTAAATTTTTTCATTGATTATTCAAAATTTTAATTTGATATTTGTAAATATTATTGTACTAAAACATTCCAATACTAATTTTTCATATTCCTATCATAATAATAGTTTAAATATAGGCTAAGTCACCATATATAATGTTGTGAGTATGAACCCTTATCTATTGAATATGACATTCTATTAAATGGTCTTGATTCATTACATATTAATCCATATATTAAGGACTAATCCATGTCACTCAATGAGGAAATATTGTATAGCTGCATACTTGTCCCTCCATTTATTTATAGTGGATGTTCACCCAGGAAAACTCATATGAATAATAGTCCATTATAATATCTATCATTTAGAATATGAATATCATAAAACATAATCATAGGTCACTCCCTATTCCTTGTAAAAACACTAATCACACCAATAAATCCATAAAGTGGATGGGAATTAATAGCTTATGGTGATTCTCTTTGAGATTTTCCTTTTATCATGACCATTTCCTTGATATTTGGGTTGAATAATATGATTTTGAAGAGGGTTAGTACACAATTACAAATTTTTGTTTTGTGAAGCCACCAATTTATTCAAATTTTTGATGTTTCACTCCACTTTTATTTCATTTCTATTAATAAGATCTTGAAATTTTGTTTCAAGGTAGTGCATTTGTTTGAAGATTTTGCTATAATTTTAGGATAATCACATAATGCATTAGCATTATAGTCATTATTGAATGAACTTGAAGGATTCAATTCCTTACTAAGAGGAAATATGATAATATCAAACTCAATCATTCTTTTCAACACATGAACTTACACTTAATATTTTAAATTTCCTATGCTCTTTTTACTGCTATAATACTAGCTTGTTAGATGGTTGTATTATTTTATAAATTTGCACTAGATCACTATAAATAATTTTACATTTTCATTCTGAAAATTTGGAATAAATGTAAACTTTCATGTTTGCATTTGAGTATAAACCATGACCATTCATTTCATATCAAACACCAATTTTATTCCTTTGTACTAAAAAATTTATAGGTTATTATCATGCCAAGTAATCATTTAATTTATTATGATGTGGCTTGAATTATTTTAAGTTCATTAATATTCAATGTCTCCCACAATTCTCACATTTTTTGGCAGAGGTTTTGAATTACAATATATGGAAGTTGGATTTTATGGATACTTTAGATGAATATTACTTAAGTTTTGCATATAATCATTCAAATTTAAAAAAAGATCTATAGTTCCAAAATGATTCTTGAAATAATACAAGCTATTTTTTATCACTCATGCAAAGAGTCATATGGTATTGTAATGATTTAAGGAAATACCTAGATTATTTAAATAACCTCCAAGTTTTAAGTCTTTGTTTTCAAAATAAGTTCTTTTTAGGATTTTTTAATAAAGTGTTGAAAAAAAATATGAATTATATGTTAGTATAACATGAAGATTCTTTCATATCAATCTTGAAATATTTTAAATTGGTGATATTATGCACATTTACTACTTTCATAATCAAAGAGATAAGATTCATTTAATGCAACATATAGATCTCAAAATTATAAAAAATCTCCAATAATCCACCACTAACATTTATTTCCTCATTTCTCTCAAAACTTTCATTATTTTTTCTTGTGGGTAGCAGAACCATGGCATAATTGGGCATGAATTTTAGTATTTGTAATTTACAAAGATCAAGTAAGTCTAATATAAACTCATTTCAAAATAGAAAATGGTATTTTGATGAGTGAATAGGTGTAGGAAATGGAATATTTATGCGTGATTGGGCATGGGACTTGAAGCATTTAATTCAAAGTGAGATGGATTTGTGCACTTCTTTATTTCCATTCTTTTTGTGATCTTTTACTACCCTCTATTATATATTCAATAGTGAATCATTGTGGTAATTAGTATAAATATTTAATTTTCTACTATTATATTCAATAAAATCCAAAGTAAAGCCTTGATAAAACCATACAAATGTTTTTCATGCTCTTGTTTAGTATCATGTGCTTGTTCATTTACATCTTGAAGTTACATTTCTTCCTATAATGTCAAGGAAATATATTACAGGCCAATATTTTGTTTTATTTTTTATGATTTTTGCTACATAATTCTCAATACAAGTTCGTATTATATAATGTGAAAACCTTATTTACCATTGATTCCTGAACTAGTTTTGTAATTGTGCAATGGTTGTTCAATGAATTCCAAATAAGAGATTTTAGAAAATGGTTTTTGAGAGAAGTGGTAATCTTTTTGAAAGATATTTATTTCCCTTGCACATGGGAGATCATGCAAATTATATTTTATTTAATTACAAATATTTCATAATTTAGATGAAGGTTGAAAAATTATTTTCTTTTCCACATTTGACACTTTCAGATTTATTTCCCAACATGCATTTTGAGTTAGTTTCATTGATATTATTCTCCTAAATAAAATATTTGAATTTCTTGACTTTTCTATGTTTTTTTCTCAAAATGTATGTAACAAAATTTTGGGTGCATTCATGGATCTACCCTATAAGGTAGAGACTCTAGATGGAAGAATCCATTTTATTTCTTGTATTTTTTATAATGGATAGAATAATATTTGTTTTATGTAATAGATATATTTATCCTCTTTATTTCATGATGAAACATTTAAGATTAGATGAAATAAAATGATTTAAATTGATCTTATTTTAAGTAGAGAGATGTGACACATTTTAGTACAATATACCCAAAATTTTGATTCATGATCTAGTAAAAGCTCAAATTCAAATTTAACTTTATTAGACCTTCATTTAATAATTATACTTGGGTATGTGAGTTTAAATTTGCAGATAGAGAAAAAGTTAAGAATTGGTTTAGAAGTGATCTTTTGATAGTGGAAATTTTGTGCAATATGTTGAGGCTAAAAGTGTATTCTAAGAAAGAATCATTTGTTAGTTTTATTACTTCCTTTCAGGATGTATAAATAAGTTTATAATGAAGTGAGCCCCCCTTATAGGAATGATATTTGCATAGTCTCTTTGGTCTTATTTAAAATTATTTTATCAAGTTTTTCATATAAATCATTTATTCAAATAAATGATTTTATTTTTCGTTTATTACCTTAAACTGGGATCAACTATAAAGTCCTTTTAAGTGATTTATTTAAAATTTCTTCTAAATTATGGTTTGGTTGTAGCTGACTTCAACCAACCTAAGGACTTACAAAGTCTTCAAAAAATAATTTTAAAAAGGGAGAGATCACTTATATGTACACATAACTAAGCCATTTGCTTTCATTTTATTTCAAATTTCTATGAGAAACAATATTAATATTGAAGTATCAACACTCAAGAAGACTAAAAGGCACACTTTATTATGGTTGAGTTCATGCCAACGACACACACATATATCCACTATTTATTGTTATTATAGCCTAATTACTTGTTAATATGTCTTTTATCTGATCATTTGATGATGCAATAAATTAATTTGTACTCCATAAAATAATGAACACTCTATGCACTGGCTTGCATGGTAGCTTCCTTATCTTACAATGTTATACACAAAAAAAATCATAGAATAAAATTTAGATCAAAGTTTAATCTTTTATATATTATCCATGTTTCTTGTGATTTTTACAATTAATACAAATCTTTCTTTCAAATGTTGATCTCAAAGACTTGTGTAGTATTATTCGTAAGCTTTGTGTTTATATTTATTGGATAACATGTATTTTTTTTACTAATTTTAATTTAGATATTTCCCCTATATTCTCCTCTTCTTGCTTAGTGAAGTTTTATTTACTTTTATTTCATAGTGTTGTTATTTTTATTTTGTTACTTGTTGCTCTTTCATTAGGATATTATATTCTTGTTGTGCATGATGTTAATGTTTTTCATCAACAAATTGATCATTTTAAAAATAAGGTGAATCAATGCAATATGGTAAATGAATTGATTTATAGGGAGAATTGATAAAAATGATACTATATTTAACCAAATAAGATATTTTTAGATAATTTTGCTTTGACTATTCGATAGGTTTTCTTCCTCATAGGATTGAATCTCTTATTTGGCCACTAACATATACAAATATTAAATTTAAATATGGTTTTATATAAGATATTTGGATATCAAATATGAATATGAGGATGCAATGTGTGTTTTAAAGTGAAGGGTTTGGGATATATAATTGATTGTATTTTGAGTTGATTATACTTTTGGATGATTGATTTAATTTCATAGATCCATTAAGTCCTGATTTATTTGAGATATATTGCACTTAAATTTTGAATTACTCTCTTGCATGCCTAAGTACTAGTATTGTATTTAGTAGGTCCGTACCATTAAACTAGTCTGATTCTAATTAAACCTTAATGTCAAGAAAAATGATTGATTGTTAGCCATTAAAACTTTTAGCATCAAAAAATTTGATGACTCAAGTATTTTTATTTCAATTGTTTTCATCTCATTTTATTTCTACAAGTCTTTCAGCTACAACCTAATATTATTAATTAGTCACCACGAATCATTCATATGTAACTCTTGAGGTCATCATTTTTGAAAATTTACATTATAACCTATTTTTCTAATGGCCTTAATTAACTTAGATGAATTTTAAAAGAATGGCATCCTTTAACACTCATGATTGTATACCAAGTGGATCCAAAGTTACCAAATTGGTTAGACATTCACTCTCAAAAGGTTGAACCATTTGGGAAAAATGAAAATGCTACTTTTTAAATTATTTTCAAATCTCATTTCCTGTAGACCAAGTAATGGTATTTTTTACTTGGCAGATGGGCCTTATTATTGAATATTTTTATAAAAAGGATTTAAATTTTATAATTGTGGACTTTAAGTCAAGTGTGTGTGTGTGTGTGTATATATATATATATATATATATATATATATATATATATATATATATATGCAAAAAGGCTTGTCCAATACATTTTCTTGACCATAATATATTTACATGCAACGATTTCAATAAAATAATTATGGAATTTGAACATGATTGATCCAATCAATCTATTTTCATTTATGCCTACTACCTCATTTAATCATCATTATTTACACATTATGAGAAGGTCACTCATCATCAATCATATTTAATTTTGGATTTCATACCTTGATAAAACCTAGATTATTTTGAATTTTAATTCTCCTAAACAATTATTTGATAAAATAAATGATTTTACTTTAGTTTAAATTTTTTTTAGCACATCACTTAAATAATCTCAATTTGACACTTTTAATTTAATCATTGAAATTTGCAATGATGATGACACTCCTTATAGTTTAATAGATATTTTTAACTAGACCTTGTAAAATCTAAACATCCTCTTGAAGTATTTCATTCTGATGTTCTTTTTTCATTTTGAAAACTTTAATTATTATCTCAATGTTTATTTTGATTTTAAAGTTTTCAAAAGTTATGAGGTTGGAATGAGAAATAAAATAATATAAGAGTGATATAAAATATTTGAGTTTCTAGATACGTCATTAGAATCCGCATTTCAATGTTTGAATTTGAATACAAAATTTCTAATTTGTATGAGGATCCAATGACTAAAATAAATGATGTCATGTTGAAAATTAAAAATCTTATTCCTACAAGTTTACAACACCTAAGAGTGTTGTTTTAAAGTGGTATGTTAAATCCGAAGGCATCTAAAATCATTATTTATAAAATATAGAAATAAATATTAAAACATATCTTGATCATGTAACTCTTATTAGTTAATAGTCTCCTCAAAATTTTGTTTATGTTGATTTTTGTCTGATCAATCTTGATTATTCATGTCAAGAGATATAAAATACCATTTTTTTTTTGAAATATATGTAATAGTGAAACTATTGTTGCAATTAAGATATCAATCCAAGGGTATTTAATTTACTTATCAAATTACCTAGCTTATTTTAAATATTTCACAATATTATGTGCTAACTACATCCGTGTTGAAAATGTTGATTTATGTTATAGTATTTTTACTTTGTTTAAAATTGAAATTATTTATTCATACCTACTATTTTTTAATGTTATATTATCCTTTGGTCTATTTCACAATGGAATATTTTCAAAATTGGGTAGAATTGTAGGCATTCTATTCTTTCTACATGTATATAAAATTTATAGTTTTCTTTTTTGTCTTATTTTCCTATTTCATTCCTTGTTTTATTTATTTTTTTGCTCTAATGAGTTATTATCATTGTGATGATAAATCACAAGAGGTTTCATATTTGACAATGGAGTTAGACTTATGGTTGCATGCCCAATATAAGTGTGTTACTTTACTCAATAGTAATAATGATAATATATATAAAGTTTGACTAAATAAAAATAATAATTTGAATATTTTGGTGCTATAGATACTACTTTCCTATTAATTTTATGTGTTGTCTCTTCAAATATATCCCTTCCAACCCTCATTATCATAGTTTTCTTATTTCTCATTCTTCATACCATGCTACGATAACAACACATCTAGACTTGTTTAAACTATTAATGGGGTTCATGCTTAGAGACCTGAAAAATAAATTTCCTCATTGAACTCGAAATTAAATTTATCCATTTATTTTTTTATTGCCATGTCTCATTTCCAAAACATCCCTCCAAAGTATCCTATGTTATTATCTATATTTACACTATCCCTCTTAAAAAAATTATATGTTATCATCCTAAAATTTTGAAATATATGTAAAACTTTATTCCTTATTTTAACATAAACCATTACCATTCATTTCATAGTAGGGGTAAATTTTTTTCATGCTTAATTTAAATATTTATTAATATATTATAATTCCAATTACTCATTTGCTTTATCATGATGTGGTTTTAGGTATTTTTCCTTCGCTAATTTTAAATGTCTTGCACAGTTCTTACATTTTTTTGGTAGAGGTGTTTGAGTTTTTGGATGATTTTGATGAATATTACCTAGTTTTGCATATAATCATTTAGATTTCAAAAAGGGACAAAAATTCAAAAATTATTATTTTAATAATATCAAAGCGTTATTTTATCACTCATGAAAAGAGTTTTTTGGTATTCTAATGAGTTAAGGAAATACCTAAAACATTTTTAATAGCCTCGAGGGTTTTGTTATGACCTAAATGTTCCTTTTCATAGAATAATAGGGGACTCACTATAAGCTAAAAATATTGTAAAATTTACCCCTTATTGAGCCCAATCTAAACTTCATATTATTTCAAAACCTTACTCTCGATCCCCAAAAGTGAATGCCATTGAGGTTTTAAACTCAAGATATATTCAAGCTCTGATAAATCTCACCTTTTTTTATATTTATCTATATTTTGTTTCAAAAAAATTAGTCTCATCATGTTTCTAAAATGTTTCTATACTTAGTTTATTTTTTGAGCAATAAAATTTTCTTTCAAAAAATAACCAATGTCCTAGAGTCCCAGAGTCAAAGTCTTGGAGTCCAATTGGCACCCTAATGGAAGAGGCTATTTATTATAGGTAAGTAACCTTCATTTGTGAAATGATTTATAATGACTTAGTATTTATACATTTTTCATGTCCCAAATTTATCATATATATGTACAAACCTAGAATTTTGATCAAATTAGGATCTGCCACATGTAGTTTTATACACCTAGAGGACCATAGACCTAGAAAATTCCCACTATGCCAAATCAATAGATCACCCCTTGGGAACATTGCAATAAAATTGATACTTGGTCAAATCTAAAAGCATCTTGAGCACCTTTAGGGCCAAAACTAGGTGTATGCCCACCATACTCTCTACATTTATTAACCCATTTAGGTAAATTACAATTCAACATCTGGATAGGTCCCATCATCACCATCTGATCTAGTTAAAGACTATTTCACAAAAGTAAAATCTAAGCAAGAAATGGAAACAACTAATTCAAAATCATGTCATCAACCCATAGGTCAACTTGCATGTTGTGAGCCTTCGATACCATTACTTCAAAGATATTTTAGAGATTTATAATGTCCCATCCAAATTGAGCTTGTAAGTATATATTCTCCATGATCTAAATTGATAATTTTTCTTGGATTAAGTTTCCTCAAGATAACCTAAGTCACATCTATGTAAAATCCCACACATGAGGGAGTAATTTATAGGAAAATGGTGAAAGTCTTAAAAAGTCAAGTAGGTAGCAATGGAAACTTTTACCTCTAACCCTAAACTAGAGAAATAGTTTATGGATATCATGTTCCTCCAAGGAATCATAAGGTACAAGAACTACAATGAGATATTCAATGCAATTGAATAATACATAATACCAACAAAAATTATGAGCCAAGGATAATGATGTTGAATATTCTAATGAGATCATTACACCTAGAAAGTTAGTCCTCCACAAAATTAGTACCAAGCTTGATGTTTTCCCCTATAGATATATTTTGTCTAACTTTCCAAGGACATACAAGTGCACTAATGACGTCATACACTCACCCAAAAATTAATTCAAAATTGTAGAGATATCTAGGATCTCTTTCAAGATATATTACTATTTCTCAATGTATGACATACTCTATGATAAGGATGTTACTACTAGGTGGATGAAGAGGCATGATGTATAGGAAAATATTAAGGATTGAGATAAGGATAATAACCATTCAGTCAATAAGGAGGATGTCAAATCCTACACCATCAATAATTTTAGAGAAGGGGTTCAAGCTAACATACTATTGCTCAATTATTTATTTGGGGCAAGTGACATTATTTATGTGAACAAGTATTAGGTCCCTCTGCTCAACATCATATTAGAAGGTAAGTAGATTCCAGGTCTTGATAACATCATTACCTTCAACATATCTCATTAGGTGCATTGGGTTCATGCTAGGGGAAACTTCTACATGATGTCCTATTTGTTCAATGCTACATGTGACACCATCAATTTTAGAAGCATTATATTCCCTCAATAGAGGGCTATAGGTTCCCTTATTCATGTGGTATTATCAAAATAGTATATACACCACTAAAAACATCATATTAGGGACAAATATGAAAATTTATATCCCCTATGTACCTAGTGATTAATGATAAGCCCATGCCAAGATTATTAGAATAGATGTAGGCATCCATCCTTGATATAAGAGCCTAATAGTACTACCCATACCAAGTTTTCATCAAGTTAGAAGTCATTTAGGGAACTCCCTTCAAACTAACCTATGTTATCCTAAAATGGTTAGAATAATAGGAGATCACATTCAAACTCAATAATGGAATAGCTATCTTCTGCCTCGATAAGAGACATAAGTTCTATCCCCTATTACCCATCATCATAGGGCACTATGAATATATAAAATTTATATCCATTTAGGAAATGTCTATGCACATGGATTCATTTAATATCCCCCTTAAAGAGGATAGGTAATAGGATTGTAACAATAGGGTACAGGCTCATGTGGAAAATTATCAAGCTAAATTAAACACCAATTATCACCATGAGAGCCACTTGATGATTCCTATCATCTTAGCCCCACCAATGATGCTAAGGTTATTTCCAAGCTTGAATTATTATGAATATATATGGGGTATTAGGTAGAATGTGATTCCAATTTAGAGGATAGGTTTAGTCATTCACAACCTTCTATTGAAGTCTGAAAAATTGGTAGGAGGTTCTCTCAGCTGATCTGATAAGGGTTCCCCATAGTGGCCACTCTATCAGATTCCAAATCAACTTCACTTATATGGACCTCATAGGTAGTCCAACCTTATGTTTTCCTACATTTAATTTATTTATAATCTCTATGTCTTATCCCAATTCCCCTACAGATCAACCTCTAGCATTCCTAGAGTATTTGACTCCCACCTCAATCCAATCAAGGTAGTAACTTATATCCCCTCCTAGTTTTCCATGCTAGGTTCAACCTTCCCATATAGTTTCCCCTACAATTAATTTTCAAGATTCCCTTATTTCCTTGGATTTTATAGCTCATGATTCTCTTAGTTTTCATACCCCTTTAGTTTCTATTACATGCACATGATCCACTCCTACAATCATTCCTAGGCTATCACCTATGATTGGTATGGTCTCTGCTAGTGGTATAATTTTTAACCATGTTATAATAGTGGCTACTAAATTTTTTTTAATCCATTGTTTTGGATTCCCCTATAATTTCATTGATCCCAAGTGCATAGGTCTCCCCTAATTTTATGGCCTTTAGTGATCTAATGGGTTAAATTATGAAATATATGGGTAACCCACCAACTTTAGATGTTAGAAGGGTATGAATTTGGCACATCACTTCACCTTGGTATCCTTCAAGATCCATTCCTCCAAGTGCCAAAATGTAAACAAAAATTCTCAATAAAATATTTCCAAGCATCAAAATTTGATTTCTCCTAGGCCATCAATACAACCTTCTCCTATACCGACAACATCATCTTGGGCTTCCCTCTCTTTCACACTTGGTCCCCTAATAATTGGATTTAATAGACCCATTTCCTCTTTCAGGGTGAACACTCAAATCTTTGGTGTCATCAATCCCCAAGTCTATATGATCTAAGACCAAATAAGATCATACTTATTCCCATGGGTAGTTCCCTTGGCCACCCCTCCATTTTCACCCATGCCTCACCCTCCATATTCCATCCCATTTTATGTACCTCTTCTATTCATACCACCTCCACCCATGACTCCACCATCTACTTCATCTGCTACCACCCTTGCTACCTCATATTGAATAACCTTAGGACCAATAGAGGGATAAGGCTAGATTAGTCCCTTAAGAGCTGAAAGATCACATAGACCTCAGATGGTTTACCATGGGTAAACCATGGACATCCAACTCTAATTTGATATATGTTCTGGGAGGATGAGGATGATGATGACACACACCTTCACATAGGATGTAAATCCTATTGTATGGATGAAAAAACAAGACCTCTTCTCTCTTAAGAAGAAAAGGACCCAAACTGGAGAGGATAAAATTATAGAGGAACCAATCTCTATAATTTAAGCCATAAATAAACTAACAAAAAAATCTCATGGAGGACCTCAAATAGAAAGTGAGGACCTTAGAGTCCCAAGTCAAGAGCTCATTCCCAATGGGTCTAATTGATAAGGTAGATAATACACTTTCAAAATTTTATGCAACCTTGGAATATGTGGTTGGATCTCTTTAAAATATAAATGTGCTAGTCCAAAGAACATAACAATACTTAGACTAGATTATAAGGATTGTTAACAAGTGAAAGAAGATGACAATGATCATCAAAAATGGGATGTTTCCCATGCTCAAAATCATGCCCCTCATAGATCTCAAATCATATTAGACATTTTTAAGGAGCATGATAACTATGATTGATGATTAGATTAGGGACATTCAAGTAACCATTGGGCCTTTGGAAAAATGTAGAAATGAAATCTTTTCTTAATTCAAGAAGGTGAGCATAACTATTATCTTCCATAATGATGCACTTTGATTAATAGATATGATTTTGGATTCCTCCTAAAACACTTTAAAACAACCATGAGGAAGAGGAACAAAAAAGGTAATAAGTATGGATCCCAAGATATTATAGATCCTACCATATAATCCACAACCAACATCAAGTAAATCAATGTAGTCAAGTCTTATCTTAAGGCCCATAAATGGGACGTACTAAATTGTTAATGCAGTCTAAGGTTTTATTTAGGGAACCACATTTCAACCTATTCAAATATTTATAGAGAATAAAATCTCATTGTGAAATCACTAAAAGCTTAGTAGGCCACCTAGAGGTAATTAGGAAGTGACCCCCCTTTCTGCTCTAGTTTATGATCTCATTATTTCTCTCATGGTCCCAAATGGGAAATTTGATATCATATTTTATATGTATATTTCTTATTTTGTCTCCTTTGGGACATGTTTCTTTAATATTTTAATAACTTAGCCATGATGGATTGGAGTGGGATTCCATGCAAATAGGTGGAAAACCTCCTCTCTTTTCTATAAATTTTGCTTTATAGTTTTATTTTTTGGGTAGGCATTTTTCAACAAAAGGAAAAAGGAATTAATATACTTATAGTTTTACATTTTTTTTCTTCATTACATTTTGTTGTGTCTAATTTATGGATTCATTCTAATATTTGTTGTGAAAATGGAGAATATTAGTTTAAAAGATTCTTATACTAGTTTGTCTTTAATACATGTATCTAATTAGGATGATTTATATGCTATTATAATTAATTCATGTGTTTTATCTTATTTTTTTTAAAATAATTATAAGATTGTGTGTATGTTAACAAGAATCTTATAGGTGTATATATTTGGAATAAAGCCACAAGAACTAAGCACATAATTCTTCCTTTGATACCCTTCATTGTATGGATAAAAATATGATGTGAAACTTAACATATAATGGTAAAAATATAATTGGGATCATACTCTATCTTAGACATTGGTGTATCCATACTCACCCAAGAAACTTTCTCTTTTTTCCTTACCTTTTCCGGTCATTTTTGTTTCTGCAGTCAACATTTTGAATCAAAATCCCTATTATAGGCACTAAATTAGTGAGACAATGGATTATTAGGTTAATAAGTATTTTTAAATAATGTTTATTTTCCATTATTAGTAGTGCATATTTCAGATATTCATTCCAAATAAAATATAATGGATCACAATACTCATAATTTGTGCCTTAACTACACTAATAATAGTCTTAAAATGACATGGTGAAATCCCCTTAAATCTATATATCCTTGAGTGTACCTCATTAAATAGGTATATTTTAAGGTCCAAACAAATAAAATTGGTGCTATAAGAAAGGAACACACATACTAATACTTAAGACCATCTTTTTATCTCAGAACAACCCGAGACTCCTACAGGTACCACTAGATCTAGGTCTGGTATAGGTTAATTATTAATATCACCCCTACATTTTCATAAGATAATTATCTCTAGTAGAGGAATAATAATACCTATATTAATCCCATCTATTTAATCCACTCACTCCATTCCAAACAACCATATACCCATGACCAACCCTATACCCATGGCTTAATTAGCTAGATTTACCATTAATGTTCTTAGAGTTGTCCACAACCTACTCAAAAACCCAGAGAGATATATTACTTAGTTCACACACATTTGAGGAACTAAATAACATTCTACTTCATATAATAAAAATATTAGAATCTTGAACATTAATCATGAAGATGTATCTTTTAGACTCTTCCCCATCACCCTAATGGATGTTGTTTATGACTAGTTTCTAAACCTACTTGAGAAATCCATTATGGGATGGGATAAATTTAAAGCTTATTTATTATACCAATTCAAGCATTTTTTTATTGAATGTAAAATAGGGTTTTAAAGGGAGGCTAATCATATAAAAGAATCACCACTATGGCCAAGAACATAAAATAAAGGATCAACAAACATAGTAAGCAAAGACTTATCCATAGGAATAAAACAACATAAACATAATAGTGAAACAACTGACATGCAACCTTCATCAAAAAGTATACAAAATTAACTATGGGTTTTCTTCCATTCCTCATATGCTGTGGACCACTTCTCAATCATACTCTAAAGTTTTTTATCTTGTCCATATACCAACTTGTCCTCTAATTATTAGTAGTGATCCCTTTGAGCTTATTCTTAGGCCTGGTACCATCCTCATTTTATTTTTTAGTATTAAAAAACATAGATAAACCTTCCATACTTTACATAGCATTGTCAACTATAACCTTGATAAAATTTACAAGGAAATTGAGTTTATCCTTGAGCTCTTTATTATCCCTTTATAGCATTATAATTATGTCAATAATAAGCTCAATTTGAAAAAACATTTCCACTTCTTTCTCCCTCATATAAAAAATCCCATCCATTTTATTGAAATTATTAATGTCCCACTTTAGGTGAGTATGATCCTTCATAAAACATCAAATTAAAGTTTCATGTATGTTAACTTTATCCTCTAGCTACTCTAGTATACTTTGATTATTGGCCACATCCTTCATAGAATTAAGATCAAAATTAGACTGAACATTAGGTTAGGGATCACCAATATTTACACCAACATTTTCATTAATAACCCTGCTATTTGATGCATTCAACTTCTCCCCTTCCCCAATGAAAGGCAAATTTACCTTGGTGGAAATATCATTTGCCTCGATAGTATGCTTATCTCCCTTACTATTGGTATGCTCCTCTAGATCAATCACTGAATTTTGGAATTATTTGTCCCTGTTATAGATAAATTCCAAATTATATCTCAATACTCTACCAAGAATGAGTTAAACACTATATAATACATGGTGAAAAATCTCAGCAATGATTTTTTAGGCCTTAGAAAGTAGGTTTGGAATGTTAGTGGAGATAACTCTAATAATAATTTTATGTACCATAAATATAATTTTCATTTTAACCATTAGAAGGATATGAGGTAGTTCCTAAGAACCTGAATGTCACCAACTCATTTGATACCCCTAGTATATAAATACATCAAAGAACTTACATGGTATTGGATACCCTTGAGTTACCTATTTAAGAAGATAAAAAACTTAAATATGTCACCAATGAGGTGCATTCTTTTTGGTAGTACCAATGAAATAATTACTCTCTTAGGATTTTGACACAACAAAAACCCCTCACTGTATCCACTCCTCTAAATATTGGTGTGACACCTTATGATTATAAATTTATAAATGATCCTTCACCTCTAAAGGCTATTGACCCCAAATGTTATGTATAAGTAAAAAATTTTCCTAGCAAAACTAGCTAAAACTTAGTAGATGATGTGAAAAATGTCAAAATGAACATCATGTTGTAGGAGCTAGCAAAGATCACTGGATAATGTGATATCTTCTTAAAATATTATATAGATAAATTGTCTTATCCTAATTAAAATACTATACACACCAATGTGTTAATACATAAGAATAAATTTGAGGTTCCTCCTTTCCTCCTCATAATCTAACTATTTGGGAAGAACTTACATAATTACCTAGTTGATTTAGGAGCCTCAATAAATATCATGCCTATTGGAATCTATTTTTTTTAATACTTACCCCTATAAAATATGATAAAATAATAGTCCAAATGGATAAGTTTGAATTCAAGGTAGTAAGAAAACTATTGAATGAACATATGCAATTAGAATATGAACCCAAAGTCTAGTCGTTCATGGATATTAAGGTAGTAGAGATCCTTGAATCATATGGGATGCTAGTTAGTAGGTGTTGGTCAAAAAAATTAAAAAAGTATATGGAAACATACTTATCACACATGTGATTATCTTGGAGAGGCATTTCTGAGTAGATATGTATTGAAAAGGAACCTCGTATGAATCACCTTATCATGGAAAATAATGCCATAAGTGAAAAAATAAACATAGAATATTTTTACATTGGTATCTATACTTTGTCCAAAGAACATGCAAAGGAAAATACTAATGAAGATCCATAATAATCAAGATTATGGTCCCTATAATTGATGGATCTCATTCTAAGAAAGGTTTTGGACATGCAAATTTATTAATCAACCCAAAAGGAAAATAACACTTGGCTGGATATAGGCTACAGTTCCCTTGTATGAATAAACTCATAGAATATGAAGCCTTAATCCTAGGACTATAATTTTCCATATAGCTTAAAATTAAAGAAATAAGAGTGTTTGGGAACTCTGAATTAGTGGTCAACCATGTCAAAAGTAAGTTTTAATGTAAGTTGTATTTCTTAAAAAAATACAAGCATCAAACATGGTATATGATATAAACATTTAATGTGTTCAATGTCATCCTTAACCAAGTTAGTAATTCATCAGTAGATTATGATTTGAATCTAGTTCCCCTAGATGAATTAGGGTTGAAATTTTTAAACCATAGAGCTCAGACCATGCCCCTTAGTCCTAGATAATGTTAAAAACTTTTAGGTCTTTGATGATGATTACCACATATTGGACTTCTTAAATAGTTATGGAGTCTTTAATGCTCAAATTGTAGATGAAAAGGATATAGAAAATATCCTTAATAAAGATCATGATGAGGATGGTATCATTAATTTAAGATAAAACCATATCCCAAAGGTTATGATTTCACTCGAAAGAGTGTTCAACCTATATAGTTTTACACACAAACTAGAGAAACTAGTTTGTATCCACCAATGAAACACACATAGTCAGCCTAGGGTCAATTTATCAACCCAATAATGTCAACATTGGTCATGATTGTACTCCAATTAAAACAAAGTAGCTCAGGAGGTTAATTCTATGATATAAAAATGTTATTTTTTAGATGTACATAAACCTTAGTGTCTTTGAACTAAGTGTAATAACACACACTATCCCACTTAAGCATGGACATAAACCCTTTAGGTAGAGATGATGACCTAAAAAACCTATCTTAGATCCCCCTATCCATAAGGAAGTTCATACTTTTTCATATTTGGGATTATTTTCCCAATTTTCCATTCTACTTGGGTCACCAACTCGGTTCTTATTCATAATAAAATTTGTGAATTGGACTGTACATTGATTTTAATAATTTTAATTGGGCCTAAAAAGAATACAATTATCTTTTGCCATTCTTGGATGAAATGATTCAAAGGGTTAGTGGCTTGCAATTGATGTCATTTTTGGATGGATTGTTAGGGTAAAACTTGATCTTAGTAAGCCAAGGAAAGAGAGTCAAGAATGCCTTTATAAAAAAGTGGGATACATTCATCTACAAAAAGATGCCATTCAACCTGATTAGTGATGGGAAAATTTTTAGAGAGCTATGGATTTTACCTTTGAGGGATCGATCAAATTCATAATAATATACATGGATAATCTATCTTTTCAAAACACATGTTTAAAAATGTTAACCACTTGATTTTTTTTTGAGAGATGTAGAAGGTATGGTATCTCCATTAACTCAAATAAAAGTGTATTTGGAATAAAATAAGGTAAGCTCTTAGGTCACATTATCACAAAATAAGGTATCTCTATTGATCTTGAATGAGTAAATATAATTTTTAAGATACCTCTCCTCAATAGAAAGAAAGAACTGAAGTCGTTATTTGGCAAGATTAATTTTTTACACAAATGTATATCTAGTTTTTACTAAGATTGTTAAAATTTTAAAAAATATGATAAAATAGGATGCTAAAGTATATTGAAATCCCCTAGCAAAAGATGCATTTCAAGACAATAAAAACATCATCATTTACGCACTAGTCTTAATCAACCTAGACTACCAAAGGATTTCCACCTCTATTCCTTCACCTACAGACATACCATAATTATTGTGCTTATGCAAAAAAAAATGAGAAAAATAACATCCTATAATCTTCATGAGTATGAATTTGAAGGATGCAAAATTGAAACACTCCACCTTGGATGAAAATGTTTATTCCTTACTAAAGTTTATGAATAAGTTTCAACATTATATTCTCAAAAATAACGCGTATTCCATTATCCTTGACCTAATCATAAATCTCATTTTAGGACAAAATGAACTAAGGGAATGTAGAGGCCAATGGATGGCCAAGCTACAAGAGTACAACCTATAAATTAAATATACCATAATGGTAAAATCTTAATTACTTAATCAATTAATCATAGAAATTGACTACATGATTACTGTGGTGTAGCTGGATCAATCATAAATGACTAGCCAAGACTGGTATGATCCAGTCATCCACTCTCTACTTTATTTGAAACCCCCTTCAAAACTAAACCAATTATAAAATAGAGTTATCAAATCTAAGGTAGCTCACTATATGATAAAAATAGGGGTGTTATATCATAATAAAAATGAAGGTATAAATAAGAGGCCAAAGAAGTTATGACTAGATTTAATGAAAACTTAGGTAGTAGCCACCCCTTAGGAACAACAACTTATGAAATTCTTTGAGCTGGGTATCATTAGCCCATCGTATTAAAATATGCACATAACCATGTTCTAACTTGTCATAAATGTCAAACCTTTTCTAAGAGGGAGATTCATGTAGTAATTCCACTCCAACTCATGGTTGAAGAGCATCCCTTTTCTCAATGAGTACTTAATTTCATTGGGATCATCAATACTAACTCCTAAACTAGTTAAAAATTCATACTCACTACAATTGATTACTTAAAAGATGGACGTAATCCATCTAAAAGGAAAAACACTACTAAAAAAGTAAAAATTTCCTTGAATAATACAATCATGTTGTCGACATACCAATCTAATTGGTCTATAACAATGGCCCTCATTTCCAATCCACTAAACTCACCTAGTGGGATTGCAAAAGCAATAGCACCCTAATTTTATCATCAAATTATTATCCATAGGTAAATGGGTTAGTTGAGTGCACTAATAATAATTTCATGGAATAATCAAGAAATTGACTGAGAAGTGACATAGAAATTGATACTCATTATTGAAGTATGTACTTTATGTTGATCATGATAGATACAAGAAAGCCCTCAAAATTTCACCTTTCCTAATAGTATATGGTTTGGATATGATATTCTTGATGAACCTCATATTTCCCACATATAATCTCATGTAGGAATACATGGATAGTAATGATAAAGTAAACTCAAGGCTATTGGACATTGTTCAAATGGAAAACATGCGAGAAGAGGACCTTCATAGTTTCAACAAACATTAAAACATTGTCAAGATGTGGTTTGACAAGAAGGCAAACTTAAAATCATTTAAAATATCTAATCTAGTCCTATTATGGGACAATGCCCATGAAAATAAAAGCCAACATTCCAAATTTGATCCACTCTAAATTGGTCTATATAAAATTTATATGTTACTAGGGTAGAATGCTTTTAGACTAAAGGATCTACTATGAAATAACATCTCTTTGCCTATAAATGGATAGTTCATGAAGCATTAATTATTATATGCACCATCTGTAGTCATCTCCTAGTAGTTATGAGTGTGGCCTATAGGTAGTGTAGTCTTAGAGTAGTTTTATTTTTGTAGAGTGTTTGATTTTGGTGTTTGTTGGTGTGTTTGTATGCTATTTATTTCATTGATTTGTTTGTTCATCATTTTCTTGTGCCTACCCTTGAATGACTTCCTACAACCTAATTTCCAAATAGTTGTTTTGTTAACCATGAGTTTATGTGACATATATACCTATATCCCATGATTTTCCCCCTATTTTTTTGATGAAGTAATGGAAATAAAATCTAGGAAACAAGAACTAGAAAAATTTGTCTTAATTATTAAACATTTGATCAACTTGTAAAATATTTTGTAGTATCCAATAAGAATGAAGTCATTGATTCAAAACATAGTAGGTGAATTAATAATAATTTTATTACTAAAAATAGGTCAACATTGCACTATATATATACTAAGAAGTCATCTTAAATTCACAAAAGAAAAAAAAAAGTCCCCTCTGGTGGTAAGAACTGGTTGAATCATTCATTTACCTTAGCTACATTGGTTCCCAAACTTCTTGGATAAAAAATATAAGAATAAAAGGAAGCCTAAGAATCTCAATAAAAATATAACATTTTCTCCTAAGAAAGGATGATTTGGGTAACCTCCATCACAATATTTTTGGCTTCGTTGGCAATTAGATAAGGCTTAGAGTGGAACCGAAGGTATCTTTGTCAGGGCTATAGATTCATGGTTGGTAGCAGAGAAAATCCTAATATTTACCTTCCCCAAAAAATATCTAAAAAATCATTACCTTTCAAGACATTTGAATTATTTCCAAGCTTTGTGATGAATTAAAAAAGGGGGTGAAGGGCAATGAATCACTTTTTCACACAAAATGACCTCTTGGATGAACTAAAACCCTATATGCTATGTTAAAGTAGCCTAAAAAATTCATTTATTATTTTATTATATTTAAAGTGGTTTCCATAGTCTATCTCATTGGTTTAAGGAATGAATCTATAATTTTGGGTTCTAGGTGCTAGATAGTGTTTTCCTCACATAGTCACCATTTGTTATGACCAACATGTCACTTTTACCATAATAAAAAGGGACAAATTATAATCCAAAAATATTGAAAAAGTATCCATTTATTGAGTCCAATTTGAACCTCATATTATTTAAAAACCTTAGGCCCAATCCCAACAAGTGAACTCCAATTGGGTTTTAGTCTTGAAAATCTATGAAAACTTTGATAAATCCCCCATTTATTTATATTTATAAATATTTAATAGGATTTTGTTTAGATAAATCTAGTCTAATATTGATTATAATTTTTTTTATACTTAATTTTTTTGTCACTATCATTTTATTTTAGAAAATAGTCAACATCTCTGAGTCCTAGAGTCAACATCTTAGAGTCTTGAAGTCTAGTTGGCACCTTCCCAGAGGCTATTTATAATAGGTAATTAGACATTACTTTGTGAAATTATTTATATAAACTTAGTATTTTTATACATTTATATGTCCTAGATCTATTAGATAAATGTACAGAATTAGAATCCTAGTCCACTTAGGATGTGTCATGTGTACTATCATACACCTAGAGGAATGTACACCTAAAAAACCCCACTATGTCATATAAATAATATACCCTTTGGAAACACCACTATAAAAGTGACACTTGGATGAATCTGAATGCATATTAGGTGTCATGAGGGCCAAAACTAGGTGTGTGCCCCCACACTCTACATTTGATGGACCATTTGGGTAGGTCATGATTCGATAGCTGAACATGTCCCATCACCACCAATAGATTTAATTAAATACTATTTAAAAAAAATAAAATATGATAATAAAAGGGAAATTGATATTTCAAAATCATTCCATCATCTCAAATATCAAAACACATATCATGAACCCTTGAGACCATTATGATGGATATATTTCAAATCCTTTTAAGGTCCCTTCCAAATTAAGATCATAATTATATATAATTTGTGATTCAAACTACTAAGATCCATCTATTTAAGTATCCTAAAGATCTCAAAAGTGACATCTTTATAGAGTCCTATAGGCAAAGGAGTAATTTACATATGAATAATGAAAGTCTCATAAACTTAAGTAGGCATCAATAGAATATTTTACCTCTAAGGCTACAGTAGAGTAAGAGTTTAGGGACACCGCATTTCTCCAAGAAATCAAATTGTGTAAGCACTAAAACAATATATTTAAGGAAATTGAAGACATCCAAAATCCAAACAATGATGATGAGATCAAGGATGATGATGTTGAATTCATCAATGAGATCATTACACTCACAAAGTTAGGCCTTCACAAAGTTGTTGCCAAGCCCAATAATTTCCTTTGTAGAGATATTTTCACCAACCTTGTGAGGACATCCAAGTGCACTAATGTAATTTTTAACTCACCCTATAATGAAATGTAAATTTAAGACATAGCTAGGGTCAATTTAAAGAGATAATATAGTCTCTTAAAGAAAGACATCCCATATGACAAGGATATTACTACTAGGTGGATGAAGATGCATGACATATATAAAACTCTAAAGGATTGGGTTGAGTATAATGACCACTAAGTCAACAAGTAATATGTCTAATCCTACACCATTAAGACTTTTAGAGAATGGGTTTGATTTGGCATGCTTTTTCTCAACCATTTATATGGGGTAAGTGACATTGTTTATGTGAACAATAATTGGGTCCCTTTACTTAACATCCTTGAAGGTAAGTAGATTCTAGCTATCAAGGTCATCATTACCTTCTACATATCTCAACATGTCCTTAAGGTTCATACTAGGGGTAAATTATACATGATGTCATAGTTGGTTGAAGTTACCTGTACCACCATTAATTTTAAAAGCACTATGTCCCCTCAATTATGGAATGTAGGTTACCCTATTCATGTGTTCTTATCAAAATTGTACGTCTACCACCTTACACATTATATAGGGGACATTTGAATAAATTTTTATCCCCATGTGTACCTAGAGATTAAAGATAATCCCATTGCAATATTATTAGAATATATGCATGCATCCATCCTAGCCATAGGATCTTAATAGTAATACCTATACCACATGGTCATCAAGGTAGAATGCTTCTATAGACCTTAGTTAAAATTACCCTACATTGATGCACATTGGTTATTAGAATATAATATATTTTTTCATTTTGTCAATGGCATAGTTTTCATCTACCTCGATAGGAGACATAATTTATATTACCCATTACACATCATCATAGGGCACCATAAATATAAAACCTTTCATACCATTCAAGCCATGTATATGCATAAGGACTCATTTAATCTCCCCCTTGAAGAGGATAGGAAATGAGATCCTCAAAATAGGGTGAAGGCTCATTTGGAACATTACTAAGCTAGGATGAACACCAATTACCACCATGAGAGGCACTTAAATGATTCATTCCATCTCAAACCCATTAATGATGTTGAGGTGAATACCAAAATTGAAGTAACATAAATATATAGGGATTAGTAGGCACATACCAAGCCCATGTTAGAGGATATTCTTAGTCATCCACAACCTTTTTCTAATGTCCCAATAACTTGTAAGAGGCTCTCCTAACTTATCATACAATGGGTCCCCATAAGAACCACTCCAACTTCCTCATTATATTAACAGCTAAGTACCTCACATGTAGGACAAAATCATGCTTCCCATGCCATTAATTTCTTTAGTATCTCTAAGTCTCAACATATTTCCCATTGATATAAACATATAAAATCCTCAAAGCCTTCAACTTCCAACTTAGGAACATCAAGGAAACAATTTGTAGCCCCTTCTAGTTTCCAAACCTAGGTTCAACCTCCCACTATAGTTTACACTACAATTGCTTCTCAAGGTTAATCTATTTCCTTGGATTATAAATATCATGTTGCTCCTACTTTTCATCCCCTATAGTTTTTGATATATTAACATGGACCACTTCTACAATCATTTTAGCTAGCCTTTATGATTGTTATGGTCTCTACTAGTGCTCTAATTTTTAGCCTTACTATCACAATGTCTCCTAAAAGTTTATTTCCTCACATTGATGTAGATACCCTTGTAATTAATTTGATCCCAAGTGCATAGGTCTTCCCTAATTTTTTAGCCTCTAGTGCTCTAATGAGTTCAATTGTGATAGTCATGAGAAACCCTTTAGCTTTGGGTGTTAATAGGGTATGCACCAGACAAATCTTTGCACTTTGGCATCCTTCTAGATCCACTCCTCCAAGTGTGACATTGAATTAAAAAAATCCCTAAATAAAAGCCTCCAAATCACTAAAATTTGATTGTCTCTAGGCCATCAATGACACCTTCTCCTCAACCTACAACATCATCTTGGGCCTCAATTTCTCTCACACTTAGTCCCCTAGGAAATGGCTTTAATAGACCCATTTCCTCTTTAAAGGTGAATAATAAAATCTTAGGTATCATCAATCCTCAATTATATATGACCAATTGAGATAACACTTATTACCATGAGCATATCCCTTAGCCACTCCTTCATTTTAAACCATGTCTCTCCCTTCATCTTCCATCCCATTTTATGTGCCTCCTTAATTCTTACCACCACCACTCATGTGGTGTTAGAGTTAGTTATCATGTTTTCTAGGTTATATGGATAGTTTTTGTCTATTTCATAGTTTTTTGTTTTATGGATTTATCCCACATTGGTAGCTTGACTTACTTCTTGTTTGTCCTTGCATATATATGCAAGGCTTCTCATTTATAATATATAGAAGTTATTTTATGGATATTATATGATATTGACTTTATCCTTGCATATCATCTTTGAAGCTATTAAAAATATTATTATGATTATTTTGTTATCAATTATTTATATCTTGAGCTCTAAATGATCTTGTTGACATTCCTTTCATGGTATTAGAGCTAGAGGTGTTTCAACAATCCATTTGCAAGTTTGCTACTACAAGGGTTTGTCCATTTATCAAAATTTCTTCTTGGTAGAATGGAGGTACCTTGTATGGATATTATATCTATTTATTTTTCTTTCCATTTATCAAGCCATGCAAATCATAGGATTAACCATTAGATACTTATTTTTATAAACCCATGTTTAAGTTTGTTTTAGAAGCTTTTTATGCAATTTGTGCTTGTTTTAATTGTTTTAGGTCATACATGAATCAAAATATAGATATGAATTCATAGGATAATAAAAATATGATTTTTATTACCTATAAAATTTATTATAATCTTTAGATATCAATTTGTACAACCTTTTTTCTTAAAAACTTGCTCACTAGTTTGCTGGTGGATAACTACAACTAGGCAGTTTTCTCTCACCATAGGCAGTATAGATCTAATTTTTCATATATAAAACCTATTTTGGTTAGATAAAACTCCCAAATTTCATAAAATATGAGTTATAATAATTTTGGAGTAGGTTTTATAGATATTTTGGTAGTTTGAACATTATTGTAGCAATATATCTTCATCATTTAGATAGCTGGTCAGTTTGCTTCTAGTTTGAGGCTGTATGTTTTGAAATTTTAGTTCTGATTCTTGGAGAGGATAGTATTTTAGGTATAATTTATGCCTATAATATGTAGGACCCATATTAATCAATATGTACCATATTTTAATACATTAAAATAAGACACGTTCATTTAGTTTTTCTAGATCTTGCAAAGAATCTTCCTTAAGTTGGCTTTCACCCATTTTGACAAATTATGCTTGGTTTATGCAAAATAAATTGATGGAAATATTGTTTTGAATATTTTTTTATATTTTATTGAAATTTTGAATCATTTTTTTTCCTTTTTTAATTTAATTTTGTGCCATGTTTACTTATTTGACCGATTTTAATGATGGGAAAACTTGTAAAGACTATAACTTTTGAACCGTGACTCGAAATTGAGTACTATTTTTTTTCAAAAGTGTATGATTTTTGATTATACATCCATTAGATTAATTTATATTGTAAAAAATCTCTAAATTATAAATTTATAAATTTGGGAGGGCCTTACACTTTTTTGGGGTGTTCATTAATTTCATCGAGAGACATTAAATTGTCACAGGGGGATTTGTATTTATGAGAGGGTTCTTATTATTAACTTTATACTTATTTTTTGATAATGGATTAATAATTATTTGAGGTATAAACACATAAAATTACATTATTTGGAAGATAAAATTGATGATACACTTAAAACTGAAAGGCAGGTGGAGAGTTATGCTTGGCAACTTTCCCCACTTTACAGGTGAGGAAGATCTTGCCTGGATTACATATATGCAAGATGAGGCTCTTTGATTGATTCACCTCCATTTTTTAGATAGTTTTAAATGATATTTAACATGTGAAACATCACCAAATAAATATTATCATGCTATTGTATCCTTATTTGACAAAGATATTGAGTTTACTGGGTCTTTTTTACCCTCTTTTACTCTACCTCCTTTTGTTCCACTTCCTTCTCCAATTTTTAATGAGGATTTATATTTTGATGATGAAAATGATGTTGTTCAAGATTTGAGTCTTGATAGTGACATGGGTGAGCCACTATTTGAACTTCCTTCTTCTTCTCTTAGTGAGGATTCACTCTTTACTAGTGACATGAATCAGGATACCTCTTCATTTTGTGAGGAAATACTTCTTGATGGTGATATAGATGAGGCATTCTTACCTCATACAGCTCTCACTATTCAACCTTAATTAGTTATGAGTGATGACTTATCTTTTGATGATGGTTTGAGGTACATATTACTCTTCATATAATTTGTACTCCTCATATTCATTTCATTGATTGAGAGGACATGATTCTTGAGGATGTGGTACCTTCACCATCACTTTTGGAAATCATGGATGAGACACCATCATGACTTATTGAGGATGAATTTTATTGTGCCAAAGTTATTGTTCCCTCATAAATTACTCCTACTTTTTGTGAGGATATGTGTTTTGATGGTGGTTTTCACTAGGAACCTATTATTATTGCATATTCTAGTTTGGAGCTTGTTGATACTCCTATTACTACATTTTTTTATTGTCCCACTTTGGATTCACTTGCTTATGTGCTTGGTTCCTTTGAGAAACATACTCTTGGATTTGGATATTTCATAATTCAATCTATGGGATACACTCATGGAGGTCTTAGTAGTGTTTAGGTATGTTCCTATTGTTGGTATTGTGGCATAAATGTTGTGATTAATGTCAAGGTCAAGATGGATGTCATTAATGTCAAGGTCAAAGTTGATGTCATGCATGGTGAAGTGGTATGTGACAAGGAATTATTATGACAAGAGATAATTTGAATGTAACATATTGTAAATATATTGATAGAGAATTTTAAGGCAACCTATTAAATATTATAAGGTTGATGACATGCCAAGGTCAATATCAAGATATAAGGTAAACTTACTTTTGGGCACTAATCTTAAGGAGCATTGTCATTTCATGAGCATGTGTAAGAATATGGTAGTGTGGTAATATGGATACACATAGTTATGAGTGGATGTTTAAGGATTAAAAATGATTTATATGAATTTTTGAAACACTCAAGAAAGTTTCAAGGTAAACCTTCAGGGGTAAGGACTTAAGCCTAAGCATGCAACCAATCTAGTCTCAGACCCTACATGACCTAATAAGGAGAGTTTTGAAATGTTATAAGGGTCTATGAAAAATTAAAATCAGTGATAGAGCATGTGAGAAGATGTTTAAAAATGTGTATAAGGTAGATAAGCTTTCATAGGAGATTTCAAGGCTAGTGAGAAGGCATAGGCTTGGTAACATGATGAGGAGAACAGTCTAATTATTTTGAGAATAATATTTGTAGTTTATGAGCATGATATGAGGTTTTATGACATGAGTATGGATTTTTAAGATCAATGCAAGTGGTTTAAAGGTATGTTCAAGGTCTAAGTGTGACTGGCAGCTCAAGTCATGTGCAAAGAGACCTAGTATGGCCTAATGAGGAGTCAAGTTGAGTTTCCAAGGTGATATATCTCATAAGAGAATTATAAATTTTGTGTGAAGTGTTTTTACCAATTTTTATGTTAAATTATAAAGGAAAAAATATGAAAAGTAGATCTTAATGTCTATTGAGTGTTATAATAGAGTGTTACAAGCCTAAGGTGGTTTTTCTTATGATCATTGGCACATGAAACCTTTGTATGGGGATCCAAGTAGTCCATGGTAGTTAGGAAAGGGTCATAGGTAAAATTTCCTAGAGTTATTTAAAAGGTTGAAGGCGTAAGATTTATAAATGATTGTTAAGAGTGGAAGGCAGTCTAAACCCTCCTAAAACCCTCATAGTGACCTGATATGGATGATCTTGATAGAAATGAATAATAAGGAATTGGATGACATAATTTGATTATTGGATCATGTATAGAAATATATTAGGTACTTCTAGGTGGAATTGGTCTAACATATGAGTGAGTGAACTCCATAAGAAAACCCTTGTTTCTACAAATTTTTATGTTGCAGGTAGGGTTGAGCAGGTCAAAGTATGAAAGTGGATGGAGGTTTAAGATTAAGATTATATATTATGCCCATGGTAGTTTTTTAGAAATTTATAGACTTAAAATATGATAAAATGGTCATGGAATTTGACTTATCACTAAAAAGGCCTAGTGAGAAAGACATTGAAAAAATTAGGCAGAAGTAAGAATGAGATTAGGGATGTGTTTCCATGGATTAGGGATGGATAAAATTAAACTATGTTGTCATTCATGACCAATAACAAATATACATAATGGAAATAAGTTTTGAATAATATTGTGTATGGCAAAATTTTTCTCTCAAATAGACTTGTCTAGCACATTGATGTATAGTGAAGCCATGAGATTAGTATGTAAGACATGTATTTATATTAGAACTTATAATATATTTGTTAAAATATGTTATAAGGATATTTAAGGGTCATATAAACCCATTTTAATTTCATGAAAGTTATTTTATAGGTGTAATAAATCTTTATTTTTATTACTGTGTTTTGAAGTCTTTGATAGTTCTAAGTAGTCATCTAGCAAATATGAGTATGAGGTGATTTATCTAGAGTTAAAGAAATTAATTCATATGAATTTGTTATATATATATGTATTTATGTATGTATGTATGTATGTATGTATGTATGTATGCATGTATTTATGTATCATAGGTTAATTTTAATGTATTTTTATTCATGATAAATTCTTTTGAAGGTGTGAAAAGTTAAAGGTTCTTGATTGGTTTTTGAGGCCTATTTGCGGTTTTAAGTGAGCATATAAAAGTGGTAAGTTTGAGGTCTTTTACCATGTATGGTGAAGTATAATGGACATGGTGATGAATATTAGGTCATGAGATTTATGAATAAGTGATTTTTTGATATTATTTTTTGGAAAAGTTGAGTTTATTCTTTAGATATTCAAAATAGACTTTTTGGCAGTGAGAAGGCCTACTTGTGCGTAGGCCTAATGGTGTGGTACAAGGAATGAAATGAGATAAATGGTGTTTGGGACATATTGTGAGATTATAAGGAATATAATTTAAGTATTTTTTAATTTTTTCATCTATTTATAAAGTATCAATATGTTCCAATGTTATCAAGGTGAAATGTGTGCTTTGAGAAGGCCAAATTGCATTAGGTATCCTTTAGGTCTAATGATGATTTTAGTCCTTATGAGTGGTGACCAAAATATGTAGTGGTTGTTTATCATATGAATTTTTTTGATCTATTTAAAGGGTGATGAAATTATGGAGAGGTTTTTGAATGACCAAGGTATGTGAAATCAAGAGTCAAGTATAAAAAGAAGGTCTACTAGGCCTAATTTGACTAGTTAAAATATTGAGGGAATGAACAAATGAAATAGAAGTTTGGAAAGTAGGTAAATGTATTTAAGACAATTAGAGAGGTGTGTTTAATATTTAATAAAATTATAATAGTGATTATACATATGATGAGCAAGGTCATATGACCTAAACCTATCAAGAAGAGGGCTAGTTAAGTGAAGAGGCCTAATAGGTTGCTTGAGAGAGATCAAAGAGTGTGAAAAACAAAAGAAGATGATAATAATTATTTGATTTATAAAAATGTGTCAAAAGGTGATTAGAGGTTCCATATGGCTGAGTTGGTGTTGAGTCACTTAGGGGGTTGGTGCCTCCTTGTAAGTTGGTGTTTGCTAAAGGCCTAGTTGAGTTGGTGCTTGAATAGTGAGAGATTGGTTCTCCTTGTGGGGTTAGTGCCTCACTAAATATTGATTAATTTATTATATGATAATAGTTAAAGATGTGTTTCAATGGGTTTTATCTCCCATGAGGGTTTCCCATATATTTCTTTTGTTCATGTATTATATGCTTATTTTTACATTGGTGGATGTATGTGTTTGAATGAATGCTTCATGAATGATTATTTTAAATAAAATGATTCAACCAAAATAGTAGTGGTTTTTATTCCAAAAATTATTACTAGATATGGTCCTTTGAAGTAGGCCTAATAATCTAAAGGATATCCTAAGCAAGCAAAGATGACTAGTGAAGCACAAGGTGGTTTCTCTATAAGAAAGGCTCTATTATTCAATAGATCTAATTATGATTTTTAGAGTTTTAATATGATAAAATATTTGATGTCTCAAAGTCATGATGTTTGGAAATTATTTTTGGATGGATATACTACACCTTCTATTCCCCATATATATGTAGTAGATAAGAAGTCTGGTGACAACAATTCAAAATAAATGAATGGTATTCTTTATGACCTATCAGAGGTAGAGCTTGTGAAGGTGATGCACTATGTGTTTGATAAATAAATGTGGGACAATTTGAATAATATACATGAGGGAGACTCCAAGGTTAATTTCACTAAATTTCAAACCCATATAAGATAGTTTGGAAGCTTAAGGATGATTGAATATGAGACCATTAAAACCTACCTATTAAGGGTTGATGAAGTGGTCAACATCATAGGAGGCCTAGATAAATAATTAAAAGAGTCTAATATTGTTCAAAAGGTATTGATAGCTCTAACTCCTATGTTTTATTATAAAGTGTCTGTTATTGAAGAGATGCAAGATCTAAACAAGCTAGAGATAGATGGACTTCATGGCACCTAAACATCCTATGAGATGAGGACAAATGAAGAAAGACCTAAAAATAAGGAAACTACATTCAAGGTAGAAAATAATTAAAAAGAGAAGAATACACAAGGTAATAAATTCAAAGACAATGATGTCTTTGATATTGATGATGATGAGTTGATAGTTATGTTTACAGTAAAGTTGAAATCTGGTTCAAGTAAATACAAGGGTAAGCTACCCTTCAAGTGCTTTAATTATGGATAAATTGGACACTTTGCTAACAAGTACCCTCATAAGCATAAGAAAAAGGATGATGAATAGAATGATAAATTTCATAATGATGACAAAAACCCTTATAGGTCTAATAAGAGTAATAAATGCTTCAAAAAATATGATGACATGAAGTCTTTCAAGAACAAAAGCAGCTTTTACACCAAGGAAAATTGCAGCTCATCCAATGAGAGTGAGAGAAGTGATTATGGGAGTGACCATTAAGGTGTTGATCTTGATGTAAATAAATTTTTATTCATGGTTAAAGAAGTCAGTTGTTCAAATCAAGAAGATTCGATGTGGTTTGGAGGTATGATTGTTGATTCAAATGAAGAAGAAGATGAATTGGACTTTGAGGTTGAATTGATGAATGCTCTAGAAGCATTGAAGATGGTGAAAAAGAATAATAATGAGATGAGGTATCTATTAGAGTTGTTATTCGAATCTAGATAATGTGAGTGTAATTGAGATGTGATCACACAAGTTGAAGCAAGTGCACACCACATAGATGCTAAAGCAATTTGAAATTAACACAATAAAATAAATTACACAAGACAAAATGGAGAAAACCAAAATCTGATTAGCATGAGATGGCCAAAGTGAGGAATACATATAGGAGAGTACGTAAGTAACTCCTCCACAAAAGGTGGACAAGCCACCCCAAGAATAGATAGTAACTCCTCCATGAAAGGTGGTGACAAGGTGATAAGAATAGAGAAGTAACTCCCATCAAGGGTGTTACTTATGACATTCTTATGACACCTATGACACATCTATGACACACACCTCCACATAAGCTAGCCTATCCCACAAATGTAGGAAAACTCCATGTATGCACAAGAAATACAATTTCCCTAATTAATAAATAGGGAAAAATAAAAACCTACACTAATACCACCCCATAAGCGCAGCTTAGGTGGGTAGTGTGGAAATAGAAATGGGTCCCGACAACTAGGCCTGATGAGGTACCCATGTACAAATGCAATCTCCCATAAGATAGAAAAAAGGAGAAGACTTATAGGAAAAAACTCCCCGCCCCACAAAAGAGAGACATAAAAGAAAGAAGAGGCTAGAAGGCCCCCCTAAAGATGATGCTACTGCAGATGTGGACCACACCCCAAGAAGAGCTTGTAGATGAATGAACTTGCTCTCAGTGAAAGGTTTGGTGAAGATGTCAGCAACCTGCTCTAAATACTGGCAAAATATCAAGTCAATGACTTGACTATGAATGAGCTCTCGAATGAAATGCATGTGAATCTCTATGTGCTTGGTCCACTGGTGCTGAACTGGATTCTTGCAAATTTGAATGGTACTCTAGTTGTCACAATAAATGATGGTGGGCTACCTGAAAGAAATGCTAAACTCAGAAAGAATCCCCCAAAGCCAAATAACCTTAGTAACTACATTAATAGATCCCTTATACTCTACCTCTATGGATGATATAGCAATAACATTCTGCTTCTTGCTAGACCAACTGATTGGACCTAAACCTAGAGAGAAATTATAACCAAAAGTGGACTTGTGAGTCTATGACTCGCCAGCCCAGTCTGAATCTGTATATCCAACCAAATCAACCTCTATGCCAAATCTGTAATGAATCCCATATCTATATGAACCCTATATATAATGCAAGATCCTCTTAGCTACTTTCTAATGTAGCTCATGAGGTTCTTGCATGAATCTAGAGACAAGTCCCACTATATATGATATGTCAGGCCTAGTGTGAGTCAAGTAGATGAGACTACCAACAAGTTGTTGATATCGAGTGGCATCAACCAATGGTGAAGAACAATCAACCTCAAGCTTGACTCCAAATACAAAGAGAGTCGAAGATGGCTTGCAATCAACCATGTAAAATTGAGCCAATAAGTCAAGAGCATACTTAGGCTATGCAAGAGAAATCCCTGAATCTGACTATGAGATCTCGATGCCAAGGAAGTAGTGCAACAAACCCAAGTCTATCATGTCAAATCTATCCTAAAAATATGCCTTCACCACTGTAATAGCCGATGAAGAACTCCTAGTGATCAAAAGGTCATCAACATATAAAACCAAAATCAAGAGCAAATCATCCTACCATAAGAAGTACACATTGGGATCAGAATGACACCTAGTGAAACCTATTGTGAGAAGGAAGGAATCCATCTTGGCATACCAAGCTTGAGGGGCCTATTTGAGGCCATAGATATATTTACCAAGTTTGCATAATAAGGAAGAATCTTGAACAAATCTTGGTGGTTGCTCCATGTAGATCTCCTCCTCTAGGTCTTCATGAAGAAAGGCACTCTTCACATCCATCTAATGCACATCCCAACCATGTGTTGTGGTAATAGCCAAGGTGAGTTGGATAGAAGTCATCTTTGCAACAGGTGCAAAGGTCTCTGAGTAGTCAATGCCTGCCACCTGTGAGAAACCCTTGACGACCAATCATGCCTTGTACTTATCAACTGACCCATCTGCTACAAACTTGGTTTGATATATCCACCTACATTAGACCATCTTTCTTCCCTTAAGAAGTGAAGTCAAGTCCCAAGTGTGATTTTTGATTAAGGAAGAATATTCTTCCTCCATAGAACTATCCCACTCAGGTACCCCCGATGCCTCTCAAAAAGTCTATGGATCTGAAACTGAAGCAAAGAAGGCATGTGGATCTCTCTAAAAATCCCCTTAGTACATCTATCATCTGCGGAATCTCCTGCCCAAGTGCCAACACTCTCAAGTGTCTGTTTGGCCTAAAGTGGCCTAAAAGTGGGTGAGTCAGGTGCTAACTCCTCATCCTCTAACTGACTAGAGGTGGATGACTCTGCATCACTATCTTTGATGTCTAAACTCAAAGAAGAAGAAGATGTCTCTGGCTCAAGAACTTGTTATGGTTGATCTGAATTTGATGAGGAATCATCATGAAGAGGTAGATCCATTGAGGGAGAAGAAGTGTCAAGTGTTGAGTCTTAAGGACTCTCCTAAAAATGGACACTTCTCTCAATGAACAACTCATGAGTGACTGGATCTAGAAGGTGATATCCCTTAATACCATCCAGATATCCTACAAAGATGCAAGGCTTGGACTGACATTCCATAGCTTTATATTTCTTCTTCAGAATGCGGGCCATGGCTAGGATCTAAAAACTCTAAGGTGCTCAACATTAGGTTTCCTTTTATGCTAGGCTTTAAAGGGTGTTATCCCTTTCAAAGCTTTGTGAGGAACCCTATTTTTAATGTAGCAAGCACAATTGATGGCTTCGGCCTAGTACTGTGGTGTTAAGGATTTGGAGTGAATCATAGAGCTACCCATCTCTTTCAAGAACCTATTTTTGCATTTTTCAACCCCATTATGTGAAGGATTGTAAGCGATTATGTGCTGTAAATCAATCCCCTCTGTGGTGCAAAGCTGCTCAAATTTGATGCTGACATACTCCCTTCCATTATCAGTTGAAGAACCTTGATGGATTTCTCACTTTGTTTCTCAACAAGAGCCTTGAAGTCTAGAAAATTTTCAAACACTTCAGACTTTTGTTTGAGAAAATATATCCAAGTGTACCTAGAGAAATCATCAATGAAAGTGAGGATGTATTTGGCGCTTGTGAAAGATGGTTTGGGAAAGGGTCCCGATACATCACTGTGGACTAACTCCCAAGGTTATGAAGCCCTCCAAGCTTTGCCCTTATCAAATTTTTATTCGGGATGCTTCCAAAGGGAGCACCCCTCAAAAAGTCCTTTTGAGAATTGGACACGAGGTAAGCCAATGACCATGTCATGTTTGCAAAGTTTCTCAAGGTAGTGGTAGTTAAGGTGGCCAAACCGCTCATGCCACAATTTGCTAACTCCATATGAATGAGTCAACAATGATGTTGGAGAATAATCTGATGCAAAATGTGAGGTGTATAACCTTTCTTAGTGATTTGCCCTACCCACTGCCACTATAGTATCACTATGCAACTCCTTGATAGCCACTAAATCTAGTGAAAACTCAACTCTCATGCCTCGACCAATGTGAGTGATTTGGTACACTGATAGGAGATTGGTTGAAAGAGAAGGAACACTTAGAACATTATTGAATGTTCCTCCTTCCAGTTCAACTGACCCTCTACCTGCAACAAAAATTGATGTGTCATCACCCAAACTAATTGAAGTCATGCTACAAGGCTCTAAAGACAAAAACTCAACTAGTGAAGAGCCCATGTGGTGAGTAACACTTAAGTCAATGACCCATGAAGATGTGGAAGCTACTGTAGCTACAACGGCCTTGCCCTTTTCTTTCTCCTTACCCTTTCCTTTTGCCTTGGTAGAATCTTAGGTAGATGAATTCTGCTTGATGGACTCAGGAACACCTATGTTGTTCTTCTCTAGAAGATGAGTTAGGTGATCTATTTGTTTCTTCATGCATTTGTGTTCATCATGACCTATATTTTTTCAATAGGCACACTTAACCTTCTCCTTCTTAGGTTTAGCATTGGAGGATGAAGACTTAGTGTTGTTTTTGGCAGGATTGGTGTTTTCTTTCTTTTCCTGGTCGTTATTCTTTTTCTTCTTCTCCTTTGTTGAAGTCTTGTCCTTACCATTTCCAGATATCAAAGCTTGGGTTTGAGTAGACTTCACTGTGCCCATTTGAATATCTTATCTTGCTCCCTAGTCAAGTCGGCAATGAATGAATCCAAAGAAGGCATTTTCCATGTAGTGCCAAGGGCACTTTTGGTGGCATGGAAAGTGGAGACAAAGACTGAATAGCTTGGACCTAACTTTGTGAGAATAGAAAGTATGAGTTGATCATCTTTCTTCTCTATACCACATTATTTTAATTACAATCTAAGGGCCTTAAACTTAGTGAAGAAGTCCTGTAGGGTGTCAAAGTTGCTAGGACTTAGACTTATGAGTTCATTTTTGAGGTCATGACCTCTCATCTCATCAAGCTTTACAAATAAATTTTCTAAGGTGTCCCATATGTCATTCAAATTTTGGAAGGATTCTAGATAGAAGAGAAGTTTTGGAGACATAGGCAATCTCAGTAATCTATATGCTTCATCACTACGGTTGTACCACTTGACCTTTTCAGCATCAGTGTTGGGTTCTACTTCGGTGCCCATGGTGATCCTATACAACCCTTTGCTTCCAAGAATGATTGACATTTTAACTTTCCATTCATGACAATTGAAGGGTGTTAGGGGTTTAAGTTGAAAAGAATCTATTTTTAGCTGAATTTAGGTGAAGTTGTGTTCATTGCAAGTTGTGAAATTATGCAGAAAGGAGAATGAAAGCAAAGATGTGCAAGTTGTGAAAAGCAATCACACCCCCCTGAAATATTGAGCCCCACCCAAATATGAAATTTCACACTTAAAAGACATCAAACTCAGCTGAGAATGCATCTTAGAGCAATCAGTGCAAGACTAAAGCAAACAGGACGTTAAACTCAGTCGAAAATTCGTCCCAGGAGACCCAAATTTTTGACACTTTATAAACTAGTGCATTTGTAAAAAATAACAAGCCTACGATGTGGAGATTGAATTACAAAAACTTTTGAAAAAATTGGCACCCAAATTTGAGCTACTATTTGCAAGATATTAAAGGTTTAATTTTCCCGTAAACTAGTGTTTTTGCAAAAAAAACACTAAAACATTAAAAAAATGCCTATTTTGAGAGAGAAAGTGGCCTTCCAACCACTCATTAGATTCAACACAGAATGAGGAATCCAAAGGAGGTTTGTGTGAGGGGGAATTGGCATCCCATCAACTCGGGCCTCACCCTTTGTCTTCGACAGACGAAGATACAAGTTTTAAATGAAAAACCCCCAAATTACAAAACTGTCTAAAAAATTAAATATTCAGTCAAATTGATTGATTTTTCTTTTACAAGTTAGTTTAAACTGAAAAAAAATGAAGCATAGATATAATGATGGATGCCATGTGTCCAAGGGGTGCCACATGGGATGCCAAGTACGAAAGGGGCGCTAAAATAGCATAGTCTAGAATTTTAACTCAGAAAAGATAAAAGAATAATTGTAGACCTGTGCTGGACGCTGTACAGCTTTCTTGGGACCTTGATGGGCAAGAAAATAAGATAGAATCTATTGAATTCAATGCACAATAGGTATGGGTAGAAGAATACAAGAAAAAAGTGCCATATTCACAAAAAAATAGACCTATTTTGGACGCCATACAACTGATGGCGTGGCTGGAAGGAAGGACTTCTACTGCTGAAACTGAATTTGCTTAGAGTTGCTCCTACCTCTATTGCTCCACACAACAATGGCACCCAAGAAGAGAAACAGATGAACCAGCCCCTGAAGTGAAGACAACCAAGACACCCAAAGGCCAAGGATTTCCAAGATGCTAACCATAAATGATATATATTTTTTAGATCAAATCTAGAAAAAAAAAAGAGAACTCCACTCCTCTTGATTTCAAAATGAACTAAAAGCATAACCAGACACATGATTACTGTTCTTGCTCTGATACCATATTGGAGTTGTTGTGAGAATCTAGATAATGCGAGTGTAATGGAGACGTGATCACACAAGTTGAAGCAAGTGTACACCACAGAGATGCTAAAGCAATTTGAAATTAACACTAAGATAAATTGCACAAGACAAAATGGAGAAAACCAAAATCTAATTAGCATGAGATGGCCAAAGTGAGGAATACATATAGGAGATTACGTAATTAACTCTTCCACAAAAGGTGGACAATGCACCCCAAGAATAGACAGTAACTCCTCCATGAAAGGTGGTGACAAGGTGCTAAGAATAGAGAAGTAACTCCCATCAAAGGAGTTACTTGTGACACCTATGACACATCTATGACACACACCTCCACATAAGCTAGCCTATCCCACAAATGTAAGAAAAATCCATATATGCACAAGAAATACAATTTCCCTAATTAATAAATAGGGAAAAATAAAAACCTACACTAATAGTATCTTGTCAAATACTATGAGGAGAAAATCAATTTTTTTGATGAGATATTGAACAACAACTCCAAGAAACAAGAAAAAATAGTTAATTAGGTGCAGACTTAGATAGAAATTATGGGTGCAATCCTAAAAGCTAAAGAAGAAGAATGTGATAGGTATGTAGCTAAAGTAGATTCCTTTAGATTTGAGTTGGATTAGGCATCAATTAAGGTAAAGTCTTTTGTGAAGTTTGAAAAGAGTACCAATGATCTAGACAACATCCTCTGTAGTCAAAAGACTACTAATAACAAAACAAGTATTGGTTTCAATGGAGAATAAAAGAAGAATACTAATGTGATCAAGGAGAATCAGACCTTAACGTCAATATTAAATCAAGGAATGAGGGTGCTAGTAGAATGAAGAATAATTATATCAGTCAACCTAATGCTATAAGGTATGCTAATCCTTTCATTGGTTATTTTTATTCATGTAACCAATTTGGTCATAAATTAAGGCATTGTAGAAGACCCTCCAAGAATGAATATTCTTGAAACTATGAGAAGAATCATCAATCAAGAGGTATGGGTAATGGTGTGTTTACATCAAGAATAATAGTGTGTTTCAATTGTCAAAAGGCTGTACATATACCAAAAGTTTTGTAAGCATGGATTCTCAAGTCAAAATAAGTAGATTAAGGCCCCTAGAGTGCAAGAAAGAATATAAGACAATGAATGGAGACCTAAGGTAGTTAAGGTGGATGATGATCAATATGCCATATCTGAATAGACTATTTGCCATGGTGGAACATAATTCAAATGTAAAAGAGTGCCAATAATTATCAATATTAGCTTAGGTTTTGGATGAAGGATTCATGACAAATAGACCAAGTAAGATTATTGTTCAAATAGAGATTGAAGAGGTCATGCCAAAGAGGCTATTCAAGCCTAACAGGATCATGAAGAAAGTTTATTCTAGTGAGGATATAGAGATCTAGAAATCTCCTAAGTTTATGTTATTTTAGTACCCTAGAGAAAAGGTGACTCCATTAGGCTTCATGGAGGCACTCAACTAGTGAGCAGAAGCATGGAGGATGTTTGGTCTTAGGGGGAACTTTGTGTTCTTTGTTTTCAATCCAAAGTTCAATAAATAGTCTATTGGAGGTGTGATTTAAAGAGATAGGTTACAAAGTATTTGTATGATGACTTGATCAAACCTTGCCACATTTATGATAATGTTTTAATATCTCATGGAGATAAGGGAAGCCAATCATACTCCAAAAGTAGGTGTGTTTATTAAGAAGATCTATAGCAGTCATGAAGAAATTTGAGTTATGGATTGATCTGTAAGACCTATATGCTCATGAAGTCAGTTGGTTGTGAGGCTGATTTGTGTTAAGGTTTGGAATTGGTTTCAAGATCTTGTTGAAGGTAGTTGAATGTGCAAAAGTGTGAGTTTATTGTATACATAGTGAGACTGGATTGAAATTTTGGAGTGTTGTTATGAGGTTATCAAGTATAAGAATAAAGGGGGAGCTTGATGTATGTTCACATTTTTCATTTTAGTGGATATAATATCTAAAGATGCATATGAGTGTATGAATGCCTATGATGATTTATGCATAAGCTTAGAGGGATCATTTTTGTGTGTTGAGTTTTTGTTAAAGAGAGAGAATGATCTTGTTTGTAGAGAAAAGGTGTGTTGTTCCAGGTCTAATGATTAGTTAGTTATTAAGAGATGACCCTTTGTTATTAATGTCAAAGGGGGAGAAAGTTATGGATTGGGAAGATGAGAATGATCAACTTTTTTTGAGTGTATGCCATCAATGACAAAGGGGGAGATTATCAAGGTATCTTATTATTGTTGGTATTGTGACATAAATGTTATCATTGATGTCAAGGTGAAGATGGATGTCGTTAATGCCAAGGTCAAAGTTGATGTCAAGCATGGTGAAGGGGTATGTGACAAGAAAGTGTTATGATAAGAGAGAATTTGAAGGCAACCTAGTAATTATTCTGAGGTTGATGACATGTCAAGGTCAAGATCAAGATACAAGGTAAGCATATTTTTGAGCACTAGTCTTAAGGAACTTTGTCATATCATGAGCATCTATAGGAAGATGGTGATTTGGTAAGATGGATAAACATAGGTATGATTGGATGTTTAAAGATGATAAAACATGCTTATTAAGTGTTTAAACACTTATAAATTTTTTGAGGTAAACCTTTAGGTGTAAGGTCTTAAGTCTAAGCATGTAACCGGGCTAGTCCTAGACCCTACCTGACCTAATAAGGAGTCTTAAGGTGTTATCAAGGCCTATGAAGAATTAAAATAAATGGTATATCATGTGAGAAGATGTTTTAAATTTTATAAACATGTGTATAAGGTATATAATCTTTTAGAGGATAGTTTAAGGCCAGTTCATGGCTTATTTATTGACATGAAAAGACCTAGTAAGAAGGCATAGGCTTGGTAGCATGATGAGGAGAATAGTCTGAGGCTTGTGAGAAGAAGATTAGAATTTTTTGAGCATGGTATGGGGTTATATTAAATTATTTTGAAGTTTTTATATCAATTCAAGTTGTTTCAAGGTCTAAATGTGACTGCAGTTCAAGGCCTAATGTGCAAAGAGACCTAGTTTGGCCTAATGAGGAGTGAAGTTTAGTTTCCAAGGTGATATAGAACATGATATCATTGTTAGAGGTGTGAGAGGTTGTTTCAAGTGTGTTTAACAATTTTGAGGTCAAATTATGAAGTTGAATGCATGAAAAGTAGGTCTTAAGGTCTCTTAAGTGCTATAATGGAGTGTTGCAAGCTTGAGGTGTTTGTTATTATGCTCATTGATAGGTGAAAATTTTTCATGAGAATCCAAGAATTTTATGATATTTGGGTAAGGGTCATATCTCAAATTTATGAGCATTAGTTTTAGGGTTGAGTGCCTAAGCTTTGTTAATGATTGTTAACAGTGGAAGGCAATCTAAACCCTCCTAAAACACTCATGGTGACCCGATATGGAATATCTTGATATAAATGACTCAGAATGAACTATATGACCTATTTTGATGATTGGATCATGTAGAGGGATCTCCCAAGTACCTTTAAGTGGAATTATTCTGATAGATGAGTGAGTGAACCCTATATGAAAACCCTTATTTCTTGAAATTTTGATGTAGTAGGTAGGGTTAACCATGTCAAAACATGAAAGTGGATGGAGGTTGAAGATTGATACTTAAATATTATTCTAGTGGTGTTTTATGAGAATTTTATAGGCTTAAAATATTCTAAAATGGTCATGGAATTTGACCTATCACTAAAAAGGCCTAGTGAGAAAGATAGGGAGAAAATTAGGTAGAAGTGGGAATGAGATTAGGGATGTGTTTCCATAGATTAGGGATTGAAAAATTGCACTTTTTTGTCATTAAATACCTTTAATATATATTAATAATGGATAATTTTTTAAGAATCTTGTGTATGGCATAAATTTTCTCTCAAATTAACTTGTCTAACATAGTGAGGTCTATGTACAGTGAAGCAATGAGATTGGTCTGTAAGACCAATATCAATATTGTACCTTATAATATATTTATTTAAATATGTTTTAATGATTTTAAATGATCATATAAAACCATTTTAATTTCATGAAAGTGATTCTATAGGTGTATTAAGTCTTTCTTTTCATGACTATGTGTTGAAGTCTTTGACAGTTCTGAGTAGTCATCTAGTAGAGATGAGTATGAGGTGATTTATCTAGATTTGAAGAGTATAATGAATATAAATTTTTTATATAGGTATCATAGGTTAATTTTAATGTATTTTTATTAATTATAAATTCATTTTAAGGTGTGAAAAGTGTAAGGTTATTGACTAGTTTTTAGGCCTATTTGCAGTTTTGAGTGAACATTTGGAAGTGGTCAGTTTGAGGTATTTTACCATGTATGGTGAAATATAATGGACATGGTGATGAATATTAGGTCATGATATTTATTAATAAGTGATTTTTTGATATTATTTCATGTCAAAATTGAGTGTATGCTTCATATATTTCAAAATAGACTTTTTGGCAGTGAAAAGGCCTAATTGTGAGTAGGTCTAATGGTGTGGTTCAAGGAGTGAAATGAGGTAAATGGTGTTGGGGACATAATGTGAGATTATAATATATATAACTGAAGTGTGTTTAAATTTTTTCATTCATTTATGGAGGATCAAGATGTTCCAACATGTTCAAGGTGAAACGTGTGATTTTGAGAAGGCCTAATTGCATTAGGTCTCCTTTACGCCTAATGATGGTTTTCATCCTTATGAGTGGTGACCGACCTATGTAATGGTTGTTTATTCTATGAATTTTTTTTGATATATTTAAAGGGTGATCCAAGAATGAATTTGTTTGTGGCTGACCAAGGTATGTGAAAGCAAGAGTCAATTATAAAAAGGTCTAATATGCCTAATTTGACTAGTTAAAATATTGAGGGGATGAACAAATGAAATAGAAGTTTTGAAAGTAGGTAGAGGTATTTAATACAATTAGAATGGTGTGTTGAATATTTCATGAAATTATAAAAGTGATTATATAGATAAGGATCAAGTTTATATGACCTAAATCTATCAAGAAGAGGGCTAGTTGAGTGAAGAGGCCTAATAGGCTATTTGAGAGAGATAGAAGAGTGTGAAGAACACAATAAGGTGATCACCATTATTTGAGTGATAAAAATCTGTCCAAAGGTGATCTAAGGTTTTATATGGATGATTTTGTACTGAGTCACCTAGGGGGTTGATACCTCACTAAATTTTGATTCATTTCTTATAGGATTGTAGTCCAATCTATGTTTTAATGGGTTTTATTCCCCATGAGGGTTTCCCACATATCTATTGTGTTAATGTGTTATATGACTATTTTTTCATTGGTTTATGTATGTGTTTGAATGAATGATTTATAAATGATAAGTTAAATTGAATAATTGTTTTAAGGCCACTTATTCACCCCCATCTCAGTGGTTGTGCTTCTAATAGGTATACTCTTAAAGTGTATTGTATCTCATATTTTTATCAATATTTATATAATTTATGTGATTTTTGTACATATTTTTCATATCACTTAGGAGGAAGGTACATTAATGGGAAGAACATTTTATTTTTGGGACTATCTCACCACCTATGTAGATAGTTTCTTATATCCTTTCCATCGACATAAGATATATATTACTGATCTTCATGTGAGGTGAAAGAAGTTTTCCTTAGGGGGATTAAAAATGAACTCATTCCCTCCTTAGTTTCATTATTTTCTCTCTTTTACATCATTTTGGGAGGGAGTTTTGTTCCTACGGATTTTCTTCCTTTCTCTATTTCATGGATATATGTTGTACATGAGTACCTCACCATGCCTTATTGCTAGGACTCATACTGTAGATATTCCTGCTTTGTTTTTGGATATTTTTAGACCTTAAATTCACTTAAGGAGGGTGTTAGAATTGGTTCTCATGTTTACTAAGTTTTATAGATAGTTTTTGTCTATTTCTTAGTTTATCCTTTTGTGTATTTATCCCACATTGGTTAGTTTGACTTAATTCTTATTTGTCCTTGCCTATATAAACAAGGATTATCATTTATAACATATAGAATTTATTTTATGGATATTATATGATATTTACTTTGTCTTTACATATCATCTTTGAAGCTCTTATAACTCTACTTGTGATGCTTTTACTATTAATAGTTCAGATCTTGGGCTTGAATGATCTTATTGACGCTCCTTTTAGTCTTCACCATCTAATTCATCTGATGCCACCCATAATACCTCATATTCAATGGAAATAGGACCAATATAAGGAAAACATTTGATTATTCCGTTAAGAACTCAAGGATTATAGAGACCTGAGATGGTCTACCATGGGGACTAGGACATCAATATTTAATTTTATAGAGATTCTAGGAGTATGAGGAGGGTGATGACATAAAAATTATTAAAGGATATAGATACTATTGTATGGAAAATAGTGCAAGACATTTTCTCTCTCATGAAGAAAAGGACCTAGACTAGAGAGGATAAAATTTTAGAGTACCTAGTCTCTACAGTGTGATCTATAAATGAACTAACATAAAATATCATGGAGGACCTCAAAGAATAAATGAGGACCTTATAGTCCCACATCAAGAGCTAATTATTAGTAGGCATAATTTTAAATATAGAGAATGTAACTTCAAATTTGTTTTTAGCCTTTTGGGAAGTGGTTGAATCTCTTTGAAAGAGCAATGTGCTAGTCTAAAGAGAGAAAAAAATACTTATACCAAATTATAAGGATTGAAAACAATCAAAAGAGGATGGTAGTGATCATCAACAAGGGGATGTTCCCCAATATAAAAATCATACCATTCATAGTTATCAACTTTTAATTTAAATTTTTAAGAAGGATGAGAAATATTCTTGATGATTGGTTTAGGGAAAGTCAAACAACCATTGGGCCCTTGGAGAAAAGTAGAGACCATTTCTTTGCTTACTTCAAGGAGGTGAGCATAATTTTTCTCTTCCATCCTAATGTAAATTTAATTATCATGAATGATTTTGTATTCCACCTCAAACACTTTAAAACTACCATGAAAAGAGGGTGGTAAAAGTCAACTAGGCTATTATTAAGTTTTTAATGCAATCCACTATTGGAAGTACAATCACTTGGGGGAGTATATTAGTGATGCCATATATTTAAAAATTTAATTTAAATCCTTTAAAACTCTTAATCAAACAAAATATATCAAATTGATCAAGAAAAATAAACAAGAGATCTCATACATTCAAAGCATACACAAGTTCAAACACACAACACATGATTCTTGTGGGAAACCCTCATGGAGAATAAAATCCACTCTCAAGCTTGCAAAAACTTGGATCATATAAGATCATCACAAAAAAGAGATCCTTTTAGTGAAACATTGACTTCATAAGGAACACCTACCGCTAAGTATGAACAAGCACCCACTTGCCATAGATGTTGAGCACCCAACAACACCTATGAAATCAACAACTCTAGAACTTTGATTTCACTTCAATATAATAGAGACACAATGTATAACACTTATATTTCACCCTTAACAATTTATCAACCTTTATCACACAAGAAATGCATCCAAATCACCCTTTTGGATCACCTTAAGATTATTTTCTCATCCTCAACCAAAAACCTATAACAACTCTATAATCACAATAAATACAAGACCAAAAGGTCATACACACAGTCCTCACTCTGACCTGTCTCTTAATTTATCCACCAAGCTCACATAACATGCTTCTTTATGCTTCACTCAACAACTATGAGTATCCAAAACAACCTTTTAGATCAACCTAGACTTCTTTGCTCATTATAAATCTTTTTGTACTTCAATCAATCCACTAAATACCCTCTTTTAGATATCTTTCCCTTCTCTCTCCTAATGCTCTCAACACATGCACATCTTAGTATCTCAAAGTATATAAACCATCACCTTTGGTTTCACATTTTATAGTGTATTCATGAATATCATGATCTTGGTTGGCCATAATGCTTATCTTGACCTTTAAGACATCTGTAAAGCTCAATTACATCTTCACAAGTCAACCATAGCATCCATGGGTCATAACTAAGTAGATATGCCTTTCAATTAGGCCTCATTAGCTCTTATAGGTCTTATGCAGACCCATCCATCTCTTTGAAACTTCTTCGATAAAATTAATAACAAAAGAACACTTTAACATACATAGAACCATGCCACATAACCTATAGGTCCTGCTTAGGTGACAACATCCATCACAACATCCTTCTGCTCTAACATAATTAGCCCAAACATCATTCTGTACATATGATCACCAATAACGAACACACAATCAATTTATAAGCATTTTTTAATAATAAATATGGATTTGTCAAACCTCTAAAATCCACACAGATATTCCTCATTGAGTATACAACACTTTCTAATGGTTAGATCATTTTAGAACATCAAAATATTAACAAGACCAACTCAAATTACCCTTCTCGGGTTCTTCTTAGAGCATGAACACATACATAGTCAAATTTGGAGCTCAATAAATTTGATCTTACAAACATTCAAACATTTTAACTAGGTTTTTTAGATGTGCCATGAAGTCTTCTAAAACTTTTCCTTTTCCACCATGATCAAATTCTACATATATCAAAAGTTATAGCATAAAAACTGTAGATCAGTCTTCCCTCACAAATACAAATATTTGAATTCCAACTATCATTGAACAAATATTAAACTTATAAAATGTTGACCTCATCTCATGAAACCTTAAAATATTGACCAAATATGCACAATTGATTTCCTAAGATCAATTAGGTCTTTATCTTGTAATGCTCACTATTAGATTTTGATTAAAACTCCTATCATTATAACACATGACACCCTCATGTGCATTCTAAACACTTTTCTATCAGTCCATGTGCTTGTACCACTTGGTAATCCCACATGATTTGTTGAATCTTTGACTTGTCTCACACTTCATATCTTCATAAGTATGAACTGCTTGTCACTATTAAACTTTTGTCAAATTATAGAGCTTGTGACACTTGTCACCAGTGTGTGCAACCTTTAAAATGTTGACTTCATACACACCATTAATCTCAATATGTATGATTAAGCGCTCACTATTGGATCTTATAGACCAATGACCTCTGACTTCAATGTGATTAAACTTGATGATCTTTGGCCCATTACAATCTAGTAGAGTAACTTTGAAGCTTTATAACTTGATCTACAAATCACTTCAAGACTCCAAATTTTAAGGGTAGCTTCTTGGAACTATAGAAAACATATCCATGTAAACCTTTGACCATTACTGACTTTATTCATACTTGAATTAAATGCATAAAATTACTAGTTCATATATATTTGCATGGTTTACAGTGATAGTCTGGCTTCTTTTGAGCTAGAATATGCATTTTGCTCATTCCAAATGCTCACAAAACAAACTAGAGCTTTATCAAGACATCTATGGATGACTCAAAACCTATTATTTATCTTTACATACTTGTACAAGTGCCATATCTCTCCAAGTTATCCATTTAATTACATTGTCATTAATGCATTAGTACCACATGCTTTTTTTAACATTAATGACAATCTAGGACATCAATGACTATGCTCAACAATATCTCCCTTTTTAATTGATGACAAAACACCCTTAGAATATCTTATTAATATTTAAACATCCTCATCAAAATTCATTCTGATATTTTTGACCCTTTGACATTAATGACAAAGGGCCTATCTTTTGATTTTGAGGACTTGAAAAGGATTTCAAGATAAATATCAGGAAAGGACCACCTCTAAGAGATGATACAAAACCCCACTAACACTATGCATACCACTTCATACCTTGAACTTATCAAACATGCTCCATGACTACACTCTTCTTTGATCATACTTTGCTCTATGAAGACAAAACATACTAGAACATCAAAAAATACTTGAACTCACATGTAGAACACTGAGAGGGACTCCCCCTAGGTCATCTAAACTTAGGAACCCCTTGAGAATATTTAGATCATCTTGAGACTATGGATAAAATGACCAAAAATTTCACTTCTTCATACTATCCTTGCTTAGAAGCCTTATAGCCCTACTTAGCCTTTCCAAAACCTATTAATTTTGTCTATGAAATTTCATGGCTTGAAATTCCATATCTGGAGTACAATCATATACCCCCTCAAACATGTTAGAAAGCTACACTTAGCTCTTCCTCTGTAACATACTTTCTTCACAGACCTAATAGCTAATTAACCCTCTACTTGCACAAATCCTCCTTTATTGAACCAAACATGTACTTCTAAAATAATGTGAAAGACATTTTTGATCACCCATTTGACCATTTAAATTGATTAAGAAAACTCATACCTTAACTTATTAATAAAACCACTTTTCTAACAAAGACTAAAATATTAGGTTTATAAGAGAAACTCGGTCAACACACCATCTTACATTCAAAGCCTAACTCTAATTTTTTTTCCCATACCTAGAGGTCATCAATACACACTTCTAGACCTAATTTTGATCCTAGAATCCTTTGGGAGCCCATACTTACTATGCCATGTTTTTTTGACTTGCATACCCTTAAGCACAATCTGAGAAACTCAAGAGCAAAAAAAAAAATCTCCAATTGCACAAAAAATATCTTCAAAGCTTGAAATCACTTGGAACACATTTTAATAAAGTCATCACACATTTTTATGCCATTAAGCCACCTTGTCAACTTGTAATGACACCTGGATATCTTCATACCCAACCTATAGAACTTACACACACAACTTCATTCCTATCACAACATTTTGAGGTAGATTTCTAAGTGATCAGAAATTAGGTTCTAAAAAATGGTTTTAGGTTAGAGTTTCAGTGGTGGTACACTGTATAGCTCATCAAGAGCTTTTTGACACTTTTCATGGTTCACAAAATGGATTTCGGATGCTCAAGATATGGTCATTTGAAGATTTCTTGAAAAATGTCACATGTGACATTTGGCACATTATTCGAGGACATTTCGACATTTGGACCTATCGGAGGTCGACACGTGGCACTATTGAAATGCCAAGTGGACCAATATCCATTTGACATGTGGCAAAAAAAAATATTAGGTGCAAAAAATTTGGTTAGTTGTTATTTATCACATGTTATTTGAAATTTTCAAGCATGCCACCCAAGGAAATATTCAAACTTGGCACCCAAGAAGGAGTCAAAGCACCTAGAAAGGAGAGCCTGAGCACTCCCAAAAAGGAGGGAAGTTTTCAAATGCATGCTTAAGCGTGGCCTATAAGGAATGGATAAGTTTTGAACCCTTGACCTCTCGTGTAAAAGGGAAAGGCCTTGACCACTTCAGCCATGGGTTTTGAAGTGTTATAAAAGGCACTAATTTTTACTTGAAGAGAGGAAGTTCTGGACTGTGTTTTTTATTTTAAGAGGCCGAGACTTTGTAAAAGCTTTGGGAAAGCTTATGTAATGGATTTTTATCTATTTTTCGGCCATAATACTCAGTCTTAATACTCTTTTTATCCAATTTGCATATTGGAAGAGTATTTTTAAGCCCATAGAGGAGATTTTTAGGACTTTTGAAGCAACTTTGTAGGTGTGAAGACTCATGGAATTCGAAGGTGCCAGGCTTGATTATCAGTCACAGTGAAGGTGAATTTTTTCATTGAGAGATTAACTTGCAGGAAAGTTGTTTATTGTTCTAGGTGTTTGAAGTGCCCTTAATGGAAACGGTCCACTCCTTTGGAGAACCTGGAGATGTAGGCATCAATAGTTGAGCTGAACTCTGTTATCACGTTTCATGTTTTTGGTAATTGTCATTTTTGTGCATGATTTTGATTCGATTTGCTGTTTTGATTTTAATTAGTAAATGAACTCATGCAAGTAATTCAAATTTTGACAATTATAACACAATGTTATTAAAAAAACTGGTTCAATAATTGAGAACATTTTATGCCAAACATTTTGCAAGTTCTTTTGAGTTTTTTGAGAATTTGTTTATGTTTGAGAAATTTTAGTATTTGTACTTAAAACTTCACTTTGAGTTGAATTAGTGTAGTTTACGGATCAAGTTGGTATTAGAGCAGTTAGAATGCTGGGTTAGCTTCTGATTGAGTTTTGATAGTTGCTTTCAGTTTATTGGTTATCCATATCACTTGATTAGATTATAGTGTGTAGTTGTGGAATTAGTGTGTTTACAAGAAACCATGGGCAAGTTGTCACATAAAGCCAAGATGGAAGAGCTTGAAAGCATCAACATCTAGATTCAAGATGAGAATACATTCCTGAGATGCAAGCTCTATTCCCTTGAAGAGCAAATTGCAAGTTTAAAATTGGAGCTCAAATCCAAGGATGAACTCTTGATTAGATTGCAATGTGGTGAGTGTGAAAAGGTAAAGCCTTCAACTTCAGATGTAGAGACTATGACTAAGTGCAGTGTAAGTTTTTCACCACAAGAATCTTCATCTTCTTCTACCATTTTAGACTCAGATTCTAGTAATATTTTTTTTGGTGATTTTGAAAGATACACTAAGGGCATATGATCTAAATTATTGTTTAAAATGGGTTATAATGGAGGAGTAATTGGTAGAGATAGCCAAGGTATAACTAACCCACTTCAGGTTGAGCATAGACCTCTTCATGCAGGTTTGGGTTATACTAGTGTGCAGGTGGATGATGGAGAAGTTTCTTCCATGGCTAAAGGAAGATGAGCTTCCAATAATGAAGGTTCTAGGCCACTAATTCAAAGGTGTAAAGGTAAAAGAGGTATTGAGATTCCACCTCCTGAATCTTACACTAAATCTTTTGGTCCAATTGATACTTTTAAAAAGTTTGGATATAATGGACAGAAGATAATGCAATCATTTCCATGCACTTTTGTTGGATGAATAACCATAGTGCTAAGACTTGTTGGAAATGAAATGCTTTATTAAAGCAGATTACATGTTTGAAAGACCATTTTCATGTTAAATTGGGAATTGGCAAAAGGGAGACCTCACCTAAGAAGGTTGTTTGTACTCATTGTAAAGTGAGTGGACATAGGATTGATAGATGTTTTAAGCTTCATGCATCTTCACATTCAAGTAATGTTAGAACTAAGATGATTTACAAAACTCTCACTAAGGTTAATGAAGCTAATTCAATCCATAATATAGTTGACAATACAACCTAGGATAAGGTAAAACCTAGAAGTGAAAATCCATTTAAGAGGTTAAGTCAACAATATGCAATTGATAAGGAATCCACTAAGACAATCAATTTCACTAGGAAGAAAGAAATGGTTAAGTGGATTATCACTACATTCTTTTTGCAAAGCATGGTTAAGAATTCACCTAAGGGAATGAACAAGCTTTGATAGATGTAGACTAGAGTTGGTGGGAACACTTCAAGATAGGTTTACCATATGAAGTTTTTCGATTCTCACTTTTTGATAACTCTAAGTTTTTGGATCTCCTATTTATGTTGTGTGAGTTGTCTAGAGCACTTGAACTCATTTGATCAGTTGGAGATAATAGTAGAATGCATGTTGTAGGTTGAGTTAATTCCTTACAACACTTATAAGACTACTATTTTGAATGTATCTATTTTTGCACATGGATGTATAGATGCATTGTTAAGACCCTTTGGGCATGTTTAGATGTTAGGCAGCATACACTTTTGGTTGTTTGCATTTGCTTAACATATAAGTCCCATTGTATTGCAACATGTCCACAACATCTATTGTATGTTTTTGGCATTATAAACTTATCTTGTAGTTACATTGGGAGTTGTTTCAATTTTTGGCAATTCATCGCTTTATAGGATGTGACATTTGGGCAGGGAGTTTTGGTATGTTGTAATCACTTTGTCAATTGTAGATTCACTTACTCATTCCTTTGGATTAGGCATTTTCATAGTTTGATTGTGAATCATTTTAATGCAATTGTTTATCCCTTGCTATGGTTGGTAACTATTTTCATGGATGCAGTAGACCAATTATAAGATGTTAGAGGATATTAGACTTTTGGAGACCAAAAGCCTTTCATTAGGGATTTGTGATCAGAAATTGGGTTCTAAAAAATGGTTTTAAGTCAGAGTTTTAGTGGTGGTACACTGTGGATCTTGTCGAGATCTTTCTGGCACTTTTCATGGTTCATAAAATGGAGTCAGGATGCTCAAGATATGGTCATTTGAAGATTTCTCAAAAAATGTCACTTGCGACATTTAACACGTGATTCGAGGACATTTCAACATTTAGACCTATTGGAGGTCAACACGTGGCACTGTTGAAATGTGAAGTGGGCCAATAGCCATTTGACACATGGCAAAAAAAAAATTAGGTGCAAAATTTTTTTGGTTAGGTGTTATTTATCACATGTTATTTGAAATTTTCAAGCATGCCACACCACCTTGCCATGCCTATCACGCCACCCAAGGAAATATTCAAACTTGGCACCCAAGGAGTCAAAGCACCTAGAAAGGAGAGCCATAGCATGTCCAAAAAGGAGGGAAGTTTTCAAATGCATGCTTAAGCACGGCCTATAAGGAAGGGATAAGTTTTGAACCCTTGACCTCTCGTGTAAAAGGGAAAGGCCTTGACCACTTCAGCCATGGGTTTTGAAGTGTTATAAAAGGCACTAATTTTTACTTGAAGAGAGGAATTTCTGGACTGTGTTTTTTTATTTTAAGAGGCCGAGACTTTGTAAAAGCTTTGGGAAAGCTTATGTAATGGATTTTTATCCATTTTTTGGCCATAATATTTAGTCTTAATACTCTTTTTATCCAATTTTCATATTGGAAGAGTATTTTTAAGCCCATAGAGGATATTTTTAGGACTTTTGAAGCAACTTTGCAGGTGTGAAGACTCACAAAATTTGAAGGTGCCAGGCTTGATTATCAGTCACGGTGAAGGTGAATTTTTGCATTGAGAGATCAACTTGTAGGAAAGTTGTTTATTATTTCCAGGTGTTTGAAGTGCCCTTAATGGAAATGGTCCACTCCTTTGGAGAACCCAGAGATGTAAGCATCAATTGTTGAGCCGAACTCCGTTATCACGTTTTGTGTTTTTGGTAATTGTCATTTTTGTGCATGATTTTGATTCAGTTTGCTGATTTGATTTTAATTAATAAATGAACTCATGCAAGTAATTTAAAATTTGACAATTATAACACAATGTTATTAAAAAAAAATTGGTTCAATAATTGAGAACATTTTATGCCAAACATTTTGCAAGTTCTTTTGAGTTTTTTGAGAATTTGTTTATGTTTGGGAAATTTTAGTATTCATATTTAAAACATCACTTTGAGTTGAATCAGTGTAGTTTACGAATCACTAAGACTCATTACTACCCCTTATCTAAACATATCTTCAAATGATATTCTTGCTTTGAAACATAACCTAAAGCTCAAATAACATCCACTATGCTTCCTCTTTCTTATGCAAGAAGATTCAACATCTTGTCAAAACACATGACTTGGTTTGATCAAGTCATCATATCAATCTTATTTGAATGTATAACTTTAGCCTACTTATTCACACTTTTTTGTAATGATTGGCCCATTGATCATCACCTAGAATACACACACTTTCTCACACACATGAGAGATGTCTCTTAAGAAGCATAGGTAGAGACACCCACTTGTCACAAAGGGACTAACGATCCAAAAATTGAGGAGACTCCCATATCTCCATGATTTTACTTGATTTTTAGTACTTCCTCATCTTTAGAATAAATTTGAATGATTTCTAAAACTTGTTCTTTTATTTTATCTCAATATCATGCTTGATTTCCTTGTCCATTTGGGAAGATAAGGCTTGTTCCTTGATACTTGACCTTATTCCTTGATACTTGACCTTGTTTCTTGTTCTATCATGGCAAATAATTCACCTAAAGCCTATTTTACATTTAATTTCTTAGGCCTCCATTCTTGATGGCTCCTCTTTATGTCAGGATTGGCAGTTTTTGAGGCAGAACATTGATTATTCTTGTAGAACCTTGTTATGTGACCTCTCTCATGACATTTGAAATAAATGAGATTTCTCAGACTATACATACGTTATGCTTGAGATATATGAAAATTCATTGAAGTTTTATGAATTTGATCATTAGGTTTCTTGATGAATATATTACAAAACTTTGCAATGTGGCCAAACCCTTGACACTTATAGCAAATGATGTCAATCTTTCCTTATGAACTAGTTGACTATCTTGAGTGACATTGTTATACATGATTTCCATTATCTTGCTCATAATTTCATGTAAATTAATTATTTTAATATCTTTTACAATCTTTTGACCTATGGCCAAACTGATTGTAGGAGTAACAATGACCATTGAAGTCTTCTCTGACTCATCTTTCAATGACTCAATTCAAAATACATACCCTGAACACTCATATTATATAGATTTTAGGCTTGTGGATAGGATTTCTAGTTGATAACTGAGATTTTTGACTTTGTATTCATGCTCTTTGGTGTCTTCAATCATTCTTGCCTCAAATACACTGAATTGCTCTTCATAGTCCTTGATTTGTGACATCATCTTCTTATTGTATTTCTTCTCAAATTTCAAATCTTCAAGAGCATTCCTCAATTCAATCCCATAGTTCTCATTATATTTTTCATCATTTATATATTTACTCATAGCTTGACTTAGTTTCATCTATAAAGACTCTATCTCTATTTGATATATGATACACTCTTCATTATTGTTATTTACTTCTTCATCAAGAGTAAAAACACGAGTTTTAAGCTCTTGTGTGATCTCATCATGCTCCTTGACCTAATTACTCAACCTTATTTCAAAAATTATAATTTTCTCCTCATGGGACTTGATCAAGACATCTTGTTTTTTGTTTTTTTTGCAGCAACTTCATTTCTTCCATAGTATCGAGATATTTTTCTTCAAGAGTGAATTTATCATCTTCTTTATCTAAAATATCTCTACCAAATAAATCTCTTCTTAGAGAACATTTACCTTCATCATCACTAAAATCCATGAAAAAAGTCTCTTTGTCCTCATTATGAAAAGACTCATCACTGTTAGATGTGTTTACTTCTTCTACAGATAAGTTATTATATTCTTCATGGTAAAGGATCTTACCACCTTTGTATGACTCATTTTCTTACCAAATAACTTTTTGTACTTGCTAGGACCTTTAGATTTCTTGTGTTCATCCTCATGATATTCTTTATAAGCTTATTTATGTTCATACTTATCTCTACTTGGACATCTAGCTTCATAATGACCAACTTTAGCACATGAAGTCAATCTAAAATAAAGTATTCCTTCATAATACTTACCCGATTCTACATTCAATTTCTTGTAATCAGGGCTTCAAGTTGATCTTCATTAAGATCAAAAGCTTCAAGACTTAACTTGCTCTTTTTAGCTTTTATTTCCTTGATCACCTTGAAGGTAGCTTCTTTCTTAGGAGGTTTGTCCTCATCAACTCTCATTTAATAGGTAGCAAGAATGACATGCAGTTCATCCATCTTCATTTGTTGACTTGACATATTGTACCTTGGATCACCTTCAAGTGGTTAAACTTGTAATGAAGGTCCTACTTTTATACCAGTTATTGGATGTATAATCACTAAGAAGGGTGAATCAGTGATGCCAGATATTTCAAAATTGGATTTATATCCTTTCAAACTCTTAATAAAATAACATATATCAACTTGATCAAGAAACATAAACAGAAGAGATCATACATTCAAAGCATACACAAGATCAAAAACATAACACAATATTCTTATGGGAAACCCTCATGGGGAATAAAACCCACTTTAAAGCCTATAAACACATGGCATACTTGTCCTATAAGATGATCACAAACAAGAGACCATTTTAGTGAAGCACCCATACGACACCTATGAAATCAATAGCTCTAAAACTTTGATTTCACTTCAATCTGATGGAGACACAATGTATAAAACCTCTCTTTCACCATTCACACTTTCTCAACTTTGATTCCATAAGTAATACATACAAATTACCATTTTGGATCATCCTAAGCTTCTTCAATCATCTTCAACCACAAACCTATATCAACTCTATAATTACAATAGAGACATGACCAAAATTTCATACACGTAGTCCTCACTCTGACCTGCCTTTCAATTCATCCACAAAGCTCACACAACATACTTCTCTATGCTTTGATCAACTACTCTAAGTATCCAAAATAACCTTTTAGATCAACCTAGTTTTCTTCACACATTCTCAATTTGTTCTATACTTCAATCCATCCACTAAACACCCTCTTTTAGATCTCTTTCCTTTCTCTCTATTTCTCTCTTAACACATACACAAATTATTCACTCAAAGTCTAGAAACCATCACATCTAGTTTCATCTTTTATAGTGTCTTCATGAATATCATGCTTTTTGTCAGCCATACCATCTATGGGTCATAATTAAGTAGTTATGCCTTTTAATTAGGCCTCATTATCCTTTATAGGCCTCATCAAGGCCCATCGATATATTTGACACTTTTCCAAGAAAATTAAGAAAAAAATAAAAATTTCACATATATAGACCCATGCCACATAACCTATAAGTCCTCCTTAAGTGATAACATCCATCACATCTCCCTTCTGCTACATCATAATTAGCCCAAACATTATTCTATACATATGATCACCAAGAATAAACACACAATAAAATTATAAGCCTTTTTTCATATTGAATATGTATTGTTCAAACCTCCAAAATCCACACAGATGATCCTCATTAAGTATACAATACTTTTTAATAGTTAGATCATTTTGAAACATCAAAATACTAACAATACTAACTCAAATTACCGTTCTTGGGTTACTTATAGAGTATAAACACATACATAGTTAATTTTGGAGCTCAATAAATTTGATTATAAGAAAATTAAAACCTTATAACTAGGTTATCTTAATGCACCATGAAGTCTTCTACAACTTTGCCTTTTACACCATGATCAAATTTTGTATATATCAAAAGTTATAACATAAAAATTATAGACTAGTTTTACCTCACAAATTGAAATATTTGAATTCCAAAGGTCATTACACAAATTTTAAACTTCAAACATGTTGAAATTATCTCTCACACCCTTACAATATTGACCAAATACACACCATTGATCTCTTTGGATCAACCAATTCTTTATCTTAAAATGTTAATTATTACATCTTGATCAGAACCCCCATGATTATGACACTTGACACCCTTGCATTCCTTCTAAACACTTTGCTATTGGTACTTGTGCTTATGGCTCTTGGAAGCCCTAAATTATTTGTTGACTCTTTGACTTGTCCCACATTATTGATATTTATAATTATGAACCACCTCTCATCAATGAACTTTTGTCAGATTAGCAAGCTTGTGACACTTGTCACCAATGTGTGTAACCTTTGACATGTTGACTTCATATGCACCATTGATCTCAATATGTATGATTAAGAACTCACCTTTGGATCTTCTAGAATAATGACCTCAGACATTAACATGATTAAAATTGAGTATTTGGCCCATCATAGTCTGCTAGAGCAACTTTGAATATTTATAACTTGGGCTAGAAATCACTTTAAGAATCCAAATTTTTAGGGTAGCTTATTGGCACTATATACAACATATCCATGTAAACCTTTGAACACTATTGACTTTTTTTTACCTAAATTAAATTCACAAACTTACTAGTTCATATATATTTTCATGATGTGCAGTGACAGTATAGGTTCTCTTAAGCTAGAATATGCATTTTACTCATTCCAAATGTTCACAAAATAAACTAGAGATTTGTCAATACATCTATGGATGCCTCACAACCTCTTATTTGTCCTTATAGACCTGCATAAGTGCCATATGTCTCCAAACTATCCATATGATTACTTTGTCACTAATGAATTAGTACCACATGCTCTGTTTGACATCAATGACAATCTAAGACATCAATGACCGTGTTAAATGTCCATAGCCAACATTATCCAAGTAATTGTAGTCAAGTCTTCTATTTAGGCTGCTAGAAGGTCACATGCTAAATTGATGAAGCATGATGAGGTTTTTTTAGGGAACTTGTCTGCTCCTAATTTTTGTATAATGTGATATTATTAACATGATAGGTCTAATGATGTTGCATTGACCTATTAATAATGATAGAATGATAAATCTCTAATGCCTTCTCCTCTTTTTCTTCCCTCTCTCTTCTAACTCCTTCAAAACCCACTTTTATTGGCCATTACAATTTTCCTCAACCTATTTTCAAAAACTTTTTATTAGTGATTGAATCACCCTATTAGGTGACATAACCTCCCTATATGGTTATAAAACCACCCCAATGGTGAAGGGTTCATCAGAATAGTTGTGTAAATTACCGCAATGGTTCCATACTAAGAGAGCAATTCTATATTAAGTTAAGGGTGATTTTTTTATTGTGGAAGGGTAGTTTTATTCCCAAGAGTGGTGGTCACATAACTGCCCCTATAAACAAGGGTAGTTCTATCACCATTATTTCATCTTCTAATTTCAGCTTCTATGAGACATTCCTCGACATGTTTCTAATGCTTATTATAACATTTATTTCTCCTCCCCCCTTATGCTTACCTCTAATCAAGCCCAACTCACTATATCTTATATTTTAAATCATTTTGAGTCCTTAAGTTCAAATCCCAATTTAACTCAGTTAAATTCCTTCATGTAACCTCCATTGCCACTCTACAAGTAATCCAATTTTGCATTCAAAAATTTGCATTAGAGCCTAATATTTTTGAATCTTTTACAACAATAACATGATAAAATTGGTTTGGGGCCTTGTTTTAATTATTTTCATGTTCAATTACATAGTTATAGATAGTGAGAGCCATTATTCTTACAACCGAGTCTTTGTAAATGGTGTCTTGAGCCAACCACATTTAGTTGTTCCTTATTTCGAGTTGTGTTTCTCTTCTTCTTCCCCATTTGTGATAGTAATTTAATCACCCTCATTTTTATACATTTCCATAAATATTCATTTGGGTAAAGGAGATAACATATTGAGGAACACAATACCTCAAATCTCTTACTTTCATCTTGTCTACATCAGGATCATGTTCAAGGTTATTAGGTTAGATTTATTTGTTTCATGTAGTTTATTAGATTAAATTATCATTAATTATTTTATTATCTCTAATATTTATTTTGGAAAAATATAATTTGTGATCTAGGAATTTGACTCAAGAGAGGATGGTTAGTATGGTGTTAGTTCCAAAATGAAAATAAAATGAAATAAACACACTAATAACATAACATCTCTAGGTCTAGACACTAGGGAGATCTTAGTTATAAAAAATGATAAAAACAACTAAAAAGTAAGGATTAAAACACAAGAATTATTTCACCTTCCTTGGATGCTCAAAATGCCTTTGTAGTAGTGGCTTACTCAGTTTTGTGCTCATGAAGTCCTTGGAAATGGAAGCTTGGCTACCTCTATCTCTCCTTGGCACCTTTGGATTATTGCTTGGCTTGGATTGGAATTAATTTGGAATGGTAACACTAGTTGCATGAAGCTTTTGGAACCAATCCTACATTATAACTTTGCATAATTTAAGCTTTAGAAATGATGTGGTAAGGCCTCCTATTTATAGATTTTTAAGAATATCTAGAATCAACTTGAACTGGCGATCTTGAGATTGAGATGTGTGGTTGAGGATTAATTTAATTTTTGGAATTAAGTTTATAATAATCCTCATCATCACATTGGAAGAAGGGTCAATTAAGAGGCATGAAGGGCATCATGGAAGGCATTCATGAGGCATGGAGGGCATGAATCTTGATATTTGTGTCATTTATGGCCTAGAGATGTCTTCCTAAGAAATGAGGTCATTGAATATTAATTTATAAAAATAAGTATTCAACAAGTTTCCATAGAATTTTTTATTAGGCCTTGATTTGTGTTAATTATATCTGAAGCATGATTAAGCACATTGTGCAAAAATTACTCTAATTGATCAGAATACCTTGTTATTGGTCCAAAATTTGACTGAATTAGAATTGGAAGTCAATGTCAAATGCATTGAAATTTTATTCCCATTTAGGATGTTACCAACAAAAAATAATGAAGGCACATGCCTCATGTAAGATATTTGATAGGAAATAGAAATCTAGAACACCTAAGTATAAATTTGGCATTTTGAGTTGGAATGATCTGATCAAAGTTAGCTAGCCCATAAATTGCATTACCAAATTTAGGGATACCTTGGCCAAAGTTAGAACTTGAATACTTCAGTTTCACATCATTTATCATGTTTTAGTGTTTTTAGGCCAAATTGGTCATTTTAGGTGGAAATTAGCCAAAACCCTGATTAGAGGTTATCGGTGGCCAGTTTTAGGTGTCTATAGTTTCCCCCTATTTAGGAAGGTGTTGAAAGCTATAAGCATAGTAACATATTATCAAAGAATGAAAAGGTCCTATATGCCTATAAATACAATGATGATAGACTAATTGTATGATGGCCACTTGAGGGAATTGTTGGCACAAGAAGGTTAGCAAATGGTCCCTCAAAAAGAAAGAAATGACATAAGGGGACCAAAGAAAGGAAAGATGATGGGGTGAAAACACAATGATACTAAAAAAGTAGTCAAAATCATTGAGAATGTAAGTGGGATAATGTACAATGGTTTTCTCAAAGGTAGTTATAAACATTGTACCTTGATAGTGGGAAGATGGTATGATAACATAATGATTTACCCAAAGGTGGTTATAATAATTGAGAAGACGGAAATGCCCTAGTTAGGATAGACAAACAAGATAATAACATGACCTTGTATGGGTGAAAAAATAAAGTGGTAACAACACAATGATTTGCCCAAAGGTGGTTATAATAATTGAGAAATGTAGGTGGGATGGTGTACAATGGTTTGCCCAAAGGTGGTTATAATCATTAGACCTTGATTATGGAAAATGTGATAAACTTGGACGAGGATGATGATAACTTAACACTGAGGGTAATGATGAATTAGAAAAACCTACTAGTAGGGAGTTGCTCATCTGTACTAATAAAGCTTAAAATTCTTTCATGGTTAATTACTCTGTTTGGGATTGAATTGGGATGTTGATTCTGAAGAGATGCTATCATTACTTAATAGACTTCTTGAAGATAAGGTTTGTTTTAGCAAATGTTGGTAGGCATCGTGATATAACATCATGAAGACTTAGACAAAATATTCATAATGACTAACTCCCATAATCCAATACTCAATAGAAAACAAATCACTAATGATAGAAACCATGATGTTAATGTAAACATATGAATATGGATGGATTTGAGTTTAAGTGTGGGCAAGGAATAACCCAATTAACACACATAAATTTAATCAAGGAAATAATGCTAAAAGCAAACAAACAAGACAAAAAATAAACAAAATAAGTAGAAACAAACAAACAAACAATGCAATAGAAACCTTATGAACATTGCCCTTAGAAAATAGGCAACAACTTAACAAATGAATAAAATGGGGAGATAGAATAAAAGGAAGGGGGTGGCTGAGCTATCTACATATGCACTAGGCAAGTGGATGCTACCTACATAGTTCCATGGATGTAATATCCAACAAAAAACTTTAGGCTAAATGTAGTTCTCCCAAGGAATGGAAAGAATGTGATAACTAATGAAAATAAATAGAATGAGTGTGATAGAAGAATAAGAATGGTCTTGAGAAATGGTAAGTGTGTGAGATAAAAAGGCCAAAAAATATGGGGAAACTAAATGACATGTGATTTTCTTGTAACTTAGTAAGGGTTCCTATAATCCTTAAGGAAAAGAAGTGGTCAATGTTTTTGTTCTTTTTAATGATTTTTCAAATGTTTTTAGAATTTTTGTAAGTATCTCAACTCAATCAAGAATGATGGGACACTTAAATTGTTCAAGCTCATAAAATGGTGAGAGTGTGGCTTAGGATGCTCACAAAATGATGAGAGCATGGCTTAGGTTACTCAAAAAATGGTGAGAGCATGGCTTAGGTTGCTCATAAAATGATGAGAGCATGGCTTAGGTTTCTCACAAAATGGTGAGATCATTCAAACTTAGGTTTCTCACAAAATAGTGAAGACGTGGCTTAGGTTACTCACAAAATGGTGAGAGTGTGGCTTAGGTTGCCTATAAAACAACAAGAGCATGGCTTAGGTTACTCACAAAGTGGTGAGAGCGTGGCTTAGGGTGACTGAGCTGACCTCAACAAGTATTGAGTGCTACCTACATAGTCCTAGAGTAGGACTTCAAGTCATTGTAGTTCTTCCCTTCAATGGAGAAATTTGACTAGTGTAGCAATCAATTCAAAAAAAATAGGCACAGTTGGTAACAAGGCACAATATGACATAGGAAGTGACAAGTTAGTACGTCAAGTCTTAATGTTACCCCTAGTTTTCCCATAGGTGGTTATAACTAGGACACAATGACATAGATCAATGATACTAATTTTCCCAAAGGTGGTTATAATTAGTAGCAAGATCGGTGGTAAGAAAGGAATACAAAATGAAGGATGAAATTACTAAAGCTTCTATCACACTATTCTAAAATACAATCTCTATTTGAAGTACTTGAACCAACTAATGAAATTGATTAGATACCTTGATACTAAAACTATGTAATGAATGGAAAAAACCAAGGTCAAATGGGCTAGGATTTAAGACACATTAGGATGATAGGTTAGAAGAAGTATGTGGATATGATGAAGAGGACATATAAGGATGGTATTTATATAAAGAAGAATAGTGATAAATGGCATAACAAAAATGATCCTTATAGACAATACACCTTAGCATTCAAGCATAGTATCACTTGAGATGAATAATATTCATCAGCTTAGGAAGTTCATCTCAATTTGGTGTGGTGACCCTGTATGCTCTTGATCCATAATTTATAGTAATGATGAAAGGCCCTATCTAGTTTGGTTTGAATTTCCCTTTATGATTCTTCTTAGCTATGGTATTATTTTGGTTTTCTTTAAGAATAATATCACCAAGTTCAAATGTTTTATACTTAACACATTGATTATAGTGGCCTTTGAGTCAATTTTGATATGCTTGAAGGTTATTAAGCATGACTGTACATTTCCCATCAAGTAGGTCTAGCTCTTGTAAGAGAGCTACTCGATAGTCATGATCATCCAAGACATGCTTGAAAGATATGCATAGTGATGGTAACTCAACCTCAATGGGAAGGATAGCTCTAGTACCATAAACAAGTGAGTATAAAGTGGTTCTTATGGGGTTATGATGATTGGTATGGTATTCCCAAAGGGAAGGGAATACCTACAAGTGCCTATTGCGAGTGGTATTATTGACAATATTTTTGAAAATATTGACAATGGTTTTATTGAATGCTTTGGACTGGCCATTACCTTGAGGGTAATATGCTATAAAAAAGTGTTGTGCGATGTTGTATTCAGTACATAACTGGTCTACATCCTTGTTCTTGAATGATCCTCCATTATCAGATATAATGTCAGAGGGAATACCATAAAAGAAAATGAGATGGTTGAAAATGAATTTGGAAATTTGCTTTCCAGTCACATAAGTGAGGGGTATAGCTTCAACCCACTTAGTGAAATACTCAGTGGTAGTAAGGATATGTTTATAGCCATCAAATGAAGTGGGTTTAATCTTCCCAATGAGGTCAAGTCCCCATGTAGAAAATGGCCATGGTGTCAACATCAATTTTAGAGTTTTTGTTGAGGCATAAATCAAATTAGCATACCATTGACATTTGTCACACTTATTTACATATGTAGTGGCATCTACATCTATTATAGGCCAATAATAACTAGTACGTAAGAGATTTTTAGATAGGACTACCCTACTAGAATTAGCTCCACATACTCCTTTGTAAACTTCTCTTAATGCTAGTGTAGACTCTGCTGAAGTGAAATAATGAAGCAGAGTTCCATTAAAACTATGATGGTATTGGGTGAATCCCCATAGAGTATAATGAGTGGAATGATGAATGAAGGCTTTGGTTTTTTTTTAAGATAGGTTAGGTGGTAGAACTTGGTCATGAAGGTAGTTGTAAAGGTCTAAGTACTAGATAGAATTAGGACTAACAATATCACAAATCATGGCAATGGTTGAAGGTTCATGAGATGATGCTAAAAAATTAATTATAAGGAATTGATACTCTCTAGGTTTATCTATTTATCAAATCACATAGCCAATAATAGCCATGGCATCTATAGTTCTGTTACTAGCCCTTGGTATGTGCTCAAACTAAATATTAATAATTTGTTTCTTAAGAGTGTTGACCATGGATTTATATGGAACCTATGTGTCATCTTTGGTCTAAAAATGATATGTGACCTGATTGATGATTAATTGAGAATCACCATAAACTTTGAGATGAGATATATTCCAATACACTACTTGTCAGAGTCCTACAATAAGTGCTTCATACTCAACCATGCTATTTTTACAAGGAAAGTTGATTCTAAATGGTTTAGGGATTAGATCACCTTGTGATGTAATAAATAATAGGCCCGCCCCTAATCTATGTGCAGTAAATAAACCATCAAAATACAGCTTATAGGGGTGATCCTTAAGGGGTGTGTCAATGATGGTTGTTTTGGATTCATTAGGAAAGTGAAATGTGAGTGGTTGTGTGTCTATGAGAGGTGCTTCAACAAGTTGATCCACAATAACTTGTCTCTTAATTACCTTCTAATTGACATACTCTATGTCAAACTCACTAAGAAGCATGATCCATTTAACCATTCTACCATGAAAAGTTGTTTTAGATAGTAGATACTTGAGCATATCTACCTTTGAAATGACCATGGTCTTATTATTCAACATATAATGGCATAATTTATGAGCTACAAAGATCATATATAGACAATATTTTTTAATAGGTGCATAGTTATGTTCATATGTAACCAAGGTATGGCTGAGGTAGTATACATCATGTTCTTTTCCATTATCATCATTTTTTGCCAAGATCACCCCTAGAGCATGGTTAGTAGTTGATAGGTATAATAAGAATGGCTTTCTCAGCATAGGAAGTAATAAAATAGGTGGATTAATAAGATAGTCTTTGAGTTATTGAAAAGGTATTTAGAAGTGATCATCCTAGTGAAATGTAACTGCCTTCTTCAAATGATGTGTAAATGGATGGAAACTGTCTACTAATTGAGGGATGAAGCATCAAATGGACTAGATCTTACCCTATAAACTATGGAGTTGATTTAAATTGGTTGGTGATGACATCTCAATTATAGCATGGACTTTATCTAGATCGACTTCAATACCTCCTCAAGACACAATGAAGCCAAGTAGTTTACCTAAAGTTACACCAAATACACATTTCTTTGGATTGAGTCTAACTTTTTACTCCCTTAATCTTTCAAATATATTATGCAACACTACTAGATGGTTGACCCTAGTTTTGGATTTTCTTAATATGTCATCAACATAGTATTCAATAATATCATGCATCATATCATGGAATATGACAATCATTGCTCTTTGATATATAGCTCCAAAATTCTTAAGGCTAAATGGCATTACCTAATAACAAAATATTCCCCATGGAGTGGTGAACACTATTTTATGTTGGTCTTCTGGTGCTATTCTAATCTGGTTGTATCCTAAAAAGCCATCCATGAGTGAAAGCATTTCACAACCTACCATGAAGTTGATGATCAATTCAATATTAGGCAAGGGAAAGTCATCTTTAGGACAAGCTTTGTTGATGTCTTAAAAATTAGTAAATTTTTTGATCCATTTAGGCTTTTTACTAACATGTACCACATTAGAGATCCATTCTGAGTAGTCGATGGATCAGATACATCCTACTTCTAAAAGTTTTTCCAACTCTTTATTTAACAATATAACAATGCAAGGATGTATCTTACGTAACTTTTATTTTACTATTTTGGCATTAGGATTAACCATAATGTTGTGCAGAACCAAGATGGGGTCTAAACTTGGCATGTCAGAATAATCCCATGCAAAGATATCTATAAAATCTCCCAATAGAGTTGTAAAGAAGTCACATTCCTCCCCAGTGAGGGACACTCCTAATTTTATCCATTTTTGGTCTGATGGAGTCTTGATATTTACTTCTATTATATCTTCAACTACAAGGGTTAAAACATCTTCTAGGATAGTAGGTAATGACTTGAACTATTAAATTATGTTAGGGTCTTCTGATAAGACTTGCACTTCAACTTCTCCTAGGCATGATGAATCTGAGTCCCCTAATGGGAGATCTGGCCATTTGATAAAAATAGTTAGAAGTTATTGTAATTTTTTATCAAATACTTATTATTTCTTAAAACTAAACCTGGATCCATAAGCAAGTTCATCATTAGTGGTTTCCTGGTCTAAATTATAATAAAAATGAACACCCCCATCTAATGACACCAGAAATAGGTTTTCATCAATAAATTGGCCTTTATCTTTACTTTTCCATGGTCATAAAGCACCTCAAAGAGGTTTTCACTTTGGGACTTCAATGTTTTACTTAGTTTTTTTGGCTAAGGCTATTCACTCGCTCTCCAAAATAGGCTGCAGGATCCAATGTGATTGAGAATCCTGATTTGTGATCTCCCAATGGAAGATTGTCTTTAAGGACTAAGAAATCACATAATGCCTCATCATTATAGAACTCATCAATTAGGAGACTAGATTCTTGTTTGTCCCAATCTATTAGTTGGGGATAATATAATTTCCATGGTAAGGGTATAAATGACATTGTTATCAAACATGCTAGTTTCATCTAGGCTATCAAAGGTGAGGCTATGCTCAAACTTTGCTCCACTATCAGTTTCATCATCACTAGTCATTGGTGATGGAGTTTGAATAAGATACGTGGGGTCACCCCTAGGTGGTTTAAATCTAAGTCCATAAGGTCTTTCATACTTGTTCATAGAAATTGGCTTGATGGTTCCTTGTTGATTTGATTTGAGGCCTGTTCCTTCATAATCATGATGTTCCATGATCCTATTGGGAATATGATACTTTACATTTTTATAACAATCAACTTGGTTATCATTGTATAACCATGATTTGTCCCCTTCAAGAGGGTTAAGTCCTAGTCCATAATTTGGTACAAATGTGATAGGTTCCTTATCTTTGTTTTTTTGTTGCCAATGCATATGTGGGGTGACTTTAGGTCACCCAAAGGTTTTTGGATTCTAAGGAAGATTGGAAATATGAAATTTATCATGGGTCACATAATCTCCCAGTCCATTATCAAAAATGGTGAAATGATTAGAAGCTTTGGGAGGTGGTATGTGGGAAAGGGAATGTAAGGTATTAGGATCTATCCAATCATCTAGTGAAGGATCAATAAGTATAGCCTTTCCTTTATCCTACTTTGAACTTGGATTCATGCCATACTGATAATTATAGATTTGAAATATGGCCTCAAGATGATTATAGTGTTCATATGGGTGTAAATCTCCTAGAATATTCACTTCCATCCCTGAGTGGAAAAACTTGATACATTGGTGCAGTGTTGATGGGACTACATGAAGTTCATGTAACCAAGGCCTGCTTAAAAGCATATTGTATGATAACTCAAGATCAAGCACATGGAAAAGTGTATCATGGGTCAAAGGCCCAAAGATAACTAGCAAACTAATGGTGCCTTGTGATTCTCTTTCTTGATTATCATAGGCTTTGATGGTTATTAATTCTAGCTAGAGATCTTCCATTGTATACTCAAGAAGCTTGATGAGCTTTAGAGACATTATGTTGAGGTTGGATCCATTATCTATAAGGACACATTTCACTTTATGCCATTTTGTATAAACTTCTACATATAATGGATTATTATGAAGTAGACCAAGGGAAAACATATCTCTTTGGTTGAATGTGACTTATTGGGCTAAAGCTAGGTGTCCAATCAAAGCTTGAAATTTATCAGGGGATATGTCACTAGCAATAGTGGATTAGGTCAAAAATTTATTCAAGAATGTTCTTGTAGAAAATTGACATTCATAGCAAATCTAAAATAATTTTTTTTACTGGTGTCTTCTATAATTATTCCATAATATCAAACTTTTTGTCTTGGTCAGTAGTAAATGGTTTATTTTGAGACTAAACAATTGGTTGAATGATAGGCAAAGTGGTAAATGGTTATGGGCCTAGGATAATAATATTTTACCTTTGATTTGTGATTGCACAATCAAGATTAAATACTAGACCATTATTACTAATCAATGTTGAGAAAGGTGTGGGACCAGATACGAGAAGTCTCAATTGCTAGTGCACTTGCATGTGGTCACGTGGCAAGGATGAGTTATTGATATAAGGTCCAAAAGGGGAATTCCTAGTTTGCTAGTTTGAATATATGAATTCCTAAGTTAAATAAGGATTATCCATATAATTTGGTTGAATGTTGTTGTTTAGCAATGGTCTAGGCTGATTAGTGCTTGGTCTAGGATTAATGGAGATGGTATTAATGCTACCCCCTACAATGTGACCTACAACCCTATTGTATTCATGTGAAATTGCATGGTAGGTTTCTTGGTTGTTACCATTCTGACCTTGGTTTTATCCATTATTCTATTGGTGTTAATTTTGCTACTAACTTTGTTGATTCTACTAGTTAAACCTTTGAGGTTGATTTTACTGTTACACTAGACATTGTTTTTATTGCTAATTATTCTACTATTATTGATTATTATGTTAAGGAAAGGATTTTTGATAGATCCCAAAAGTTTGATTAGAAGTGGAAGCACCATTAACCAATGTTATATCCCTATTTTCTAATATATTCTTAATTAAATGATTGATTTGGACACATCTTCATAGATTATGCCCATTGACCCAATGATAGTCACATAATTTATTTTCATGGTACCAATAAAGATAAGGAATGCCTTTTGGATAATGCTTTGGTATAGGCCAACTAATTAGATTAGTAGAAGTAAGTTTTCAAAATATAGACTCAATGGGTTCTTCTAGGTTACTAACGACATGATGTGCAGGCACAATTCTCCTAGGAGGAGGGGTTTACAATGGTAACAACTATTGTATTTGTTGTGCAGGTCTTGGTTGTTGTGACATTGGTTGGAGAGGTTGTTGGGTAAGAGTAAGCTAAAAATGTGGGATAGATTATGTTTCCTCCACTTATACATGACAAGATTTAGTTACTCCATTTCCCACAACATTCATATTGTGGATGAATTGCTTTAGTCTTTCTTGGTTATTAGCTTATGTTGGTTGTGATGTTGGTGCTTGAATGGGATGTTGATGTTGGTAATTTATTTGATTGGTACCTTGATTTTGATTAGTTAAATTAAGATTGATAACTCCTTTATTGATGAGTGCTCACTCAATCAACAAGCCTTTGTCGATGATTTCCTTGAAAGTATGTGCACATTGTAATTCCAAATGATAAGCTATCTCACTATGAATTTTTTTGGTAAACACAATAACTTATTATTTATCTAGTAAACTATGTGTAAAATAGCTTGCAAGGGCTCTCTATCACTATAAATAAAGTGCAAAACTCTCACCAACTTTTTTCTTTACTTATGTTAAGTCTACCAATGAAATCTCATGCTCGAGTTTATAGGAAAGTGCTACACAAACTTATCATAAAGATAATCAAAATTTATTACTAAATTTTTGGGTAACTTTAAAAACCACTTCAAGGCTTATCTAGCTAAGCTCTTTGGAAATAAAAACAAAAGGTATATGTTGGTATATGCCACTAGTTGACATGCGACAAATAATTTGGTCAAATAAGCTGTAGGGTCACCTTTCCCTTTGTATTTATCAAATTTTAGTGGTTCGTATCTTAGAGTAAATGGTATCTAAAACTACTCCATGTTGAGTGGATAGGAACATACATCATCCAATTTAAATTTTTTAGTTCGTTTACCAGCTTGAATGGTAATAATTGCATTTTTTATCTATTGTAATTCTTTGGATAGGAAATTGGAAGGAACATTGGTTTAAGGGAGAATATTAGTTTGGATAGATGGTTAGGATATGGAAAATGGGACACTTTGACTAAGGTATGATGGAGATACTTGCTGGGATATATTGGTTTGTTGGGTAATGGATTAGGAATACACATACATGGATTAGAATGTACTTGAAATTATAGACTTGGTTGTGTGATGTTCTAGTTTGGGTTGGTGATAAAGGTTTGACTTGGAGGATTTTGTGGTTGGGATGGAGGGATATAACCATACTGTGCCTACTATGGTTGAAAAGGGACATGCTACCAACTAATTGAACCTTACTATTGAATGGGAACTTGTAGACTAAGATCCTATCTCTAGATTTGTGGCATATTTTGAACCAATGGTTGTCTAGTATGTGCTTAAGAAATATGGGGACATCCTTATTGCATGAATCCCTATGAGGAAGTGAAAGCAAGTTGCAAATTTGGCATTTTTTGTTGACCCACATTTGAACATTGTTGACTAGTCATTACTTGGTTTTGGATTGTCATATTAGTCTATGACTAAAGAGCTATGTTTGCCATTACCTAGCAATGTAGAACATTTGTTGCCTATGATTGAGGTGGAAATGTAATTGTCTTATGTTACGTTGATACACTAGATTGTGCCTATTTTTATGGAATAATACTCATTACCTATTGAAGAGGAGTAGGGTTCATCACATTTTATCATTGAGGCATGATTTTAGTTGTTATTTGATTACTTGATCTCATAAGTTATACATTTGAGGAAGTAGTTAATGGAGTTTGGGGTGTAGAAACTCCTACTTCCTAGTATGATGACCTATTCTTAGGATTAACTACAATCACATGTTGTTGGCTAATTATTTGTGCATTAGGACCACTTTGATCAAGATTGGATGTTTTTTGCACATTATCTACTATATTTAGCTCACTATTCTGTGTAGAGACTGAAGACACTTTTTTAATAATGGGAATATGCATCAAGTTATCTATTTAAGTGGTTTGTATGAATGGGTCAAAATTCAAATTCTCTTGCCCCGTTAACTCGATCAACACTCCTATTGAAGGAACTAGATCAATGAGAGGCTTACTTACCATGTTAATCTGATTGAAGTCATGCTATAGATTTAGGTATGTTTGATATGTTGTCTGTATTTAGTTAAAGTGATTTTCCATGATGTTTTTGCCTCGATTAGAGATATTATGATCTTGGTATGTTGTTTAGACTAGAGCCATTGGATTGATAGAAGAAACCTGTTGATCATGAATGATGTTGTAGGGCACTCTTACTAGACTTGGTAAATTTTCATGGGGAAAATTTGCCAAAAAATTAGCCCCTATTTCTATGGCTCTAACCAAAATGTCATCTTTGTTTTCTAACAAATGTCACTCAAACAAAAATGGATCATACATAGAAGCCATATTAGTAGAATATGACTATTGAAGAATTGGCTCATCTACTATGGGTATGGTAGCTAGGTATTGTATGTGTGCTCTTGGTCTTATTCTGAATAAGGTGGTGTGTTAACCAGATAGTTAGCTAATGGAACTTGGCTTTGTGACCTTGATTGAGTATTATAAGAGGGATAAGAATCCATCTCATAAGCAATATTATCTGCATAGTGGTCTTACACCATTTCTTCCTATTACACCACATTACTAATCCCTAAATTGTACATGAGTCTACTACAAGTGTAGGAATACATGTTATGGTCCATAGTCAAAGTTTTATGATAAAAGGTCAAAGAGTTCTATAAAATCTAAAAAAGACAATGTCTAAAATAGATGATGTTCCAACTTGGTTTAGATTCATCAAAACGATCAAAAGGTTTATGTGAAGTTTTGTGAAGAAACAAGCTAGCGTGAAGTATCTAACATTTCACCATTCACACAAAGTTTTATGGGTATTTTAGATAGGTATTGTATAGTTTTCTATTGGTTTCTTTCTGAATAACGTGGTGTGTTAACCAGATAGTTAACCAATGGATCTTGGCTTTGTGCCCCTGATTGAGTATTATAAGAGAGATAAGAATCCATCTCATAATCAATATTATCCACATAAGGGCCTTGTACCATTTCTTCCTATGACACCACATTACTAATCCCTAGATTGTACATGAGTCCACTATGAGTGTAGGAATACATGTTGGGATCCATAGTCAAAGTTTTGTGATAAAAGGTCAAAGAGTTCTATAAAATATAAAAAGGATAATGTCGAAAACAAATGATGTTCCAACCTGGTCTAGACTCATGAAAAGGATCAAAAGGTTTATGTAAAGTTTTATGAGGAAACAATCTAGCATGAAGTATCTAACATTTCACCATTCACACAAAGGTAAGCAAGTAAATGGACCAAAAATCAAAATGCCAAAATCTAAGGTCAAAGTGTTTTAAATCAGTCTAATATAGGAATTTAAAAGTTTCTAGGTCTTTTGGCCAAACATGGCATAAAAAACTAGGCTCAAACAAGGCATGCATTATGACTCTTGGCCAAACGATGTCAAAAGCTAGACTTTGAAAATAGATGAAAGTTTTAATCTAATGGATTTGAAACACTTCTAACAAACACTAGGCATTTGATTCTTAGACATGAACTTGATCAACTAGGTATAAGGTATGAAATAAAAGGCACTTTAGAAATAGTTTATTTTCTCACAAAAAATGGTATAAAACTTGGTTTTTTTTACAAACAAGCTAGACAATAGTGAAGAATATAACTGCTTTAGATAAAAGATCACAAAATTACACTTGGATTGGTGTGAAAATGTAGGAATAAATTTAAAACTTTATGTAAGAGGGTTTGTGAAACAATATTCAAAATGTTTTGGGTAGTGTAATGATGCTATACTACCCAAAAGGTGTGGAAAAAAGGTTTGCTTCAAAAAATATATAAGGCAAAGATGTTTTCCCATGATTTTGATAGCATAACACTACCTTTCTTGACTCAAAATATTATGGTACATAGATTCAAAGTGCAAGTGTTTAGCACAAAATGGCTTAAGTCTATCAAATGTTGATAATTATTATGAGTCTTAAATGACCTTCAACCCAAATTGGAAATTAAACCTAAGTTCCCTCAAGTTTAGTGCAAATGGTGAATACACTTAACACATCAACCCTATGAACTTATAAAGGTGCAATTTTGAAATTAAATTATAAGTAAAGGACTTTTAAACAACTTTGGTAAAAGTCTAGACTCAATTGGGCAACATAATTGCATCAAAGTGGATGATATGACTCTTAAGCTTTTGATGAACTTTTAAAAAAGGCAATTTGATGATTTCACGTGGGTAGTATAATGCCTCTTTATTCAAAAGAAAATTTAGAGTATGTGTTTGGTATGGATTTTTTTATTTACACCAAGTCTTGAATTTAAATAAGACTTTAATCTAGGATGAGATCAACTAATTAATCACCCTTAGATCCTAAATTGACAAGGTTGCTTGGTATTATTGGAATCTATCAATATACATCATTTGAGAGGATTTTAAGTGTTCATCCAAAAGTAAATATGCAATATAAAGTAGGGTTTTTACACCCCCTTATCTCAAATGACAATACTACAACATAGACCTTGAGGTGCACCTTGCACCAACAATAATTCCATGGTAAGTGGGGATTTGTCTAAGATCTAACAAGTTTTTGAATGATCTAGGGGAATCAATTACACAATAACTTTCATGCCAAACAATGCAAAAGCATAGCATGGATTTTGGGTATGTATCACTTGGCTTATTGCAAAAAGGTCTAGTCCTTTTTTGAACCATTACATCTTATTTTTTTCTTAGTGTAGTGTGATGTCTAAAATGCCACTACACCCTATGTGCAACTCCAAAGGAGCCAAATGAAGTTAATGCTGGGAGGTGAAACCTTGGGTCAAAGCTTCCCTAAAGAACTCATGGGAGGTGATGAAGCCCCCATCGCAAGCCAAGTTTGATTAAAAATAAATAAAGCATGAAATAGAAAGAATTTAGGGTCATTTTCAAGGCCACTTAAACTTTGAAGAGTTTTTGGGGAGATCTTTAGACAACTTTCTTTTTAAGCCTTGGACTAGGCTATTTATAATAGGAATGGTGCTTTTGATTCCAAGGGTTCCCTATAGGGGATAAATGGATGAGCATACACACACCATTCCTCTTTTTTCCAAAAAAGATTTAATCTAAACAACTATTGCAAACAAAAATTGATAAGTGTGTTCAATTTTAAGCTGAAATGAAAGATTTGGTGGTGGTTATTCAACCCCTTGGTCTTAATATTGTGAATTTTGAAAACATTCATCTAAGCATCTAAATTTTTTGTTAAACACCAAAAAAAAGTTCCTAATCAAATTTTAAGCTTGAAAAAGGTGATTTAAACATGTTTTTAGGAAATTCCAAGCTTGGTTCTATAGCAAAAATGTCAGCATGTCCTTTAGATTTGAAGCTACTTTTGGTTTTAAAAAATAAACTTTAGAAAAAGAGCTCCCAAATCTATGTTTTTAGAAAAATACAATGATCGACATTAGTTTATACAACCAACGATGGTGACATTTTATAACTAATGTCAATTATCCAATTGACATCAATTATACCATATGACTAATGATAGGTATACAAATGATGTTAGTTTTTCTAACCAACATCGGTTAAAATATGCAACTGATGTCGGTCTTACTTGTTGATGTCAGTTACTATGTAAAATTGTGACAAACAAAAATGGAAAAATAAAGTTAGAAAATCAAATTGCAAGAGTTTTAAGGGTCCAAATAAACATTTTAAAGTTGCAAAATGATCTTATTTAGGTGTGAGATGCATCTAGTCCCATCAGGTGTGCCATAATGTGATCTAAGAATTTTACTCAAGAGAGGATGGTTAGTATGGTGTTAGTTCCAAAATGAAAACAAAATGAAATAAACCTACTAATAACATAACATCTCTAGGCCTAGACACTAGGGAGAGCTTAGTTAACAAAAAAAAATGACAAACATAACTAAAAAGTAAGAAATAAAACATGAGAATTCCTTCACTTTCCTTGGATGCTCTAAATGTGTTTATAGTAGTGGCTTTCTCAATTTTGTGCTCATGAAGTCCTTGGCAATGGAAGCTTGGCTACCTCCATCTCTCCTTGGCACTTATGGCTTGTGGCTTGGCTTGGAATCAATTTAGCATGGTAACACTAGTATAATGAAGCTTTTGGAACCAATCCTACATTATAACTTTGCACAAATTAAGATTTAGAAATGATGTGGTAAGTCCTCCTATTTATACATGTTTAAGAATGTCTAGAATCAACCTGAACCATCCATCTTGAGATTGAGATATGTGGTTGAGGATTAATTCAATTTTTGGAATTAAGTTTATAATTGTCCTCATCATGACATTGGAAGAAGGGGCTATTAAGAGGTATGGAGGGCATCATAGAAGGTATTGATGAGGCATGGAGGGTATCAATGCTGATATTTATGGAATTTATGGCTTAGGGATGTCTTCCCAAGAAATGAGGTCGCCTGATGATGTACATATTCAATATTCATTTATAAAAATATGTATTCAACAAGTTTCCATGGAATTTTTGATTATGCCTTGATTTGGGTTAATCAACTCTTAAGCATGATGAAGCACTTTGTGCACAAATTACTCAAATTGATCAGAATGCCTTGTTATTGGTCTAAAATTCAACTGGATTGGAATTGGAAGTCAATGTCAGATACATTGGAATCATATCCCCATTTAGGATGATACCAATAAAAAATAATGAAGGCATGTGTCTCGTGCAAGAGACTTGATAGGAAAGAGTAATCCAGAGCACCCATGTGCAAATTTAGCATTTTGACTTGGAATGATCTGATCAAAGTTAGCTATCCCATAAATTGCATTACCCCATTTAGGGATACCTTGGCCAAAGTTGGCACTTGAATACGTCAGTTTCACATCATTTGGCATGATTTAGTGTTTTTAGGCCCAATTGTGAATATTGGGTGGAAATTACCCAAAATCTTGATTGGAGGTTATCGGTGGCTAGTTTAGGTGTCTACATATTTTGATAGGCAAAATAATTCTTCTCCCCCCCCTCCTTACACAAAAAAAGAAATTAGTTTCTTTGCTTGTTTGAATTCATTCAATAGATTCTCTCACAACAAAATATTGAATATAAACACTAGGTGAATGTTATAGAATAAGTTATTCATTCATAAACATTATAATAACCAATTTTTAGTTTTGAAACATGTTTTTACTCTCAAACAAGTAACTAGTGAGTAGCAAAACCCTAGACAAACCTAGGTAAACAAGATGTGTCATTATGATTCTGATTTTCATTACTTTGATTAATTGAGAATGCTATTTTAAATTTATTTAAGCATATAAATTAGAATTTGAATCATTCATTTCCATTTTAAATGCATTGTTCATAGCTAGTGTGCAACACCTACAAAGATTAAAACTTGTTCTTAGCTTGTTTGGGTGAGATAAGACTACAAAAACCTCATATTGTTGCTATTTGGGGCTTAGATATTTTATTGAATAACTTGAATATTAAGAAAACATAGTTTTCATAGTATATATATTTACGTACCAATCATCAAGCATCAAAACAACTCCATATAGTTTACATCTAGGGAAGTCAAAAATAAGCATTAGCAAAGATATAGGGGATCTCTCTCTCTCGCTCTCTCTCTCTCTCTCACACACACACACACACACACACAAACATTGTTTGAATTGAAAAACATTTGAGAAAACAAAGAAGTGTTCATTCATTCTATTTTAGTTATATTATTTCTCTCTCCTTTTAGTTATTTCATTTTATCAAGTAATTAGTTTCCATTTTAGTCAAATATTCACCAGAAAAAAAAAAAAACATTACCAAAATCATTATCCATCTGTACAAGTAAAATGAAAACTTACTTATAAAAACACACCAAGTCCTTACACAATCCATTTAGACAAGATTATATGCTTACACATTGCCCAATTACTTTTGGATGACATTTATCAAAACAACTAGTCTTCTTAGAGAAGGTCTTTTCCAAGAAGGTTAGGGTGCCCTTTCCCATTATTAGTATATAATATGATATCAATACTAAGCTTAGGAAAGAGGTTTTATGTTACACTGTGATCCACCACTTCATTGTTGACTATCTCAATGCCTTAGAGGAGAAATAATAATTTTTTTTTGCACTAGTAATTTTCTTCACTCAAAATAGAGGATGTAAATATAATGTTATCCATGCCTAGTGTCCCGTTCTCACCTTCTTCTCCTTAGGTCTAGCACCATCCTATATCATTCATATTTATGTATGAAATTGACTAGGCATACACAACCTATCATAATAGGTCTATTCTTTTTATTTATTCATCTTAATCTCCCTCATTTCCCTAATCCTATCGTTGACTAGGTGTTTTGTCTGCTTATAATATTAGAGATCTAAGGACCCTAGATCTTGGTTTTCACATAGTTTGATGCTCTCAATGAACACTATGCTATTTTTTAGTTATTTTGGGTCCATAATGAGAACCCACTTTCCACCACCCATTATAAATATTGTTCCACCTAACAACCAACCTAATCCATTACATTAGTTGCATTAGTCTGACCTTGAGGAGTCGAGTGCATAGTTTAGTGTGTGATACTCAAATGTATACAAATTGATGAACCTAATGTGATATACCTCCAACCTTTGCATTTTACTCTTCTCCTTTCTCCACTTCCCCTCTTCCTTCCATTTATTCTATAAGTTTATATACTCTCAAAATATGTTTGGATATGACACATGTATATCTCTTAGCATAGAGGGCTATAGGAGAAGCCAACTAAACTTTATTGAGCTATGCTTGGTGAGTTGGATCAACCTGACCTTAAACACAAATGTATACTACCAATTATATGATTAGTCTCATTTTAACACATAAACCAAGAGTAGGGTGTCTATCCATGAGATACAAGATATGTCTAAAATGGTGAGTAACCATGCTAGCTCCAATGCTATGACCCTAATTGGAGGTGACATCCATTCCTCCATAGACACTAGATAACAAATTAGCCTAAAAAGCCAATATGTGGAAAATTTTGTTAAATGTGATCATCATCTACCAAGGATATACCAATTAGAAGATTAGGTTAATTAGATGTAAGCTACTATACATCCCCCTTAGTAAGATCAAAGATGCCTCCAACCCATTGGTACAAATTATAATTGATACCCTTGGGGCTCCTACTCTAAATTTGTCTCTTCAAGCTAATCCATATCACCTCTCTTGTTCCTATATAGGAGGATCATATGCCTAACATAGTCACTAATCCATACCAACTCATCAATACCCTAGTAGGTCACATTTATGACTTGGAGAGTTACCAACCAAATTTATGTTGGGGGATTGGCCCAAACAGTCATACACAACCTCATCCTTTTCTTCCTCTCATCCAAATGATGACTCATCAAACACCACAAAAATAAACTTACATGCTTCCACCTCAATAAGAGCATGAGCCCCCACCAAATCATGTCTCTAATTTACCCCTTGGGGACATCATTATTTTTAGTGTCCTAAACCTAGATGCCTCTAAAGTTACTTCATCTTATCAAATTCCTATTCAAACCCTAATGGGGAGAACATAAACTTATGGTTCATCCTTTAAAATTTTTGTTGTGGTCAACAATCCATAATTTTTCACACCTTTGAGTTATGTGCCTACCATGTACACTCCCCCTCCATAAACATGATATATCCCACCTTACATAGCCTTAGGATATTCGTAAACCACATATACCCCAACATAAAAAACCACCACTCCCCTACATCTAATAATATTCCTCCTTTTTTCCATATGTATTCTAAAAATACTTAGCTGAATAACTATTTTATAGTGTATTCCATGCCACCCTATCAAGCTTCCACTAGAAATTATAGTGGTTACCAAACTAACCCCTATATAATACCACCTTTTCACTATAATATTAATATGATGAAAATTGACTTTAAAAACACATAGAATTACGTTAAGTACCTTATGAAGCACATCAATCTCAAAATTTAAGGGGTTGTTCTTTTTAATCCCATATTTGGTCTTCTATATTTAAAATGGGAAGGAGATCCCAATGCACACATCAAAATTTGTGTTATGGTTGTTAGGGAAACCCTACCTTAGGATGGGGTTGTTGCCAAAATTTATACAAAACCCTAGAGGGAATAATACCTCACTAGTATTACTACATCCTTGAGGCATCTATACATTATTTTTTCCAACTCATGGCCAAGTTTTTCAAATAATTATATAATAATAAACTCCTAAATACTATAAACAAGAGTTATTACACTTCAAACAAGCACACAATGAGTAAGTTGCCTATTTCATCATGATAAGGAAGAAGGTCTTATATTACTCTATGAGTACACCACACATAGATCAATAGGAATTTTTTGAGCTCTTCTTCCAATCCCTTAATAAGGATGAGAGAGGATGTTCATAAATTCCCATATTGATCCTATGAATAAGCTCTTGAGAGCATCTTATAGATTGATTAGGTAGCCATTGATAGTGTTAGATGAACTTTTGGTACCAATCGATGCATCATTAGCAAAAGATAAAATAATAGGGGATTTAAAAATATGAGTCCAAATAATACCAATAACCAAGGTCACAAGGTCATAAATCAAAATATAAACACCACCACCAATGGCATCACTGGCTAAAATAAAAGGCCAAACCCTACAAATAAGAATTACTATTAGCCCATGAAAAACACCAATAGCACTAACAATAAATGTGAAAGGAGACAAAATTCCTCTCTTGGAATTCATGTGGTTGAATTAAACTAACCACCACCATGCATCTTAAAAACCATAATCAAAGTCAATATTAACATGTCTAATAATTCACCTAGTTTTAGAACCAAACCTATTACTAATGAAATAATCAACAAGGGTCTAGTTAATAGGGGCAGAACATGAGGCCTAAGGAATATGATCCTAATGTTTATTTCCTATTCCACTGATTTATTATTCAATATACTCAAAACTATAGGGAGTACAATAATTTTATCCAAATACTCCTAGAATATCAAATGGAAATATTTTTTGATATGTTCATAGGGAATGCTAGACAAACCCCCAAACCCTTCAAAATGGCCCTATTAACCCTCAAAATCAGAATAACAAAATATACCAAAACCCTTTTCCTAACCACCAATCATGTGTTACTCAAAATCAACAATAGGGTGGCCCCCATAACCACCTAATTCAAAATAATTAGTGCATGCTGACATGTACCCATGATGCCTAAGCTTCCACCTCTAACACTATCAATACTAATGTCACTCCTTAATTAGGAGTAAAAGGCAAGAATAGAATGATTAGAGTTATAGAGTTATAATTTGAAGAAGATGAAAATATCATTATTCATACCATATAATATCAACCTATTACTCTTCATCCCTAAAACATTTTGGAAACTGAGTCTATCTTGAAGCGTCGGGGAACTATGATTTTATCTCTGACCTAACCAAGAAATTCTCTCACATCTTATTTCTTAATTTATTTAAGAACTCCCCCATTCATCAATAAAACTTGTTTGATGCCTTAACACTAGGGCATTTATCTAGTGTTACTCCTCCTCCATAAGTTCAAATTAACCATATTGATCTAGATATGTTTCCACTTAGTAAATAATCTTGAGATGCTAGTTATTTTTTTGATTTACGTAGTCTTCTTTCTGAATTTGAGATGGAAAGGAGGAGATATCCAAAATTATTTATGTAAGTTTGGACTTACAAAATTATGATAAGAGAGCCATGGTAGATGATAAAGTGACTATCAACATTATCCCCTTTTCTTTCTTATAAAAGCTTAGTTATGAGGAACCAACTATTCCACAATTCTTAACACCCTATGAGGCTATGATAGCCTCAAATCCACTTATATAGGGACCATCATGATTCTAGTCACTCTGGGTCCCAAGATGGTTCTAACTAAGTTCTATGTCATAGATAAAGATACCAACTATAAAATGAACTTGGGAAGGCTCTAGATACACAAGATGAAGGCTGTTCTCTCAACCTTATTTCAAAAAATCTAGTTCCTACACCTAAGAAAGGTATTTATATCCCAAGGGATCTTGAACATTTTGATATACTACAAGAAAACATTCATAAATATGTTGAGTTACACATCAATTACCATGTACCTATTAATGGGGTCATGAAACCCCTACAATTGGTCGATGTTATTGAACCTACAAAGCCTAAGGTGGTTATCTTAAAGATGGGGGATGAAATTCATTAGGATCTACTAAAAGATATGTTGGAATAAAATGGCATAGTGATGACTAAGAAATCCACTAGTCTATAGCTAATCACTAGTTTGGTAGTCTCTACCATGTCTAGGACATAAATCATCAATCTATTAGAAAAATACACACCACTTGTCCTCCCATTTAACCTAAAAGGAATAGGGACCTATAAATTCTATGAGACTAAAAATCATAAACCCCAACAAGGGTTAGGCAATATACCTAATATTTTCATGATAAAAGTATCAAAGAGTGAGGATACCACCTACATAACAATCCTTCCTATGACTACCATCATATTCACCCAATGCCTAACCATACATGGGAAAGTTATACATCATTTACTGTTATTTTTACTTTTTAACTTCTTTAGAGAATCCTCTTGGAACACACTATGAAAATGCCATATCATTTTTCTAGAGTTCTTGATACACTGATTTATTTTCCTCTTGGAATTTTTATCATCCTATTTTGACCCAAACTAAGGTATGATTCACACTATATGCCAAGTTTCCCAACATGTAGTTAGGAATTATCTTCTCCCTCTGTAATGATAGTACCTAAAGATAGGATTCATAACTTAACAATAGGTACCATAGAGATTAACATTAGGTCTCACACTTATCTAAACATTCCCATAGAAAAGCCTCCCTCTCATGAAGAGGGGAACACCTAGTGAACCACTCACTAAGTTATTATGAACCTTCTCACATATAAAAATGGGAGAAATATTATTACTAATATATTGTCAATAATATTGAAAATTTCATAACTATGTCTACATGCCCCTTACACCAAAATGAGAACCTAATTATGGAGGAATACTCCCCAAATCAAAAATCCATCATAACTATGCTGATATACTTCCCACACCAAAGAGAAAGCCTAGCTCGTGAACTTTAAAGTTCTCATAGGTGCTTACTTGCCTCGATATAAATCTTAGAAATAAGCCTTTTGAGTCCCCTGAGGTGCTTCCTTTACTTCGTTCAAATCACAAAAGTAGACCTTTCATATTTATATAAGCCCAATTATTCACTCTACGAAGGGGAGGGGTTCATTGTTCTTCTGAGTCTCAGGACTAGGAACCCAAAGAGGAGTTACCTAAAAATATTGATATCTATATGGTTGAGATATTAGAAGACCAAGAGACTTTTCCAAATGAATATCTATTTTATACACATGACTAGTGGGTCCTCTACTATGATGGGGACAAGTGCCACCTAGGCACTAGGGTAGAGTTATTCTCATCTCTTTTCAGGGGCAAATTAGGCCTTTTGGTTTGAGGATAGACTTTGAGTGTAAAAGTAATGGGATGAGTTTAAATTTTTATTTCTTGGCATGATGATTGTAAAATGTATAGGAATTCAAACTTTAAATATATAAGGTGGGTCACAGTTGGTTACAAACCAATTTTTAGAGGTCTATCAAATGAAATTTGAGCATATTCAATTATATAATGTTGTTTTGAATGATATTGATAAATAATTTGACTTTTTTTCTATAGAGGTAATCCCTAGGGGAAATAATCAGCTTGTTAACTCCATGACTATATCATATTTATTCTTTGACCTTGATTTTGCTATACTAGATTCTAATTTCATAGTTTTGGTTAGGATATAACCTTTTATGTGCAAAAGTCTTAATGATCACACCATTATCAATTTTCGAAGAGATGGTAGTTTATTAATACTTGAATTAGTTGATAATGATGAGGAAATTTTTGAGTTCTTGCAAACCTATGATGACCTCCCATATTTTCACCACAAGAGAGGTTTCACTCTTGCTTGTTATCCCACATTTTCCCTCAAGCATTAATACTTCAATTCTTACTTATATTTTGAGGTTTACTTGTCCTTTGATGATGAACATGACATTTTTAATAAGGAGGGTGAAGATCCTAATCTTAACCTGAGTCCTAACATGTTTGAAGATGTAAATGACTCCTTTATTGAAGAGGCCATTGAAATTAACATCAAGACTAAGGAGAGTATTAGAATTCTCAAGTTTAGGTCTTTACTCTTCATATAGGAGGTGGAAGACCAAAAATTACTACTTATAAAGCTCTTAAGTTTAGGTCTTTACTCTTCATATAGGAGGTAGAAGACCACAAATTACTACTCATAAATCTCTCAAAAGCTTTCACTTTTTCTTACACTAACATGTTGGGCATCAAACTTGATGTGTTTGTCGACAATTAGTTATAATTCCCAATGCAAAATTGGTTATGTAAAAGCTCAGAGCCAACAAGCCTAAGGTCACATTGATGGTAAAAGAGGAAGTTATCAAAATTTTAAATGTTAGATTTATTAATCTAGTGGAATATTATAAGTGGATGTGTAACATCATCCCCATTCTTAAAAATAATAGTAGGATCAAGATATGTATAGACTTTCAATATATCAACAAAGAATTCCCAATAGATGACTTTCCTCTCCCTTCCATCAATGTCATTGTCAAAGAAACAACATGATGAGAGTTTCTATTATTTATATATGGATTCTCAATGTATAATTAAATTCACATTTTTGAACAAGATCAGAGTAAAACCTCCTAAACTATTCCATGGGGGACCTTTTGTTATGTTTTGACCCCATTATTCTCAAAAATACAAGGGTAACATACCAAAGGCCTCTACTCATATATTCAATGATCTTATTCATAAGGTAGTGGAGGTATACGTAGAATATTTTAGGAAAGGAGAAGATATGAATAAAACACTTAGAGGTGTTACAGATCATATTAACATGATTAATCAAATATGGTTCACTCTCAACCCCAAAAATGTGTGTTTAGATTTACTAATGTATAAATCCTAGGGTATATCATGTTCTAGGGTGTGGTTGATATTGACCCTACCAAGATTTAAGTGATCCTATAAATGCTTCCTCTCATAAATTACTTAGGAAATATAACATTCTTAGGTAAGATGGGAACCATTCTATGGTTCATTCTTTATCTTACTTCTGTCATTCATCCTATCAATAACCTGCTTAAAAATACGAGTGGCTTAACTTGCATAGATGTTTCTTAGGTGGAATTTAAAGTAGTGAAATACTTATGTCTCCCCCATAATCATATAACCTAAATTAGATAATACTTTGATACTTTACATTATAAAAATTAATGTGTCTCTCACCTACATGTTGGATCAAGAGGATGATAGTTTCAAAGAGCACACTATTTATTTTATTATCCACACCCTTATCGATTATGAGATGTTATGCACTCAAGCAGAAAAGGAATTCTTAGCTATAATGTTTGAGACCAAGTGGTTGATACGTTATATGCTCAACTAAGAAACAAGAGCTATCATGAAATCTTAGCCCCTACGTACTTTTCTAACCCAACTAGATATCTATAGGAAGGTTGGGATTTCATCATGATCTTGAGTGATTTTGATTTAACTTACATCAACCAAAAGTATGTTAATGGTAAAATAATTATTTATTTTTTGGATCATTCTTCCTTGGATGATAATGACCTTATCTACACTAAATTTATTTATGAATTGATTTGCTACATATTAAAACTTTCTATTATCTCTTTTCTTAGGTACACAGATATCGTTAATCACCTAATCGACCACATTCACCTTGAAGGAACTAAAACATAGTATAAATGGTGCCTTCATATCATTGCATCCAAGAATGTTATTTTAGACATATTACTATATTTCAATGCCTTTGATGGCATGCTACTCATTTGTGTTAACTAGGAGGAGTCAGAAAAGGTCCTTTTTAATTGTCATAGTGGCATTTGTGGTGAACACTTTGGTGTCCATGAAACCACTCATAAAATACATGGGATGGGATATTTATGGTCCAAATTAGATAATAATACCATTGAGTATGTGCATAAATGTGATAAATGTCAACATTTTTCAAATGATATATGTATTTCCACTATGGCATTGTAGCCCATAGTCACCCCATGGCCCATGTCCATGTGGGTCTTATATTTATTAGGTAAACTCCCTTGCTTATTTGGATGGTCATCATTTAATTATAAATATAAAAAATACTTAATTCGATGGCTATAATCTATTTCATTAACAACTGTTATGGGTTTAGTGATAGCAATTTTTTTCTTGAACCAAATCATTTGTCAATTTTGGCTCCCACATGTCATCATTATAGACAATGGGTCCCATTTAAAAAACCTTAAAATTTACGAGCTATGTAAAAAAATTATATATCACACCACTTGGCCTCCATATACTATCTATAGGCTAATGGTTAGTCTAAAGCTACTAATAAAACCCTTAATTCAATTTTGGCAAAAATTGTCAAAGATTCTAAACAAGATTGGCGCTTATAGTTGTATCCAACACTTTAGACTTATATAACAATTGTTAAGACACCTGTAGGGGAAATTCAATACTCAATCATATTTTTATTTGAGGCTATACTACCTTAGAGATAGAGATACCCAACCTTCACATTTCTCTTTAGGGTCTCCTCAATTGTGAGGAGCATAGGGAGGCTCAACTAGGTGAATTGGAAACTTTAGATGGACATCAGATCACTACCATAAACAATAATATTACTCATGTTGATCATATGGGAAAAAATATAATAAAATCATCCATGAATTCCCAATACATGTCAAGGACATTATCCTTAGAGTAGACAATATAATTGACAATAAAAAGGTCATAAGTTAGGTCCCTACTTGGTGATCGAATAATTCAATAACTAAGCTTATCAGTTATACACTTTAAAGGGTAAGGAGTTTAGTGAATTTGTAAAGTCTTTAAACATAAAAAATATTCTACAAATATTTATTGTATATTGCATTTCCCTCATTTATATTGTATTTTCATAGTTTACATGTTTGTTTGCATATCAAATGTTTCAACTAGTGATTATTTGATTATTAATTCACACAAGATAAAACTTTCAAGATGTAGCATATAATATCATCCCATGATTAAAGTACACTATCATATTTTCTAAAATATTTGTAAAATTAGCATTACATTGGTTCTTTCCTTAGTTATTGTGATCAGAGTATACCTATTTTTATTATGTCATTTTGCACAACTTATAAAATGCTAGCCTAAAATCTAGTCTAGATGCTTGTCCATGGTAGAAACTCCTCTTACGGTGCCTTATAAATCAAAGCATTAGTTTTATTTAAAAAAATAAAAAGGGTAACTTCACTCACCTATCTTGGTCTTTGGTGATCAGATCTTGCATCTAACTAGTTGCATGGGGCCAGGATTTGGGGGTAAAGCCCTTATAAATAAGAAAATTAGACACTCTTATGTAAATAAAAAAGACATGCAAATAAAAAAATTGCACTTCCTATTTTTTTTCCCTTGCTAGCCTTCGGTGTTGAACCACTACATCTTTCTAGTTGTTTGGGGTTAACATTAGGGAGAGATTCCCTTAGCCTTTGTTGATGATCCCATATGTCTTCGTAGTCATATGAGACTAAGTGGATGGGGTCAAAATTAAAAGATAAAAGATAAATTCATAATCATTATTAAATTAAAAAGTGTCCAAGTTAAAATTTGTTCCGAAGGCTTACCTAAATGTCTATGCTAAAAAGGGAAACCTTATCCCACTTACCAATTCTATCAGGTCTAATTTTATCTAGATATGACCCTTAAAGTTAGTGTTTCATAAATTCTATAAAAATCACACTTTCACCTTTGTTCATAAGGATTAGGTCATCTTCCTTTTCCCTACTAAATTTTTATGTATGGTTTTCATTCTTTATCACCTCATGTTTATCCTATTCCCATTTTCATTCCCTATTGTAGATTGAGAGTCATGCATTATATAAACAAAACAAATAGTTCATCACCTTAAAAATAAATGTTAGCACACTTATGGTTTCACATATATATTTGTCACACTACATTATCTCATACATTTTGTTCTCACATATATAAGCATATCCCATATCATTATATCAAAAAGATAGAGATACATGATATATCATCACATGCCTAGTCATATAGAGTTTATAAATAAAAAATAAAAACATGGAAATTAAAATATCATAATACAAAATGACCAAGCAATTTTAAGTAAGCCAAAACATCTCTATATATATCATAATAATTATCAAGTTTATACAAAAATGATGTCTAATAAAAACACCTCTATGGAGGGCCAATGTGCCTCAAAGCATGTAAAAAGAATCAACATAAATAATGGTTTAGTAAAAATATCTATGATATGTCTTAGGATCCTATCCTCATCTTGTGATAAGGTCCCAATGCAGAGGAGTTTTAAGGGATTCCACTTTGGTAATGTCTCCTACTAGTGCTTCCCACAGAGGTCATCTCACCCTCTCTAATCTAAATTATAGTATGGTGGACTTTTTTAGTTATTCCCGTTGACAATGTTCCCCTATCCTATGGATGGAGGTTTTACCTCCTCCTCTACCTACCATTGTGTTCACTAGGGCCTCCACTCTCCTTGTCAAAGCCATCAAGGTACTATTCTCCATCCTCAATGTTATTACCATCATGGATTCTTGGTATGCTAGGAAAAATACATCTTTGTGCTAGCTAATCCATGTAGGTACCCCAAGAACTATTTGGAGTAAATCTCTAGTTAGGCCAATACTCCAAAAGAATTTATTTTTAGGGTGTCCCTATTCAATCTCCTCCACCCACTCATAGTATATGTAATCATAAAGTGCAAAATCAATGTTAGATCTATTTGATATAAAGATATAAAACAGGTAAAATTAGTATAACAACTAAGATTCAAAGTGAATTACAAAATATAAATGAAAACATATAAACCGACATTTTGCTCAGATCCCCCTCATGCCAATCAAGGTCAAAATCATCATCTCTAACCTCCTCCTCATTAATGTCTTAATCCTCCTCCAACTAGATGTACTCTATAACCTCACCATATCCACCTCTTAGATGATAATGTGCAGGATCCTCTTGAGTGGGGCCCTACCATTTTAGTGTTTGTGGTGGGCCCATATGTTGCTTCCATATTGTAACTTGTCCTCCTCCTCCCCTAGCTAGATGCAAGGGGGGTCCCTATACCACTCTTGACTGAATTATTTGGGTGACGGGAACCTCTATCAATAGAGGGTGACATAAAAACCATCCCAATATTAAAGTTCTCACCTCTTGTATTCCTATATAAATAATCATAGGGATAGGGAGGTTTCCCATGAAGGGCATGCCAAAATAGAACCTATCTATAGAGTGCACCTCAACATGTGAGAACTTATCTCAAAATTGAGTGGCTGTGGAAGCTGTTCCAAGGTAAACCCCATCTCCAACCCATTGTCCAAACATATTGTGGTAGGGAAAGGACATTAGGTCAGGTATTTTAAAATTAATCACTACTAAAATAAAATAATAGAATGGTTCCATGTCTATCCATCTAGTGGCACTATTGTCCTTGGGCACTCTAATTATCACTCCCCTTTGATAAGGGATAATGCAACCTCATATATCCAACCCATGACAACTATGGTTAGATGATTGAAAAGGACCCTAGATGAGACATGATATATATATCCTTATAATTCTAAGCCAATATATCCTAGCTTAAGGAGTAACATGCTCCCCTCTCCTCAATACACTACACAATTGGTGACCAACTGAATAACAACCTGTCGGTACCCTTGCCTCCTAATATCTAGGAGGAAATGATGCCAATGATGGAATTATGTAGTTTGGAAATCATTTATCCCTTAGCCTAATAAATTATCACACCCTACTTCATACCCACATGGATGTGTTGGAATCTATGAAATGATCAACCCAATTGTAGGCCTCACAACTACTCCTAAGATCTTGAATAGATACCAATCGACCAACCATAAGAAGGCCCATGATCTAGTATATATTAATTAGAGTGATAATCCACTCTCTTGAGGCCTAGGGGAACCTAAAATATTCTAGTTAGGTTCCCAATATGTCAAAATGTCACAAATTAATCATCTGGATGTTGGGATCATCCCTGCTTGTGTGATCCACATGATTCCAAATCGATCTAGGATGGTTAACTCATCTACCATTAGAAGTGATAATAATTAAGGGAGATAATCCTACTCTTGATATTTGATCCAACACATTTAAGGTCTTTATAATAAATAAAATACCCTAAGTTATCCATAGGACCAACTCCATCTATCAAAACAAGAAATTTATCCAAAATTTAGAGCCCGATTCCAACAAGTGAATTGTCCCTATTTGTGGGTGGAACAACCACTACAAGTAGTTACATAACTATCTAAAAATATTATGTAACTACCCTTTTATTTGGTTATGTAATTTACCATATAGGTAGTGGTAGTTATGGAACCACTATGATGTTTATGTAACCACCAGGTTGTAAAGGATGTTGTTTCTATCCTTGAGTAATGGATTCATTTGCTTGTCATGTGCCTTCAAAACCCCCCATAAAACTAAAAAAACTACCAAAAATTACAAAATTATTATATTTTCCTAATATACCCTTCCCCATGAACACTTTAAAAGAACAAATTCTAAAATTGGTTGGATTTATAGTCAGATTTGATGATAAATTATAAAAATGGGAAGAAGGGAAAAGGGGCACAAGAATTATGTGATCCTACCCCACATCTCTTCTCACTAGTAGATTTTCCATCCTCTCATCATCCTCTTCTCATTGACTACTTTCTCTCTTGAAATGGTCATAGGTAATCTAGATCTTAATAAAATTGACACAAATGAATAAGCTTTTGGTAAGTTTTTGAATATATTGTGCCCCAAACTAATCATTTTAGTTTAAAAACTTTATAATTTTAAAATATTTCCACATGTTATGCACATTTTTCCTATTTAAAAATCTTATTCTTGATGAATTATATAACTCATGTTTTAAAATGGATGTTTTAATAAATTTTTATCTTTCGTAGCACATTTTATAATTTTGTAGGTTATTGACCACTTGGTGCTGGATGTAGTTCCTTGAAAGGATGGTCTAGGTAGAATGATATTACCCACATTTACAATATGTATATGTATTATTATCCATATTTTTATTATAGTCTATTTTACACTTTCTCATCACATTGCACTTGATTCTCATCTTTTGTTTATAGGTTGTGTGGAGTTTTGACTGACTTATCTTTACCACAAAGGTAAGTATTTATAATTTATTGTTTCCATTCCATACTCCACTGCGTAGGAATAAATGCTCATCAATCGATGAAAAATTATCCTCTTGACGGGGAAATATGTTTGCACCCAATTTTTGTATGATGTGATATTCATGACATGATAGGTATAATGATGATGTAGTGAACTCTTAATATTGATTGAAAGGAAAGTATCTAACACCATCTCCCCTTTTGATTCCATCTCTCTTCTAGGTCCCTCAAAACCCCACTTTTCCCCCCTTGTAACTCGCCTCAACCTATTTTCAAAAACCTTTTATTAGTGACAAAACTACCCTATTAGATGATGAAACTACCCTATGGGGCTACAAAAATACCCAATTGTGAACAGATTCATCATGATAGTTATATAAACCACCATGGTGGTTTCATCCCAAGAGGGTGGTTTTGTATTAAATTAAGGTTGGTTTTTTAATGTGGAAGGTTTATTTTATTTCAAAAATTGGTGATTACATAACTGCCCCTACAAACAAGGATGTTTTTGTAGCCATTATTCCACCTTCTAATTTTAACTGTAGGGACTTACTCTTTGATGTGATTTTAATGCTTATTATTGAATTTATTGCTGTTTATACGTTAATTTTACCTTAAATCAGGCCCAAATCACTCCCTCTTGTATTTATAATCATTTTAAGTCCCTCCTAAGTTTAACACAATTAAACTCCTTCATGCAACCTCCATTGCTCCTCTATAAGTAAACCAATATTGGATCCAAAAAATTATATTATAACCTAAGAGTTTTGAATCCTTTACAGACACAACCTACTACACTTACTTTGGATCCTTTCTTTGATTGTTTTTATGTTCGACTACACAGTTCTAAATAGGGAGAGCCATTATTCTTGTAACTAGATCTTTGTCAATGATGTCTTTAACTAACCACATTTAGTTGTTCCTTATTTAAATTTGTGTTATCCCCAAATTTTAATAGTCATTTATTCATCCTCCTTGTTAGAGAGTTCCAAAAATATTTGTTTGGGTAAAGGAGCTAACACACTAAGGACCACAATACCACAAATCTCTTGCTTTTAGCTTGTCTACATTAGAATCAGGTTGGAGGTTCTTAGGTTATATTTATTTGTTTCATGTAGTAGATTATATTAAATTATATTTCATTTTTGTATTATCTTAAATCCTTACTTTTATAAAAACAATTTTTGATAGAAAATAAATTTCTTTACTCTCCCATTCTTGCACAAAAATAATAATTAGTTTATTTGATATTTTGCATTTATTCAATAGATAATATCGTAGCATAATTTTCCATATAAAACCTAAGTGAATGTTATAGAATATATTATACATTTAAAATATTTATAATAATTAGTTTTTAATTTTGAAACAAGTTGTTTTTACTCTCAAACAAGCAACTAGTGAGTAGCAAAACCCTACACAAACCTGGGTAAACAAGAGGTGTCATTGTGATTCTGATTTTCATTGCTTAAATAAATTAATAATTTTATTTTTTCTTAATTTAATAAAATAAATCAGAATTTAAATCATTAATTTCCATTTCAAATGTATTTTTCATAGATAGTGTGTAATAGTTAGAAAGATTAAAACTTGTTATTGGCTTGATTGGATGAGAGAAAACTCTAGGAACCTCATAGCATTATTGTTTTGGGATTTGATATTTTATTGAATCACTTACATGTTAATAAAACATATTTTGAATAGTATATACATTTACATACCAATCAAAAAACACAAAAAATAAATCCATATAGCTTGCATATAGGAAAGTAAAAAATCAACATTAATATAGCTAGAATCTCTCTCTCTCTCTCTCTCTCTCTCTCTCTCTCTCTCTCTCTCTCTCTCTCTCTCTCTCTCTCTCTCTCTCTCTCTCTCTCTCTCCTAATTTGCATGCATTAAAAATAATTTTAAACATTAAAAAAAAAAGAAGTGTTAGTTCACTCTATTTTATTTTGATTATTTATCTTTACTTTTAATTATTTCATTTAAAAAAATAATTAGTTTCTATTTCAGTCAAATATTCACAAAATAAACAAAAACATAGCGAAAATCCTTGTCTAATTGTACAATCCAAATTAAACCTTGATTATAAAAATAAAACATGTCCTTACACAATCCATTCAAATAAGCTCATGCACTTACATGTTACCTAATCCCTTTTGTATGACACTTCTTAAAACACCTAATCTTTTCGGAGGTCTTTTCCCTAGGGTTAGGATGCTTAGTCTTATTATTAGTATACAATATAATATCAATACCAAGATTAGGAGAGAGGTTTTATTTTTAACTCTAATATCCTACCTCATTTTTGACTCTCTCAATGCTCTATATGATCATGAAAAAATTCCTAATCCACCAATCATTGTATTCCCTCACAATAGAGGTTGTTAATATAATATTATCTAGGCCTAATGTCCCATTATCATCTCCTTATTCTTCTTACGTCTAGCCTCATCCTATAGCATTCACATAAGTGGATGCCATTGATTGGTAATATCCAATCCAATAGAGTAGGTCTCTTTTTATGAGTCATTTAGCTTAATCTCCCTCATTGTCTTAGTCATAACATTGACTAGAAGCTATGCCTCCTTGTAATCTTAGAGACTGAAGGACCTTGGAGCTCTGTTTCTACATATCTTGATGCTCTCAATGAGAACTTTGATGATGCATAGGTATTTTGGTTTCATCATGAGAACCCACTTACCACCACCCATTTATAATCCTATTTCATAAAAAAATAGCATATTATATAGCCCATACATTATGTCAACTACCTCGGTCTGACCTTGGGGAGTCGAGTGCATAGTTTAGCATGTACACAAAACCACCTATCAACCTACCCAAGTTTTATAGAGAATAAAATATCATTATGTAGGTACTTACAACTCACAAAGGCACCCAAAGGTAGTTAGGAAGTGGTCCCCCTCTAAGATATATTTGATGATGTCATTGTTTCTCTCATGGTCCTAAAAGGGAAAGTAGTTGTCATGTTTTCAAGGTCTCTCACTTATTTTTTTATCTTTTGGGGCATGTTACTGTACTATTATAAGAACTTAGATATGATGTATTAGAGTGGGAATCCATGAAAATATGTGGTGGACCTTTTCTCTTTTCTATAAATGCTGATTTATAGTATTATTTTTTGGTTAAAAGTTTTTAACAAAAGGAACAAAGAATACATAGACTTATAGTTTTAAATTATGTCTACTTTATGGATGCCTTCCAATATTTGTAATGAAAATGGAGAATATTTATGTAAAATACTATGATATGAGTTTATCTACAATACATGTGTTTGATTAGGATGAGTTGTATGATATTATATTTAATTAATGTGTTTTTCTAAATAATTATAAGTTTGTGTGTATATTAACAATAATCTTATAAGTTTGTGCATATTTTGCTGAGAAACTAGAATAGATCCAAAGGAAATTTTTATGGACAAGAGTGGAAGACAAATAGAGAATGTCATTAGTCAGATGGGAAAAAGTGTGTCTTCCAAAATCTCATGGTGGACTTAATATTAGGTCCATCAAGAACATGAACAAAGCCCTTCTCTCAAAAGTTAGTTGGAACCTGATCCATAAAAACAATGATTGGGGGAAATAATGTATGCCAAATACATGCATAGCATTGATGATTCCAACATTCTTCAACAGACAGGATTACCCCAGGGATCTATAATATGGAATAAAATGCTAAAAAGTAGAAGCCTTCTCAAATAGGGAATTAGATGGAAACTTGTAAATGGCTGGCATATTAAATTTTGGGATGATATCTGGTTAAAGGATAAGGCTCTCATCACATAAGGAAACTATGGAGAGATTGTTGACTTGACTACCCAGTTTTTTGTAGATAGGGTTAGTGATTATATGGAAAATAAAAATGGGATGAGGAGCTAGAAAAATCTTTTGGATTGTTATGTGCACCAGCTTGAGCTTTTCTCAAGAGTTTAGGAGATCCAGTAGTGCATTTAGGAGATTAGAATCCCTCTCTTCCCTTGGGAGGATGAATAATACTGGTGGCTAGATAAGAATGGATCATTCTCTGTCAAATTCACTTACCATCTACTCATTATTGAAGCTTAGAATAAAGATGTATGGAAAAAGGTTTGGAATCATAGACTTATTCCAAAAATTAACATGTTTTGGTGGGCTAATGCTCATAACAAAATCCTTACTCAAGATAACCTTCAAAAGAGAGGGTTTACTCTGGTTAATAGATGTTTCCTATGTGGTTCAAAAGAGGAATAAGTTTCACACCTCTTTATCCACTGTGAAATTGCCCAGGAATTATGGGGCATAATACTTAACAACTTTGGTATTGAATGGGTCTGCAATTCTGACCTTTAAGAAGTAATTCTCAGCTAGATCCCAACCTTCACACATCCTTGGCTTATGAAATTATGGAAGCAAGCTCTGCCATGTTTGAGTTGGACTTTATAGAAAGAGCGCAATCATAGAATTTTTAGGGACATTGCTAGAAATGCTTCTTAGATGTTTAACTCCTTTGCTAAGACCATTATGGAAAATGTTACAACAACTCATATTCTTGTTTTGGAGAAACCCCTATCTCAAATTGAAAGCCAAATTGTAGCCAAATGGAAGGTTTTAAACTAGATCCCTAGGTATAATAACTCCAAAATACTACAGACACTTAATACTAAATGGATCCCCCCTAAACCTAACTAGATGAAACTCAATTTTGATGGGGCATCCAAGTTGGATGGTAAAGCTAGTGGAGGAGGAATTATTAGGAATGATAAAGGATGGATGTCTGCTATCTATGCTAGTGGAATTGGATGCCAATGCAATAACTATGCTGAAGCAATGACTTTACTATGTGGATTAAAATTAGCTATATCCCTAGGAATAAGGAACTTGAATATACAAGGAGACTCTAAGATGGTCATAGATGCCGTTAATAAAGCATCAAATGTTGGAATCAAGCTAAAAGACATCATTAATAATATCCAATTCATTTTACAAAAGTTTTTCGAAGTGGAGATTTCCCATACCTACAAAGAAGGCAACAGGGTCGTTGATGCTTGTGCGAACCTTGGTCAGCAATTTTTAGGTTGGAGGGTGTGGAGACAAGGTGTTCATATTCCCTTAAACATTAGGGAGATCATTCAAAAGGAGATGACTTGTTAGGAATGAGGTGCATTGATGACAATGATATCTTTTGAAGGTGGTCCACATGGAGAGGGCCATCAGGGATCTCAAAACTTGATAACCTTAGTACTTTCTTGGTAATCATTAATAATTCATTATATCATGAGGTTGACATGCACGGGTCTCATCATGAAAATCAAGGGGAAATTATTTTCAAGCATGGGAGTAGACAATGTCATCACTGTAGGGCATTTCGTAAAATGAGCTATCACATCTACATTCTAAATAAATGGAAGCAAGGGTTAGTTACCAGTTCAAAGCTGAAGGTGGAACTTAGGAACTCCACTATCTAGGTCTGCAATTATAGAATGGGGGGAGACCATATTCAAACTAAACCTATCTCTTACTATGAATTTAAAGATAATCAGTGGTTTGGCATTATTGTAAGGAAGGGGGTATCAACCCATTTTTGGAAAGGCTGAATGGTTATGACAAAAACTTGTCTGAGTAGTTTGCAAGATCCTGGTTGAATAGGTGGGTCACAGTGGGCGGTATTAGTTTTGAAATATTTGAAAAGATGATTTCTATGGCCATGAGAATGACCATTCAGGGTATAAAACTCCAAAGGAAAACCAAAATCATGGATATGGCTAGCCATAAACTATTTTTGGGTGAGGGAGAAGAACTCATCCCGTATCAAGGAGGGTTTGAGTGTACTAAACTTTTAGAGCCATGGGATGGAGTGTGCTTCATTCTCATGAAGTACTTCACTCTCAAGGGTTGATTTACTAGGTTTTACAATTACCACCTTCCTTTGTTAAATCATTTTAGGTGTAATGTTACTATTAGCTTTCCTTTTTACCTGCTCTCCTCTTTGGAACACTCTGTCCTGAGGGTGAGAGCTAAAATGGCTAAGAAGTTGGATACAAACCCTATTCCCCTACACCAGGGGCTAATTTTATACCTATACAACTTTTACTATGCCCTCAAGCCAACTAAGAATATCAGAGTTGATAGTGAAGACATTCCTTCCAACCTGGTATCCGATGATGCTATTGATGAGTCTTGGGTTTATCCTGCTCCTACCAAAACAAAAGATGTCTCTTTTTCCACCCCTGAAAAGACCCTTGTTGATACCCCCAGCTCCTTTGTGAGAAAGAAAGGCAAGAATAGAAAGGTTGATGAAGAGGAAGAAAATATTAAAGAGACTACGCAAGGGACCCACAAGAATTCGAGCAAGGCCACGGGGGGCCAAGGTGGAAAATATGACAAGCCTTCCAAAATTAATAAGGAAGGAATCCCCTCCAGAGTGCGAAGGTCAGGGTGGATTGCTGGTAAACTAGCCTCGAAGGCCAAACTAATTGATTATTTAGAAAGTGCTTCAAAAGAAGAAACTCAGGAGGAAGAGTCTAAGGAGCTGGAAATCCAAGAAATTTTAGAGGACACTAGAGGGAAGCAGGCTACTAGGGATTTTGAGGTTACTGAGGAGTAGGGTGCTGACACTATGGGAACTACTGACAATAAGGGGAAAATGTATGTCGAGGAAGCTAGTGAGGGCACTGAGAATGAGACTAATTGGAAAACTAAAATTGGGGCCCTAAAGGACCGCATTCAGAAGCTAGAGAAGGTCTTCACCAAAGGGCTTCGAAATAAAATTCTACTGACATGTTTATGCTAGAAGTGGTGGGTAATACTGGGTATGTTAACAACGTGGAGAATGGGAAACTTAATGATTTAATCAAATCAATAGTTATGTAAGGGGAGACCTCTCTAACTCTGGTCTTTCCATTGCTTGTGTTTTGTTTCTATCTATTGTTCTTGGCTGCGCTCTCATCTCTCTGAAGGCTTTTTTGTTTGTTTTCCTTCTTGTCTTTTTTTAACTGTATAGGGTTTGGCCCCTAGTTTTCCACCTTACTTTATAAAAAACAATAATCTTATAGGCCTTTATTTGTGTAATAAAACTACTAGAATGAGCACTTGATGGTTCCTTTGATTTCCTTCCTTGTATGGTTTAAGTTAGAACTGATGTGAAACTCAACATATAGTGGTAAAACTGTAGTTGGGATCATACTTGTTATTATACATTGGTGTCTCCATATTCACCTAAGAAAACTTGTCTTTCGACCTTACCCTTTGCCTTCTTTTTTATTTTTTTACTCAACATTTTGAATTAAAATCCATGTAATGATGAATTATTGGTAATAGATTAGTGAGATAATGGATTATTATGTTGGTAAGTGTGTTTAAACAATGTTGAGATTCTGGTAGTAGAAATTAATCTTTCAAGTATTCATTCCAAGTAGGTTACATAATGTATCCTAATACCTTAAATTCATGTCCTAGACTGCACTAACAACTATCTTAAAATGAGAGGGTGAAATCCCCTTAACTCTCTAGATCTTTGAGCATACCTAGTTAAATAGATACACCTTGAGGTCCCAATTGGTTTAAATCTTTGTCTTCATATAATTTATTTTTAGGCATTTTGTTTAAAGGTTAAAAAAAATGAATATGCATTATGTGTTGGTAAAAGACTAAGAGTATTTCATATCAATCTTGAAATATATTAAATTAGTGATATTACTTGTATCATCACTTATGCATTCAAAATGATAAGATTCATTTAATGTGGCATATTGATCTCAAAATACTCAACATGGATTGTAGTATTTGTAATTCACACATATTAGGTAAGTCTTATATAAAGTCATTTAATATATAAAATGACATTTTTATGAGTGAATTGGCATAGGAAATTATATTTTTATGAGTGATTGGGAATGTGAGTTAAGAATTAAATTCAAGTTGAAATGGCTTAGTCCTCTTATTTATTTCCATTCTTTTTATATTTTACTACTTTATATTTTATATGTAATAAAAAATTATTATAGTAATTGCTAAAAATGTTTCATCTTCCATAGTTATATTCAATAAAATTCAAACTAAATACATAATAAAATCTTGAAAACACTTTGCATGCTATGTATTTAGTATAATGTGTTTGTTTATTTATACATTGAAGTTACATTTCTTCCTGTAATGTCAAATAAATATATTACAAGCCAATTTATTATTTTAATTTTTATGATTTTGGCTACACAAAAATTAGTGTAGCAAGCTCATATTACATAATGTGGTAACCTTATTTACTTTAGATTTTTGATTTGGTTCTAAAATCATGTACCGGTTATTGAGAGAAGTGGGAATCTTGTTTTAAGATCTTTATTTCTTAGCACATGGGACATCATGCAAGTTTTTATTTTTATTTTTATTTTTATTTTATTTTAGTAATTTCATATTTAAAAGGAAGGTGTAAAATTTATATTTATTTTCCACCATTGGTACTTTTAGAATCATTTCCCAACATGCATTTCAAGTTTGTTTCATTGGGAATCTTCTCCAAAATAAACTATTTAAATATCTTGAATTTTATATTTATTATTTTTAAAGAGTATGCAATAAAATTTTGGATGCATTATTAGATATTCCATATGAATTAAAGACTATAGATAAACAATCCATTTTCTTCCTTGATTTTAATAATGGTTGGAAGACTATTTTTTGTGTGTAATGGAAATATTTCTCCTCTTTCCTCCATGATGAAACATTTAATTCTAGATCTAAATAAAAGTGTTTAAACTGGTCATATTTTAATTAGATAAAGATAATACATTTGAGTAACATATAAACCAAATTTTGATTCATTATTTTAATAGAAGCTAAAGTCAAGTTTTGACTCTACCAATCCTTCCCTTAATGGTTATATTTGGGCCTGTAAATTTAATGTTTCAAATAGAGAAAAAGTTAAGCAGTGACTACGAAGTGAATTTCTTATAGTGGAAATCTTATGCATCATGTAAAAGATGAAATTATATTCCAATAGAAAATCATGAATTAATTTGATTATTTCCTTTAGTATTTACAACTAAATTTATAATAAAGTTGGCCTCCACCCTAAGAATTTTGTTTACATAATGTCTTTGGTGAAATTTAAAATTAGTTAGTTGAGTTTGTCATGAAAATAACTTAATCAAATAAATGATTTTTTAATTTTCCATTTATTACATAAAATATAATTAGTTATAAAGTTTTTTAAGTGATCAACTTGAAATATAATAACCTTCAAAGTTATAGCTTTTTTGTAACTAACTTCAACCAGCTTGAGGACTTAGAAATGTTTGAAAAAAAATCATCTGCAAATAGGAGATATCACTTATAAGTACAAAGATATAAACTCTTTTATTTCATATACTTTCAAATTTATATGAAAGAAATTATCCTAAGTTGGGATATTGCTTAGAATAAGACCAAAGGGCACACTTTCAAGTGGTTGAGTTCATACCAAAGCCACTGAGTTATATCATGTGTTTATTGTTATTATAGTTTGATTACTTACTAAGATGTCTTTGATCTAATAATTTGGTGTTGAAGGGTATTTTAGTAACTTGTGGATTATAATTATGTACCTATCCATAAAATAGTGAACACTCTATGTGATGGCTTGTATGGTAGCTTCCTTACCTTGCAATGTTGTAGCCAAAAATTTCTAAGAAAAAAGTTTAGAACATAGCTTAATCCTGTCCATTTTATTCCTATTTCTTATGATTTATATAATTAATACAATTATTTATCTTAGATGCTGGTCTCAAAGACTTGTCCAGTGATGTTCATAAGCTCTACATTTCTATTTCTTGTCTAACATGTATATTTATGCTAATTTTAGTTTAGATAGTTGCTTTGTATTTTCCTCTTCTTTCTTAGTTTTGTACGTTAGAGTATCTTTTACTAATGCTTCCTAGGTTTGTCTTATGTGGGGATTTGTCCCACATTACCTAGTTTAGCTTTCATATTGCTTTGTCTTGCCTCTATAAGTAAGTTCTATTCACTGTAATATACATGATTTATTATGCTTTTGTAATATTTTACATATGCTTTACATATCTCATTGTGTGTATAACAATTGATTTTGTTCTCAGTTTTTTTCTTCTAAGTATATGCCAAAGCATCAATGGCTATGGTAATGAGCCATTTGAGAGATATTGGTTGAAGATTTTTGATAACTCTTTCATGGTGTTAGAGTGACCCTCCAATAGCTATTACTTAATGTAATTCAATGCATTGTTTGTCCTCACAATGTGTTTTTTGGTCTATATTTTATTTTGGCCATTAACTTAGCTAAATGGATCCAAGGTTTGTCCTTAGAAAGTCTTGATTTGCCTTTGTTATGGCTAATTTATATGCTCTTGTGTTAGCTTGTTAGCATCCATAATGACTTTCACATATGCGTTGGGGTTTGAAGGAATGCATTGGGGTTTGAAGGAGATTAGTTTTGGAGGTTCAGATATGTTGTGTTAAAATCCCCAGATACCTCTCCTCCATGACCTAGTTCCATGCCACTCCTATCACCATGTTGATCTAGTTCTGATTCCTTTTAACTCAAGCATTCTAGGAGACTACGTTGGAAGGAGGAGATCTAGAGGTCTATGTTTTTTGTAGATCTAGCTAGATGAGATTACATTGAAGGGATATGACTGAGATGTCATTCAAGAGGACTAAACTAAAGCATTAGAGAGAATCATTTTACTTTTTTTTTGATTCACCTAAAAATTCATTATACTCAACTTTGATGAATCCATTGTTGTCTTGATTCTATTTCAATCTAGTGGGAAGTGAGAGATCCCCTATAGATTAAAGGGGTCTATTTGTCACCATGTCCAGAAACCAACTTCTTTCACATAGTTATGGAGTTTATGGTATGTGTATTTGAATATGAATGTTACAGAGTGGTAAAAAGACAAGACTACATTTTCATTTACATAAGAGGTCTACATTTAAGGTTTTCATGAGAAGTGCATAGAAGGTGATTTGAAGGAGTTCTACATTGTTTTTGTACTATGAAGAGAAGTTACGTGGATCATTAGAATGCTAAAAACTTGTTTTCTTCTTGAGATAGAAAATCTACCTTGTCATTACTTTGCATACACCTATGCATTGATGTGTTTGAATTACATGATGGGATGATATTTTCATTATTATCTATTTTTAGAGTTCAAGTATGAAACATCCTAGATTTCAATTGTGATGCATTGTGGTGCCTCTCTCTTGTTTTTTTCCTTTTCTCCTTCTTTGTAGATATGCATTGGCTATTCTCAGAAGAAATCTAAGGAATTTATGTGATCTATGTTGTTATAGGTGCATTGAGCATGGAACTAAACCTACATTACATATCATCTTTGGCATCATTTGCTTTGAGAATGGAGGTTTGAGATTGGAGACTATTGTTCTTAAAGCATTCACTTAGGGTTAAGACACCTTACAAGCACAAGACATGTGTAATCAAATCACTTCTCTTAAACACAACTGCATATTCATTATTTGTGTTAAATAACTATATTTTTTTATTAAGATAAAGTGTAGTTCACTCACACATGTATAGAGATCACTGGATGGAGTTTTTTTAACTTCTATTAATTTGAGGAGATTCCTAATTCCATGTTGGTTCCAATGAGTGGTTGTAAGGATAGGTCGACTTTAGACACAATACCTTTTTAAAACTTTTAGTGCAATTTTTTATTAATTAAACCTTATAGATGGGAACATAATCATTTAAGAACTTTTGATCAGTAGCTTGAAATCGAGTACCATTTTTTTGTAGAAGTTCATTTTTTCAATTTATCACACATTAGGCTAATTTACATTGTAAAATACAATAAAATATAAAGTGCCACATTCTAGTGGTCTCTTTGCATTATTTGTCCTATATTTTCTTATAGTTTGTGGTGACATTTTTAGTGGTGATGTATTTTGCTATGTTTTGAGAATTTATTGAGGGAATATTCATTATTTTGCATGTACCTTATCTCTTTCATTTGTTATATATTGGAAGGTGAGGTTTGGTATAGTATGAGGTTAGATCCCCTCACAAGAAACACAACCTTCTTTCTTATTTCTTCTTGATTACATTGTCATCATTTATTGCACTCATGGATGCATTTTTTGCTAAGTTTGACATTCTATTATTGAGTGTACATTGTCACTAATATGGGGTTTTATGTGCTATGGGACCTGTATTGTAATTCATGCACACACTATCTCAAATGCATTTTTAGCTCATTCTGATGTTCTTTTTGCATGTGCTTTGTGCATTATTATTTTTGACTACTAATTTTTTTTGTGTATTTTCATACATTATGGATATTTTCACCATTTTCCACACTCTTCTATTATCCCATGATATGCATTAGTACTTTGACACATTGGTATTTGTGTCATGTCTCCTTGAGGCCCTTTCCTTTATACCTCACATTATTATATGGAGACACATTCTTTGCTCCCTTATTTTTAGAGCATCTCTCTTGATACATTAATCAATAGGTTGATAGTCTCCTTGTTTGGAGCTATTCTAGTGAAGCCCCATGTCTTCCTTGTTTGCATTTGGTATTTTATTATATATGGGTTATATTTTACTCACACTAATTTATAAAGTGCCATGGGGGGTTTGCTGATTCAACCTTTTCTACCTTCATGTGTTTGTGTGCTCTATTCTAGGCACCTTTTCACTTCATTAGTTGCTTATCTTTTCCATCACCACCATGGGCCATCATCTTTAAGAGACTTATATATATTTTTGATATCTTTTTTTGATAATTTATAGTCTACTTGTTTAGATCTATTCTAGTGTATACAATGTCAGCTTGTTTGGTGTTCGAGTAGTGGATTCAGACCACTCTTGTAGACCTTTTTTATCCACTCCACCCAATTAGTAGTATGGAGGGTATGTAGATTCTACTTCTTTGGTGTTGAGTATTCCTTACACATGTAGTAATATTTTATACTTTCATCACCACTAACAATATTCCTGATTGAAGCTATTCTAGTGAAGCCTAGTTTCATTTGTTTTTATGATTGAGTAGTGGATTTAGACCACTCATGCAGATTGAGTTATTTTATGACTTGTAATTACTTGGAGTGTAGAATACTTTAACAACATCTTTGGGGGGACTTTTGAGCTCTCTTCTTATTTTATCTCTTTTGGGGGTATTTTTTTCTATGGGTTTTCTCTCTTTTTCTCCACTTTATGAGAGTTATTTATATATTAAAATTTTGAGTATTTTATGGATTTCTCCTTTGTACATGGGTATCTTATTTAGGCACTTTATTTTTCTAAACATATATGAGGGTTATTACTTGACTTTGTGGCTTTCTTGGTGATTCTTATAGTGACACTAGTGTGGTATCCCAAATAGTGACATTGGTATGGGAGCCCCAACAGTCTTTGTGTTCACTTCTCACCATCAATTTAGAGGGTGTTCAAGTGATGATTCCTTGGGTTTAGCATTCTACCTAGGGAGCATAGTGTTTTTATTCAGTGATCCTAGTGTTCAACACCATTCTTAATTTGATTTGGAAGCTACAACAACTTGACATCTATGTACTCTAGCAAGATGGATTGGCATCCATAGGGACACATGATTTCACACTACATCCTCTATTATTATCCCCTAGCTTCACTTTAGGGGGAGTGTTTGAGTATCTTTTACTCATGCTTGCTAGGTTTGTCTTATGTGGGGATTAGTCCCACATTGCCTAGTTTAGCTTTCATATTGATTTGCCTTGCCTATATAATCAAGTGCTCTTCATAATTATGTACATGCTTAATTATGCTTTTTTAATATTTTACATATATTTTGCATATCTCATTGTGTGTATAGAAATTGATTTTATTTTCAATTGGTTTTTTCTCAGTAAATGTTGAAGCATCAATGGCTATGGTAATGAGTGATTGATATCTTGGTTGAAGAGTTTTGATAACTCTTTCATGGTATTATTTAATTTTCTTTCATAGTGTTGATAGTTTTCTTTTCTTAATTTTTTTGTCAGGTTTGTTTTTCATTCTTGTTGTGCATGATGTTAATAATTTTAATTAATAGCTTGATCACTATAAAATTTTATATAAATAAATGCAATGTAATAAATTAATGAACTATGGATGATTGATAAGAATGATAATATATTTGATTGAAGAAGATATTTTTCAAATTACTTTGTTTTGACCATTAAAGAGGTTTCCTTCCCCATAAGATTCACTCTATTATTTGGTAAATAACATATGAAAATCTAAAAGTGAAATATGGTTATGTAGATGAGATTTGGATATGAAACATGAATATGAAGATGTAATAGGTATTTGATATTAAAGTGTTTTAATTATATAACTTGATTGACTTTTGAGTTGAAAATAATTATTTATGATTAATTTAATTTCTCATATCCTTTAGATCTTGATTTATTTGAGATATTTTTAACTTAACATTTAAACTACTCTCTTGCACACCTAAGTATTAGTATTCTTGTTATTAGGTTCCTTTTATTAAATTGGTCTCATTTTGATTTAACCTACACAATAGGTCAATCGGTTAGTTTTTGGATGATAAACATTAAAGCATCAGTAGGTTGTTCCATAACATCCACCATATTTTTGGCCTCTCTTAGTTTGAAAGGCATTCTCATTTTTTTTAACCCTAAAATTTGTCTTTCGTTGAAACTTAGCCCCATTAGGTATTAGGGAATTGGAACCATACTTAAGCATATTTTTCTTTAAAAGTTTTACCTCAAAGTTTGTAATCACATGCCAAATCTCATTAAAATATTGGTAAATTTTGAAACCATTTTATCCTTGATAATTGGAATAAATATCTAAGCAAATAGACTTTCAAATTCATTATCAGGTAATTGATGAATCATTTTTTTAACCATTATATTGAACCGAAGCACACACTCACTACTAGTATCAATGGATTATTGTTTCATTTAATAAATTTGTGGAAATTTTAGTTTTGTGCTAATATTGATGGAAAATAGAGATAATAAATAACCCACTAGTGTTGTAGAATAGTGCACTAATCCACATAGTAAATCATAAAACCAATCAAACACATCATTCTTCAAGATCCTTGGAAATAATTTGGTCAATAGTTAATCATTAAGATGATGAGTTAAACACATTTGTTTATACATCTTAAATACTAAAGGTGGCCTTCTAAATTTATTTTCATGATTTTTCCATTCCATTTTTATTTTTGGTTTTTTTGTGGATTTATAAAATAATGACTCTAAACCATGAACATTTCCTCATATCACTAGTTGCATAGGTTTTATATAATTTTTGGCTTACCAGATGAGTTATGTAGGTCTAATTTTATTCATATTCAATGTATGAGTTCCTTTGGGTTAGTCATGTGTCCTTTTGTGATTGATTTATATTCTTATGATTCTTATAATTATCAATGGCACTTGACTATATACTACTATAAGGTCCTTGATACTTGTCACATTGCATTCTTTGGTTGGTTCAGAGTGTCCTAGTCATTGATCTTTGTGAATTTCTTGGAGGCTATTATGTGAATGGTAAATAAAATTATCACACACATAATCATATCATTTATTTATAAAATTTTCATCTTTGGAGGCTTTGAAATGCATGGTAAATAAAATAATGACTCAAATCATCCTATCATTGCTTCATAATAATTAAAGTCTTAAAATGTCATTTCAATAATTTAATGAATTATAAGGATATGATAAAATGAGAGGATGTAGATAGTATAAATGGATATTTGAAAATAGTTCATGCTTCTTGGAACTTGGATCCTTGTAATTTGAATTTTTGAGTAATATGAGGATATGATGATGAAAGCATGACACGTAAAGTTAAGGATAAGGTACATGTCACTTTCAAATTGTCTTGTAATTATGAAGTTGAAAAACCCAATTTAACTAGATGTGAGGTCTACCTAATGCATGGAAAATAAAAATATGACATTTGGCATGTTGTCATAGGTTTGTAATCATTTAGTCTCAAATGTTGTGCGTAGGGTATGAAGATTACATAGTGCATGGAAAACCCATGTGGATAAAATATATAAATTAGTGTCAAAAATATACATATTTAAACTAGGTAAAATAGAAATGAATATTACAAGAGAATGAGAAAAATAATAAATGATCTATTATAAAGTGTTGCAAGTCTTATAGTGCGATCTTGTTCAAATAGTGTGAAAAACACACAAAAATCATTACTAAAACCCACATACATAGTTTTTTTGAAAACATGGTTTATATGCATACCTTCAACTTAAAATCATTCATAAGATAGTTGTTAGTATGTGTTAGAATAATCTTTGAAATTGTAAGGATTTGTGGATCATACTATCAAATATTGTAACGATTATTTTCATAAGATCTTAATTTTTTTACAAGTTTCATTCATATAGTTGTAGGCCCCTATTAAGAATAGAATGGAGGTGTGTTGGATACAAAAATTACTAATCTTATAGTTAGTAGGTCCTTGTGATTAAACTAGTTCAATTCCTATTTAACTTTTATGATAGAAAAAGAGTTGATTATTAGCCTCTATAAATTATATCATTAACAAATTTTGTGGCTCCATTGGGGAACCTTTAAATCATTTGATTTAGAGTATTTGTAGCTAATTTCATTTCTCTAATAATTTTAGTTATGACCTTATATTCATAAATGGTCACCATGAAGCATTCATATGGAACTCTTACTTTCAAATGGTTTCTAATTTTTAAATGTGTTATAACATACATGATTTCAGACCAAGTGGATCTAAAGGTAATAGAATAGTTCAATATTTTATCTCAAAAGGATGAACCATTTAGAGAATTTATAGAACATTATTTTTTAAATTATTTTCAAAATTCCCTTTCTTGTAGATTAAGTAATGATTTTTTTTGAACTTGGCAGACAGGCTTTATACTTTAATATTTTAAGAAAAAATGCTTTGAAAGTTAGAATTATGGATTACAAGTTAGCATGCAAATCTATATGCTTACCAAAAAAACCTTGTTCAATATGTTTTCTTGACCATAATATATATTTATGAAACTATTTTAATATAATACTAATGGAATTTTAGCATGATTTACTTAATGAGTATGTTGTTAGTTATGCCTGCTACCTCATGCAGTCATCATTATCTGAACGTTCTAATAAAGTCACTCATCAATAATCATATTTAATTTTATGTTTAATACCTTGCCAAATCCTATAGTTTTCTAACTTTTCAAACATTGAGCACAATTATGAGAAATATATTTGGAATTCACTATGTTTACATGATTTCAAAAACATGCAAATACTATGACTGCCAAATATATTTCTCATTTTATCTACCAATGGAAATCTTATAGATTTAATTGATCATATATTTTTTAATTATCCCAAACAATTATTTGATAAAATGGATGATTCTAATTTATTTTAATTTTTTCTAACACCTCACTTCAAGAATTTAATTTGACACTTTTAATTTAATAATTAATAGTTGCATTGATGTTGGCACTTCTTCCTTTTATAATTTTAATGATAGTTTTAAGTGACCTAGAAAAATTTGAACATCCACATGAGTTATTTAATTATAAATCTTGTTTTGAGTTTACATACTTTGATTTCCATCTCAAAATTTGTTTTTTATTTGAAATTTTCAAATGTTATGAGGCTGGAATTAAATATAATATAAGAGAAGACAAATATAAAACATTTGAGTTTATGTATACTCCAAACATTAGAATAAATGATACAGTGTTTGAGTTTGAATATGAAACTTTTGATTGATATAAAGATCCAAGGACTAAAATAAATGATGTCATATCAAAAATGAAAAATTATAAATGTAATTCCTATGAGTTCACACTTGAAAGTGTTGATTTACTGTGTCAAGTTAAATTTGAAGGGATCCAAGATCATTGTTTAGAATTAGAAGTAAACAATAAAACATACCTTAATCATGTAGCTCCTATAATTTTTGTTTCCTTAAAATTCTATTTATGCTGATTTTTTTCCAAAATCTTGCTTGTTCACCTCAATATTAAGAAATTAGCATGGTTTTTGCTGCAAATATATGTAATGATAACATTAATGTTGAACATGATTTGTCATCAAAAGGTTATTTCATTTTCTTATCAAAATTATTAGCTATTTTAAACCTTTCACACTATTTTGTGATAATTAAAATCATGTTGAAACTGTGTATTTATCTTTTAAAAATATGCCTTTGTTTAAAATTAAAATTTATTTTTTTATACCTTTTTTTTTTATAGCATTTTATTATCCTTTGATCTATTTCACATTGGAAGATTTTCTAATATTGGAAGAATTTCAGGAATTGTTTTGGTTTTACATGTATATATATTTTTTCATTTGATGGTCTTTTTATTTTCTTAATTTCTTTATTTGTGTAAGCTATTGAGATATTCTCACTACCATGATACATCACAAGAGGTTTGATATTTGATTGCAGAGGTAGAGTTATGATCACATATTCATTGTATGTATATTACTTTATTAAATGGTAAAAATCATGATTTATATTAAGTTGGATTAAATTAAAATAATAATTTGAATAAGGGTGTTCTAGAGTGATTACTTTCCTATCAATTTTTGTGTATTGGCTTCTCAATCCTAGCCATTCTAGTATTTCTTTCTAATTATTTGTCACATATTAGCCGAATAAAACATCTTGACTTTCTTACACTAAGTGCACAATGACTTGGGAAATAATTTCCTAGTTGAAATCTCAAGTAAATTTGGCCATTTGTTGTGTCCTTACCTTCTCTCATTTCCAAAACACACTAGAAAGGTTGTCTATGTTATTATTTAAATTTGCATTACCCATCTTCAAATGTTGTGTACCTTTTCACCATAAAAAGTTGAAATTAATGTAAACCTTCAATCCTACATTCAAGTTTAAACCATTACCATTCATTTTATGGTGAGGGCCGATCTTAATCCTCTTTGATTTAAATATTTATCGGTTATTATCATGCTAAGTATTTTTCTTCTTTATTGATGTGGCTGGAGGTATTTTCTATTCACTAATATCTAATGTCTTGCATAATTTTAAAATTTGTTTGGAAAATATTTTGACTTGCAATCGAGGGTAATTAGATTTTGTGGATGATTCAAATGAATATTGTTTGAGTTTTGCATATATTCATTCAGATTTCAAAAAGGGTCTATAGTTCTAAAATTATTCTTGAAATAATATAAAAGTTTTATTTTATCACCCCTGCAAAGAGTCTTGTGGTATTATAACGAATTATTAAAATATATAGAGCATTTGAAGAGCCTCCAAGTTTAAGTATTTAATTTAAAAGTAAATTATTTTTAGGCATTATGTCTAAAGTTTGTAAAACAATTACTCTGATTTATATCTTGGTAGACCAAGAGTATTTCAAATCAATCTTAAATGGATTTTTGCACATCTTAAATTTGATTATTTTTGTGATCTTTCACCACCCTCTATTGTAGAAAAAAATCATAATATTCTAGTAATTATTGAAAATATTTTATTTTCTACAATTATATTCAATAAATTCCAAAGTAAATCCATAATAAAGCCATACAAAGGCTTTGCATTCTACCTATTTAATATAATGTGCTTGTCCATATACACCTTAAAGTTACATTTATTCCTATGACATAAAATAAATATATTACAGACTAATCTCTTATTTTATTTTTTATGATTTTGGTTGCATAAGGCTTAGTATAATGAGTTCATATTATATAATGTGACAACCCTAGGTACCTTAGATTCTTGACCTAGTTCTGAATCATGTATTGATTATTCTATGAATTCTAAAACAAAACATTTTAGAAAAATATTGTTGAGAGAAGTGGGAATCTTGTTTTAAGATCTTCAAGATGGGAAATCATGCAAGTTTTATTTTATTTTATTTTAGTGATTTTAGATTTTAGATGAAAGTGGAAGATTTATTTTTATTCTCCACCTTTGGTTCTTAAAAAATCATTTTGTAACATGCATTTCGAGTTTTTTCATTGATAATCTTATCCAAAATAAAGTATTTGAATTTGTTGACTTTTCTATTTTTTGTTTCCAAAGAGTATGTAGCAAAGCTTTTAGATGCATTTATGTATCAGTCCTATGAAATAAATACTTTGGATAAAATAATCCATTTTCTTCCTTATTTCATGTAATGTAAATATTTCTCCTATGAATAAATATTTATGATTACATCTAAATAAAAGTGTTTTAAAATGGTTTTATTTTAAGTAGATAAAGGTAATATATTTTAGAATAGTATACCCAAAATTTTGATTCATGGGTTTAATATAATCTCAAATTAAGTTTTAATATATTAGTCCTTAATTTAATGGTTATAATTGGGCTTGTTAATTTAATTTTATAAATAGAGAAAAAGTTAAGCAACACCTGAGAAGTGATCTTTTGATATTGGTAATTTTGTGCAATATGCCAAAGTTGAAAGTATATTTTGAGAAAGAATAATGGATTAATTTGATTATTTCATTCAATTATTTATATATAAGTTTAGAATAAAGTGAGTCCTTACCTTATGAATGTTGTTTATATATTATCTTTGGTCATATTTATTTTTATTTGCATGCAAAACACTTTTTAGGTCACTTAAGCAAATAAATGATATTATTATTATGTTATGCTTATTAAATTAAAATGACATCAATTAGAAAGTCCATTCAATTGATTAACTTGAAATTTTATAACCTTCAAAGTTACTATTCAATTATAACTAACTTCAGCCAACTTAAGGACTTATAAAGATTCGAGAAAAAATATTTGTGAAAGGGAGAGATCACTTATAGGTACAAAGATATCAATTATTTGATTTCATCTATTTCCAAATTTATATGAAAAATATTATTTTGAGTTGGGTATCAACTTCCAGGAAGTCAAAAGGGCACACTTTATAATGGTTGAGTTCATGCTAAAGGCATGCAGGTATATTCAATGTTTATTTTTATTACATTCTGATTACTTTTTATAATGTCTTTGGTATAAAAATTTCATGACATATGATATTGAAGTCATGTGTGGATTAAAAAATTGTAATTCTAAATCAAATAATGAACATTCTATGTGTTAACTAGAATGGTAGCTTCCTTACCCTGAAATGATGTGGCCAAAACTTTCATAGAATAAAGTTTGGACAAAATTTTAATCTTTTACTTTTTATCCTTATTTCTTGTTATTTCTAAAATTAAGATAAATATTTATTTTAGATGTTGGCCTCAAATACTTGTGCAGTATTGTTCATAAGCCTTGTATTTATCTTTCTTGGCTAACATGTATCTTTATAATAGTTTAAGGTTAGTTAGTTGCTTTGTATTTTCCTCTTATTTCTTAGTTTGGTCTTGTTTACTTCAATTTCATAGTGTTGTTAGTTTTCTTGTCTTGTTGTTTTTTCATTAGGTGTTTTTTCATTATTGTTGTGCATAATGTTAATGTTTTTAATTATTTATTTTAATCATTTTAAAAATAATATACATCAATGAAATTCAGTAAACTAACAGATTTATATGGATAATTGATAAGAATGATATTATATTTGATAGAATAATATATATTTTAGGTTACTTTGCTTTGACCATTCAAGAAGTTTCATTTCCCATAAGATTCACTCTATTATTTGGCCAATAACATATATAATAGACATGTCCTAGCACACATCATCAAGGTAATTCAAAATGAATATATTATATCATAGGGTGTGGTGGTGGTGGTTACACACGTAAAAATCACTTCCGACTCACCAGGTTCTAAAAATTATAACAATACATCATAGTCCCACATGGGTGTTTATTGATCCAAGTAGGGTGAAGGTATTTTCATTAACGATATTTGATGATATAAACCACAAACTTAACTAGGAAAATACAGACATTGATCACCATTCAAACACCCATCTCACCGAAAAGCATAGAATAGGGGGAGACAGAGATAGGTTGGAGCCAAATTCATGCTCAAAGGTTCGAGATAGTAAGAAGGTTTGGTAGAAGTTGCATAAGGGTGGCTTGATGGAATATATGCATATAATCATAGAACATGATGCAGACTTCCTAAAGGATTTTGTGGTGGCATGAAGTAAAATAAATGTGGAGATAAGAGGCATTAAAATCATTCTTAATAAGGAATTGATCGGTGAGGTAACTAGAATGTTTTGTGAGGGATCGAAAGCTTTTAAAGACCAATCAAAGAAAATGGAGCTGATGTAAAGTTTATTCAGGATAAATTAGACTTTAAAAACTAATAAGAAGGTCTTCTCATAAATGGACCTATCGAGGTACTAGCTAGAGGTGTGCGTAACAATCATGAAATACCTTACTTTGGAAGGCAAATTTACCCTTATCTTCTCACATCACTTTCTAATTCATAACCATTTTCAAGGTTTTAAGATAACTTTGCCCTACTACTTGTTAAAGTCTGTTTAAAGAATAACCCTCATTTTTAAAATCAATGAGGTGAATGCTATCATCCATCAAGGCCTTATTTTATTGCTTGTTAAAAATGGTTGGACATTGCATGGAAAAGATATCTAGTTGGGAGGGTCTTTAGTAGAGGAGGAATCCCCTAAGGAAGACCAAACTATAGAATCTCACCATCCTCTGCCTAGCCCTTCCCCTAGAAGGGCCTATTCTAAGATCACCATGGGGGAACTCCCCCTTCAATTTACATTAAACAAACCAAAACCCATTATTTTTTAGGAAGGGAATGTTGTAAAATCTTCTAAAAAAGGAAAGGCTCCCTTATTTAAGACAATTAGGAAGAACAAAAAAATAGTTGTAGGATTTATATAGTAAACTTCACAAAGATATATTTGGTTTGGTAAATTTAATAAAGGAATGGAATGCCATATATAAGGAAGCCACAAAAATGCTATAGACCTTTTCAAAGCACAATGAGACTAAGGTTCCTACCTTAAAATATGATGCTAGGTTGGCAGAGGTCCACACCTCAAAAAACTTCTTCAAACCCCTCAACATGAACCCCCTCAAGAAGTCATCAGAGAAGGAACAACCTTGGAAGAAGCCAAGAATGATTATGTAAAAGGATGTCATGGAAGGACCAAGTAATAGGACTTAGGAAAATTTAATCAAGAATAGGTCAATGGAGAAGGCAATAGATAAGGATGTTAGTTAGGCACTCATGGAGGAAACTACCCTCCATGAGTAATTTATTTCTTTTGTTTTATCTTTTACATTGGTCTTCAGCTAGCTATTTTTGCATTACCATACTATGTTTCTCAGCCCTTGGGTCTTTCTTCATTTTATTTTAATTATGTTTAAACTCAGATTGGAGGTCCTTGTAAAAGTTGCTTATTTTACCTTATCAAATAAAATAATATATACAAATATGAAATTCAAATATGGTTATGTCTATGAGATTTTGATATGAAATATGAATATAAGGATGTAACGTATATTTAAAACTAGAGTGTTTTAGTTATATAAACTGATTGATTTCTCATTTGATAATACTTTTGGATTATATATATATATATACACACACACACACACACACACATACATACATACATACATATATACATACATACATATATACATACATACATATATACATACATACATACATACATATATATATATATATATATATATATATATATATATATATACATATATATATATACATACATACATATATATACATATACATATACATATACATATACATATACATATACATATACATATACATATACATATACATACACACACACACACACACACACACACACACACACACACACACACACACACACACACACACACACACACACACACAATATCTATTATCTATTATGTCTTGATTTATTTGAGAAATTTGCACTCAAAATATAAACTACCTTCTTCCACACCAAACTACTATTCTTCTAGTTACTAGGCCCATATGATTAGACTAGTCTGATTATAAATCAACATCTATAATAGGTGAAAGGGTTGATTATTAGCTGCTACAAATTTTAGCATCAAAAAATTTGGTAATTTCACTAGGAAATATTTAAATCATTTTCTTTTGAGTTTTTTGAACTCATTTTATTTTTACAAGGCTTTGAGTTGCATATTAATATTCGCAACTAGTCACCATGAATCATTCATATGGAATTATTACTTTCAATTGGTTCTTAATTTTGAAAAAAAACCATTTTTAACCTATTCTAGTAATGGTATGAGTTAACTTAGATTATTTTTTTTTAAAAATGGATTGTTGTAACATGCATAATTGTAGACTAAGTGGATCCAAATTTAGCACATTGGTTCAACATTCCCTCTAAAAAGGATAACCATTTGGATAATTTATGGAATGTTATGTCTTATATTATTTTCAAATTTACATTTCTTGTAGACTCACTAGTTATTTTTATTTTACTTGGTGGATGAGACTTAT
>JARHVA010007617.1:632500-637500 GCA_037957365.1 Torreya grandis | reverse complement strand
GATGTTGTCCGTAAAACCTGGTCTTGTTCCAACATATTTTACGGTCTTGGTTTCAAGTCACATTTTATTTAGGTCTCTTTTTATGACCATTTTATTCTATTTTTTTATAACCATTTTATTCTATTTGAGTCAATTTTATGTACTAGTAAATTTTCAAATTTGAATTAGAAGTCTTCTATTTATAAATTTCTCAAAGGCATTTTGAAAACTAACACTTAACTATCTAGTAATCTAACAACTGAATAAAGATCATATCATAGCAAGATCAACACGTATTTTCTATATCTCAAGTTTATATTGTTACATCTGAATTACATACTTAGACCAAAGGAGGACCTAGATGAAAGAACATTTACATTCAAATTGCATATACTTCAATCACACACATAAATTAAAGGGAGAAATACATGTAGTTTGAGGCCCTTTAGAAGTATTGGCTATATAGGTAGTGCTCATTTACAAGGGATTTATGAGGCTAGCTTGACGTAACTCTCTAACCATTGTCCCTATTTTATGTCTCATCTTTGTTTGTAGGACCTTGCTTGGTTTTTTGGAAGAAGAGAAGATAAAAATAGGCTTCAACACATGATCACATATTTTAAATAGGTTGAAACACTTCTACAATCACTTTTGTATAATTTATTAGTTCAAATATTTACTTCACAATCAACACAAACAAAACCATGCCCTAGGGACAAAGTCATAGGTCATAGTTGTCCAAATCCACCAATTGTGTCTTGGTTTGTGAAATGACCACTCCTACAAATCCAAAATCATGTCAATATGTGTTATGATTAGTTACAATTATCTATTGATATGTGTATATAGTTTATAGATAAGTGTTCATCTTCTTTTTATGTTTTTGGTTTAAAGCCCTAATTGTTGAAAATAGATATGTGGGTAAATGCTTATTAACTTACAATTTATTTTACTCAATAGTTTGTCTTAATTATATTAATACCTCTCTAGTATACATTGCATTTTGACAAAAGTTATAGGTTAGGAATATATAGACAACCAAATTTGGTTAAGCAACATAAGAATTATGTTTTTTGTGATTTTACATCTAAAATGTCCTAATATTGAATACGACTCTATTAGCTTATCTTGTATTGGTCCTATGTCTTTTCTTCATCTTTTACATTGATATTTTTTATTTCACAAGTGTTATTATTTTAATCAAATTATTATGTGTGTCACATGGATCCTTGGTCCATTACCACTTTCAAATTTACCATTTTCTTATTTCTAGACAAAACCATTCTTTACAAATAAAAAAACTCTATGTGGTTGTCCATAAAACCTGGTCTTGTTCCAACGTATTTTACGGTCCTGGTTTCAAGTCATGTTTTATTTGGGTCTCTTTTTATGACTATTTTGTTCTGTTTGAGTAAGTTTTACGTGCTAGTAAGTTTTCAAATTTGAATTGAAAGTCTTATATTTATAAATTTCTCAAAGGCATTTTTAAAACTAGCACTTACCTATCTAGTAATCTAATAATTGAATAAAAATCATATCATAGCAAGATCAACACATACTTTCTATATTTGAAGTTTATATTGTTACATTTGAATTGCATGCTTAGACCAAAGGAGGACCTATAAAAAATAACATTTAGATTCAAATTGCATATGATCTAATCCCACACACAAAGTAAAGGGGGGAATACATGTAGTTTGAGGCCCTTTTAGAAGTATTGGCTATGTAGGTAGTGCTTAGTTACAAGGGATTTCTGAGGCTAGCTCAACACAACTCTCTAACTACTTCCCCCATTTTATGTCTCATCTCTATTTGTAGGATATTGCTTGGTTTTTTGGAAGAAAATAATATAAAAATAGGCTATGAAACATGATCACATATTTAAAATAGGTTGAAACACTTATACAATCACTTTCATATAATTTCTTAGTTCACAAATTTACTTCACAATCAACACAAACAAAACCATGCCCTAGGGACAAGGTCATAGTCATAGTTATCCAAATCCTCCAGCCACATCTCAATTAGTCAAATGACCACTCCTACAAATTCAAAAACATGTCAGTATGTGTTATGATTAGTCTTAATTATCTATTGACCTACGTATATAGTTTACAAATAAGTGTTCATATTTTGTTTATGTTTTTGGTTTAAAGCCCTAATTGTTGAAAATAGATATGTGGGTGAATGCTTATTAACTTACAATCTATTTTAATCAATAGTTTGTCTTAATTAGATTAATACCTCTTAATCCTAATTTTGATAAAACATATTGGTGAACCCACTTTATTTTTTGAGTATTGCATGCCCTAGTTTGACAGAGAGTTTCCTCATAATCCCCCTCTAGGATTTCAAATAAAAATTTGATTTCCTTCTTATGTTGGATTGTTTGTTAGCATTTGTTTGCCTCTCTCATCTTGCTATCATTTCAGTCTTTTGAAATTTCAAAATGGCTAAAAAATGATTTCTTCCTCTTCATCCCTTGGATGAATTCTTAGGCATTCCTTATTATTATAATAAAGAATGGACTAATTATCAAGATTGTGAGTTAGATGTTAATAAAGAACATGACTATGTGTATAATGATGATAATTAATATGATTATAATGATTATAATGACTATTTTTGTAATAATGATAATGAATAATACTATTCAAGTGATTATCAATGTGTTAAACATAGTAAAGTATATGAAGGTTCTTCTCCTACCTCTTCTATTATTTCTCTTAAAATCCATGTCAAAAAAACTAACAATATAACTCCAAATGAACCCCTTATTGGTGATGAATATTTTGATGATACTCCGAGGTTATCAAAAAAAAATCTCTATCTCTTATTAAAATTTCAAAATATAAAACTAAAATTAAAATTCCAATACAAAATGATAATGAAAATATTGTATCTCCGAAGTTGCATCCTAGTTACATTAATGTTCATTTTACATATGATGATGCTATGAAAAAGTAGAAAGTATAAATGGATCTCCTAACCCCTCCTCTTGTGAAAATTAAAATGTTTCCATCTCAAATGTAAATGATGATTTGAACAAAGTATAAATTATAAATGGATCTCCTACTCCATCTTATTGAGAAAATGAAAATGTTGTTATTTCAAATGTTGATTTCAAAAATCGGAAAAATGATGATCATGATGAGCATTATAATGATGATGATTATTATGTGTATAGTGAAGAGGAGAATGTTTATGCTATCCCTAGTATAGTTTATTCCTTACCTTCACCTCATGTTGATGATGATTGTATGTTACATGATAAATCAAATGATAGTTCACTTAATTATAATGTTAGCACATATTGTGATGATGTTCCTAGTTCCCATTTGAAAGATAAAATGTGTGAATATGCCAATTCTTGTGATGAGAATAAATTTTCTATTTTAGTAGAATGTAATATGCCTTTGAAAATTAATGATATGCTAAGTGTCAATAAATCTCCCAAGCCTACCATTCTTAAGTAATAATTTAGTCCTAGATCTTCTTCTCCTATCTAAAATAGTGTACCAATGGCTAAGATTAATAATAAAATTCAATTATTAAATGAGCCCCTTAAAGATCTTACAATGCATTCACAAGAGGTTCTTTATTTAATGCATATTTTTGGTGCTCTATAACATAAATTACACCAACTCATCTTGTAAAGTAAGGCATATCATTCTTGTTGGTTCGAACACAATATATTGTAACACTATAGTGCACAATATCTTGTATGCACCATTCCCATGTGATTTTAAGATACCAACTTTTTCTAAGTTTAATGGAAGTGGGGATCATTATTTACATATCATAGACTATATAAAAGTTATGAATGGTTGTAATACTAGCAGGATATTGTCATAGTTGTTTCCAAAGAGTTTAGAAGGTGATGCATGGAATTGATTTCATCATTCTCTTCCTAGTGGGTCTTTACATACACATGTTGAGTTAGAGGAAGTATTTATTATGCACTTTATTCATATTAAATGATTCAATGTTACATATGAGAGATTACCATCCTTACATTAGGAAAATTCAGAACCAGTTTGTGATTATATCTTACAATTTAAGACATGCATGCAATAATTAATTTATCAACCAACAGATTTGGAGACATAGTATATGTTTTATCAAGGTCTCATTTTATCCTTAAGTAAAATTAGTTGTATTAAACATCTAAGTCATTCCAAACTCTTTGATATAAGACTATTGCATGAGGAGAAATTGGGACATGTAAAAAGAAATAAAGACCCATATTTTGACATTGATTTGTTACCCCCAAATTCACCTAATGAAGTTGAAGGGCCTAATACACCTCTTTCTAAAGCAAAGACTTAACATAAACCACAAGTTAATGTACTAAATAAAGGTAAAGCATTTGTTTTCATATTAACTCCTATAGTAACTAAAACAACTTACATTAAAATTAGCCCATTCAGTTTGATTCATTCAGATATAGGCCTCATTACATTCTTTAGACACTATTGGATAGGAGGATGATTACACTCCATCCCAATAATTATCATTCACTGTATTGATTGGAAAAATAAGAAATAGACATTATTGCAACTATCATCACACTAATATTTGTTGGGATAATGATTGTTGTGCACTTAGAAGCAAGATTGGATAATATTTTGATAGAGGTATTATCACGTCTGCTAAGAGGGCATCATGTCTCCTCCTCATTCTACTAGATTAAATTCTACCATGACTGAGTTATCCCAAGATATTTGTATTAAGGAACTAATGGTCACTCATGATGTAGCAAGAAATACATCTAGAGAATAAATTTATGAGATATCATTTGTACCACCCATTCAAAAAAGTGGAAGCTAATACAAAAATCTAAACAAACAAATAACAATATTGTAATACAAGGAAATAAGAATCAATCAATATTAATAATACGATAATTAATAAATATTTTTTCAATAGATGTTACATAGATTACTACTACAATTATTCATAATAAGATAGTTCCACAACCCAAGTATAGTGATTCAGATATGAAGGATGATCATTATGGT
>JARHVA010007616.1:612500-641407 GCA_037957365.1 Torreya grandis | reverse complement strand
TATCAAACTTTTAAAATTGATAGGGAAAAGTTTAGAAGGTTTACCTTTGTCTTGAGTATCATTACTACCTAAACATACTTATTTCTGTAAGGAGTTAAAAGACAACTTATTATCCACATCTAAGTTACAATCAATCTCTTCTCCTTGAAGTGATGTCATGTCTTTTTTTTTTCTTGTTTGTGTTTATTACTATTTTTGGCAACAATATAAGTATCATGGACCCCAAATTTATTAATAAAAACATTAGATGATATTGAAGAGGAATATAGAACCCTATTCTAATCAATCTCAAGATAGTGGGATTGAGAACAAGCCTCATCTATGTCCTTTGAATTATCAAGTAGAATGGACCTTCTTAACTGATTATGTAACTCTTCAACATACTTCATGAGGATGTCATGATCAAATGTACCTTTTCACATTTAAAATCCCTTCTTTCAAAACTCACTCTTACAGGCCTGCACACTTTGGCCTTATTATTGTCTTAAAAATTTCAATTTAATAAACATTTCCTCATAAAAAATAGGATAAAATTTATTCTTAATATTAAGTCTTAAAATAATCTCATTTAATAGTTGGTGGTAGTTTCCTAACATCCAATATGAAATTAAGATAACTCTGAAATTGATTTACAACATCACAACATAGCCTCAATATTGAATAATAAAATTTTTACTCTTCATTGATTAGGTAAAAATTAAAGTATACTTCTAATTGTGTAAAACAATGATCAATCTTATCTGAATTCACTTCATCACCATATTACTAAATTTCAAAAATTTCCTCTTCTTTGAATGGAGGTAGATCATGGTTCGAATGAGGATTCTCTTTTTCATGGTTGGAAGACTTAATATCCTCACATGCTTTAGCTGTATCCATAGAAAGTCACATATTCTCGAAGAAAACCTTCATAATATTCTCAATCCCATTCATGGATTGAGATATTATGGAAAATTTAAATTTTTATTCTTAGAATCCTCCTTTACCATATTCAGGTATCTTCTCATCTTAAGAAGCCATACTTCTTACTTTTCTATTTCACTTTCTTATGGATATCTCTTGTTGTATAAATACCAAATCACATTTTCCACTAAAAATTGATTCTCTTGTAATGGGAATATATATGCACTATGGTCACCAAAAAAACTACACAATATGGAACACTAAGTTAGTATGATACCAATATGATACATAAACTAGGTGGATATTTCACACCAAGTTTCACCAAAATGGATCCTATGCACTTTTAACAATTTCTTAACTGATTAAATACTTATTTCTTTGTTCATTTTAATAAAACAATAATTAAACGTTCTTACGAATGAATTTAAATTTTTGCATACTAAAATGAATACTAAACAATGAAATTAGATCAATAATTTATTAAAAAGAGAATCAAAAGATACACAAGATTACCATAGAGAAACTCAAATCAAGAAAAATCTAGCAAGAGTGATGGCCTTTATCCTCATTATTTGACCTTAAATTTTGAATCAATTTATTCTAAGTATCTTTTGAAGATATAGGAACAGAAAGAAGCCTAGGCATGGGAAAGACATGGCATTGAAGACTATGGTGTGGAAGAAGAAAGTCACAAAGAATAAGGATGAAGAGAACATGAATCAACTAAGGATGTAATATTTAGACAATAAAAAATTATTTGGATAAGGACACAAAAGGTAAAGATGGTTAGAGAATAGTTTATGTAAGCATCAGAGGAAAATAGTTATGTGAAAATATAACACTAGTTGATGAAGAGATAGGACCATGAAAATGAATATGTAGCATAGATAAGGTATATAGGCGCACTTAGTCATGATTCAATAGGAATTCATTGTAATGACTTCCACTAATCATTTTTGTTAATGGTCATTGGCAAGTTATCACTTGCATATTAATCCTGTAATTGAATGATTTGGATAAAAACATATACAAATACCCCCAATATTACTTAGATATGATTATAGATGGAGGATTAATGATTGATAAATTTAATATTGAACTTAGTTGAAATCCTTATATATATTTAAACCTATGTATGGTGACCTTTGATATGAATGAAATATAATACTTATGTTGTTAAATCACCTTTTATAAATCTTGTTATGGAATCATTGCTATGAATACCTTATTTTATTGATTTACTCATATATTTTTCTAATGAATAACATATGAAATGAGTAGGATTAACTTTATTATGATGGTTGTGGATAGAACTAACTGCCTGTTAAAGAAATCTAGTATATAAATATTGATGCATACTCCATCCCATGATAGAAGTGAAAGGACTTAGTCTTATGTTATGTTCTTTAGGTAAGCACATGAGTCCCTTTCTCATGTGATATACTAGTGTGTTAAATTTTTATACTTTTTTCTCTCTTTAGGTGCATGAATAGGATAATTAATGCTAAACTTAAGGAAAATAACCCAACATTTTGGTTTTATTTCTATTATCCATTACATTGTCATTAATATGATGTTTGAAATATGATTGAATGACTTTCTTTAGACAATATCAAGCACAATATTGGTACATTAGAAGAGATTTTTTCACTATAGTATATTGAACTAGGAGTGTATGTGAATGCACAGATAGAGTAGCATCTTTATGACACACTATATGAAGATCTATTTTTAGAGTTACATGTTCACTTGCATGCTTGGATTTTTGAATATACCTAATGTTATTAATGGAACCTTAGATAAAATCATCCTTGGTCATCAAATCACCAAGAAACTTTGGGAAAATTGAAAACTACTTAGACTGATGTAGTGGATTTTTGGTGGAAGGAAATGCTCAATAGTTACATTTTGGACTACATTGTCTCTAACTATTCCTATATGAAGGAGGCATAGTTCAATTTTTGAGAGAAATACATGGAATATATTTAACATTTTCCTTTGAGGATAAATAAATTAATGGTTGACTTCATAATTGATAACTTCCATATGAATGGCTAAACTCTCTTACGTGTGAGTAGTGTAATTGCTAGGGATATGGATGGATACACATTAGTATAGAATTGGTAGTTTAACATGGTAGGAAGTCATCAAGGGATGCATAAGCACAAGCATAATGAACCCAATTGTAGGTTTATAATAGGAAGTTATCCTAAGATGAAATTAAATATTTATGTAAGTGATTTGAAAATATGTAGAGAGGTAGAGAGGCATATTGAATACCCCCTAAACCTGGATCCGTACCCTTCACCAACACTAATATTTGAAAAAATAGAAAGATAAAGACTAGTGATATTAAAACATAATCTAAGTATACCCCATTTCCCCACCACAACATGTGCTCATGGATTTTAGTTTAATAGAATTAGTGTAAGAAATTTAGATAGTGATAGTATGGATTTTGAAGAAGCATCCATAGAAGAACATCTCAGAGTAAAATTTCAAAAAATGACCTACATCAATACCTATTAGAGTTACATCTAACCATTACATTTACAATTCACATAACTCATATATCCAAGTTTGAAATTTTAGGTGGGATAAATACTAGTGGTCAGAGTTATGGGCCAAATTAATCTCTCTCCATTCCCATTATTTCAACTATTCCTAATCATTTTAGATGGGGGAGGGTTAGTTATGGAAGAGGTTCTATTAGAGGCATGATAGGATCATGAGGTATCTCTACAGGAGTTAGCAGCCTCCTACCCTAGGTATCAGGTGGAGTTAGAGCACCAGAATAGCAAGTTCTACCCCTATTTCACCCATAATATATTATGAAATGACACTCCACCTTATAGAGTATATATGTGTTGAAAATGTAGTAAAACACGTTCATAAGTGTGAAACCATTTAGCAGGTATGAGGGACAAGTTCATCTGAGTGAAAGGTAACTCAATATACCACTAAATTATTAGATCATGCCCATAAATGGTATCTAAAGTTTTATCCTTAGAAACTATTTGTGAAATATGATATATTTAAAACTATGATCCTTTAGTAGTTTGATATCCTTGAGTTTGAGAATCAAAGTATAAATGCCTTGAAGGATATAAATTAAGAACTCATTGATAGTGTTCTTGCCTATGATGCATAGTTCAAAACACTTCTACAAAATCTATCATTTGAAAATAACTTGATGCAATATGCTCAATGATTTTGGGTCGATTGTTATTAATTTTTTGTTTGCCACTCTCCCACAAGACCTTTACTGACCCACATGAGGCATTGGATGTTACTCTTCATGTAAAAGTTGTGGGGAGTATAGATATAGGGATCAACCCCTTAATAAAGGCTTAGATTACTGCTACAACCTCTTAGTTGGAAAATATCATGTCCAATAAATCTCATAACACATGTAGGGGCCTATCGTGTGTTGGACACAAAGTAGAGGGCCGTAACAAGAATAAATACCCACAAAGGAATGTTCATGCTTTGTTAAAGTAGTCATGAAAGATTTATAACTAAGATCATGATGTAAGAAATTTCCCTTTACTTTAGTGTGCAAATCAGGTGAAGGTGTCGCTATACTATAAAATATGTGATGCCTATACACATGATACTAACAAATACCGAGTAATCAATGGAATTCATGAAACATATGCATGAGGTAATCACCAAAACTCTATTGTTAAAAACCATGAGGCTAGTGGAGGTCGATAATTCATTGGTTAGGGACATGGAAATGGGTGAGGTGGTGGTCATTTTATAATAAGAACATGTTACAAATGTGGATCCATAGATCACTATTAGTATAATTACCTAGTTTACCCAACTTACACCTTTTACAAGAATGAGTTTCATCTAGAGGAGTGCCCCAAATTATATGTGTTTATCAACAAAGAATATAACGATAAGGTTATTGGAATGATTCATGTTAAAAAATTTGAATTGTTTAGTGGATATCGTGCCTTATCACTCCACCATTTAGACCCAAGGTCAATATTACAACATGGATTAGTTCTCATTCCCAACTAGTGTCAAATCCACTGATTGAGAAGGTTTAGCATGAATAACCATTTGTTCTTCACTACCTATATTCTTAAAAATAAAATAAGTATTGCATGACATAATGACCTAGTACATGAAATATAAGGCAAAATTAATTTTTTTAAGTAAAAGGATGTTATAATGCATGATAATATATAGAGTGAACCTACCATAAAAGACTCTAAACATGATAAATGTAAATAACTATGAAAACTACTCATTAGTGGAAACATCATTCCCCTCATGAATAACTTTTTACGACAATAAATGACCAAACATCATATGGATCATCATTTGAACCATGGACATTGACAAGAAGGCTATATCCAACCAAATGTTGAATGTGACATGGAAATTATTGTGACCACATCCATTGATGGTTGGATTATTTGAGATATATTAATGGATATTGGTGTAAAAGTTGATGTTTTCATAAAGGGTTCTTAGAGGAAGATGGGGATCCATAATTTAAAACCATTCCTACTTATTTTATCTATGGAAAAAAAACTTAATTGGTGCCTATAATCATCCTTAAGGATGCCACCATTAAATTGTAAGTGTCCCATTCAAGGGCGATTTTGAAGTAATTAAGTTGGCTGAAGCTGATGATTTTCTAGCTCTACTAGGTCAATCGTAGTGTTATGCCAACAACATTGATTTGTATTTCAAAAAACATTGTATCAATTATAAAAATGACACCCAATGCATGGTCATTCCCCTTACCAAAAATTAAGACCCCCCTTTATGGAAACTATCAATGCCAACAAGGACCTCAACCACATTTATAACATCATGGCATAAGGAAATGAGTATATTGATCCTACTGCCAATGGTCTTATTCAATGGTGAGACACATAATCCATCTTTGATACCAATAACATTGATTATGAACATTATGATCATGGTTATAATGATATAATGGGATGAATTTTTTCTATAGATGGCCATAATATACATGATTCAAATAAGCCACGTATGTTCCATAAGTATGTTTATCTCATTGGTGAATGTTTAATGGTCATAATATACATGTTTCATATAAGACACCTATGTGCCATAAGTATGTATGATAATTTTGGCCTGGGTGGGTATTTCAATTCACTTAGTTAATGGGGTTTTTGTCAAGTTGTTGCAACCCACCAAAGTTGTATAATCTAAGATTCAATCAAAAGAACTTTAGTTCTAGCAACAAGCTTAGAATGCACTAACAATAAAGGATAGATCTCAATACACCAAAGTATTCTAAGATGTAGAGGCACTCAAAAATAAGATCAATGCTCATCACCAATAAATTAATACTAGTTTTATGGCACTTGGAACATAGGTTTTTATAGAGGTTAGAATGTTTGAGGACATCCACAAGAATGCTACTACATCACTTGATCTTTCAAAAACTCAAATGAGTGATTTTATAGAGCAACCCAAGGAGAAAAAACAACTAAAAGGTAAATTTGAAGGAATTGCCTCCAAGATACTAACTGATTTAAACCTATGGGTGGATGTCAAGCACTAGGTTGAGAAAACATGACCTAAATTATTAGTATCTGGTGGACTCAAGGGTGATGCATAGTCTAAGATAGATTATTGACTTAGTGTGGGGTGATGTTGGACCCTAAATTTTATATCAATTTATTCTAAGTAATTTTTGAATATATAGGCATGAAAAGAATCCTAGGCATGGGAGAGACAACATATAAGACTGTGGCATATAAGAATCAATTCACAAAGAATAACATGAAAGATTTGAGGATGAAATAAATGAATACTAGTGAATGACTTGGAAAAGGGATAAAAAGGTGAAGATGGTTATGAAATGGTTTGTGCAAGTATCAGAGGAGAATAGTCAAGCATAAATCTAACACTAGTTTATTTAGGGATATGAGCCTGACAATAAATATGTAGCATAGAGTAGGTATATATGGGTATTTAGGCTTGATTCAATAGTAATTTATTGTAATAGCTTCCCCAACTCATTTTTCTTAATGGTCGTTGGTAATTCATCACTTACATAGTAATGTTATAACTAAATGATTAGGGTAAAAGTAGGTATAAATATCCCTAAGATTACTTAAATATGATGATGGATGGATGTTGAATGATTGCTAAGTGTAATATTGAACTTAGTTGAAATATTTATAAATATTTACACCTATGTATGTGGACCTCTAATATGAATGAAATAGAATACTTGTGTTGTTGAATCACATTTTGTAAATCTTGTTATGGAATCAATTGTAATACTAATTTATTTTCTTAGTTTTTGCTTATCTTTTTAGGATGAATAAGTTACAGAATGAGCAAGATTAGATTTATTATTATGTTTTTGGTTGTAACTACAGGCCTATTCAAGAACCTTAATATATAAATATCGATGCATACATCATCACATTATAGAAATGATAGGAACTAGTATTAAGCTACACATTTTAAGTGAGCATGTGAGACATTTTTTCATTTGATATTCCAACATGATAGCTTCTCGGATTTATTTCTCTCTTTAGGTGCACAAATAGGATAAGCTATGCTAAAATAAATGAAAATAAACAAACACTCATTATACTATCTCATTATGAAATAAAAAATTTACAACCTTTCTGAGGCATTAACAAACATAATTTTTATTACATTGTGTTCAAACATTGATAAATGCTCACCATTTATTCATTCCCACAATCCAACACATAAAACCACATAAAATAAATAATAATATTTACTAGGAACATAAACATTACTTAAAAATAACCTCTCCATAAATATATAGATAAAATATGCACAAAATATATCTCCAATTAAAATCCAAAAAGACTTAGAAGATGAAGATAAATTTTCTACAATCGTTACTTGAACCATTCTTTTTTCCTTGTAAAACCTATGGTATATGTAGATAAGAATTAGCGGTTATGTATCCTTAGGTGAATCTTGTAAAATTGAGTAGATGTTTATTAAATCATCAGTGAATATTTAGAAATGGGTGGTTATATAAAAACCACACGACCTTACAAAAATGTTATAGAGGTTTCACAACAAAGCGAAATGCACCAATTTTCAGAGGCCATAAAATTTTTAAACAAATTCATACTGACATGAATTTTTTTATAAGTTTTATAAATTTTTGAGAGGAGTAAAAACATGAAATAAAATTATACCTTTGATGATATTTTCATATTTTTTAATCTTTTAAAACAAAACCTATCTAATTTTAGTTCTTAGGGTGTCATAACTTCTAGACTTTTGAACCCTATTAATGGTTAAATATAGAGAAGAGAAATATACAGATTGTTTTATGAGATTTAGAGATATAGTTATCTATAATGAGAATAGTGAATTAGTTAACTCATTCAGTTATAATTACCATTCAAAAATTTGGATCAACATCTATAACTAATTCATTCTTAGTTTTCCGCAACATCGGGGAATTTGGCAAGCCATTATGACTTCCATGGATACATAAAATAGGTCAAATAGTATTTTATGTAAATCAATACTTGTATAACCATAACAACATATTATTTATGATTTTGGATATTACATATGATTATGCCATTCAAAATAAGACATTTATTAGTTGCCTCCACAAGAACATATTATAGAACATGTATAGATTCATAATACAAATCAGAAATAAGAGGAGAATGATTAGGTTTTTTCCATGAATGACTCTCCATTGGTCAATTGATCATAGTAGAATGTTGAACAAGAATTTATCTTTCTCCTACATTCTAGAGTGATATTTCCTATGGATATTGGGCTTTTGTATATTATAAGATGTTATTAGATGATTACATAGACGAACATAACTTATTATGTACATGTTTGATATTGATGATTATGAAATTGTACGATCACTTTTATGTGATATATTATGTTTTTATTGAGTTCATTCATCATTCATTATCATGTCATGTGTCTTTTGTGTCATAAGATCCTATTCTAAGTTATAACCATATCCTATATATGTCAGGTCATATTTGTGTCATGTATTGAGTGCTTATGTACTTCATGGTGAGGATATTGTGTGTGTGTGTGTGTGTATTTGGTTACATATATTATTATTTTTATGATCTTGGTACCATGATTTATATTTTTCATACGTATATTGTGTGTGATGCAATGACTAATATCATACATCTAATATGTTTCTTATTACGATGTGATTTATTGATATATCTATAAGATATTAAACTTATATGCATGTTAATTTGGACTAGAATTTTCATACAGGCTTTAACAATCAAATAATTATATGATGACATATCTTATCATGATTGTATACATAATTTATATGATTATATTTTTGTATACAATACATGGTATACATAATGCTTTATTTTGAGATGAGTGGTTTCTATGATTTATCAATCATATAAAAGTGGGGGCATACAATGGGCTTGTCTTAGAGTTTCAGGCCATATAGATAGTTATTTCACTTGATGAGATAGATTATGTGATTCCATTGGTATATATTGAACATATTAGGTTGTATATATGATTCAAAAGGTTAGATTGAGTGTATTGAGACCTTTGTGGTATAATATAAATAAATATGAGGAATAGTTGAAGCATTATATGATCCATAAACTAGTTAGATATTCCAAATTAAGATTCACCAACATGGATCCTATACTTTCAGCTCAATAAATTATTAATTGATAACTATTTAAGAGTACTTATAATTCTAAAACAAAGATAAAAAATTGTTATAAATGAAAAATAAAATAAATTGAAATTAATAAAGAAACATAATCTAATAAAAAATGTGAATTCAACACAAGAGGTGGCCTAGAGAAATCTAGTGTGGAAAAAACTCAAGTGGGTGATGAAATTGCACTATCATTCTATTATGTTATTCAATACTTGTACAATTTATTTATAAACATAGCCTTCATGGATATATTTTCTATACTACATTATCAAAATCTTAGACAAAAGAAAATTTTAAACTTCTTTAATAGTTTACAATGATCTAACATATCTAGGAAAAACATTAAAAAATTAAGAAAAATGAGACAACATGAATGAGGACAAAAACATACAAACCACAAAGTGAATCCAACTGAAAAAATTCTCACTAAATTATTAAATGTCCTCTTTGTTAAAAAAGATATATTTAATCCCTAACAACATAGAGATGATAAAAAGTCCAAAATAACTATTTCTAAGAAGTGGAAACATTTGAAACCATTCCCATTCTCATACTTCTACTAGTGAAAAAAATAGTGCTTTATGCAAAATGACAATTTTGAAATCACTAGGTTAGTTATACAAGTGATAGCTATATATATCCATTGTTATGTATCTATCAAGATAATTACATAACCACTACCTATAGCTATTTATGGTTTTATCATCCTTGACAAAACAATAATTTTTAAATGTTACAATTTGGTGAATTAATTAATACAAGAACACATTGACCATTCTGACACTTATCCTACCATTGAAAATTAATTGAATATTTTATTTTAAATGAAAAAAATTTAATAAGTGTCTTACTATTTTTTTAGTACATGAATCACATAATTGGGTATAGTGAAAATAAACTAGATTAATTGTGTAGTAAACTAGATCTATATTATTGATCATTCCTCCCTAATTTTAGGATTTCAAGTCCCTAAAACCTTAAATAATTCTATAATTAAGGAAGTATTTCCTCACATATTATTTTTAAAATAACTCAGACTTATTAAGAAGATAACACTTTTAACCCAACTTGCCAATGTTCTTACACTCCTTTTCTTGTTTTCCTCTCCTTTTTTAAAGTATAAAATCCTCTTCTAGTTATAGTTAACTATAATAAATGGGTCTTCAATTGAATATACTAGGCTCAAATAGATGTAAATTATTAATATTGACAATAAAATGAATCTTTAAATAAGGAGGCAATTATAATCTAAATGAATTCTTTCCCTTTTTCCAAAATTTCAAATTCAGCATACCTAAGAGGCTTAAACTTTTTAATCTTACTTTGGAATATTATAACCATACCTTGTCTCTGACAAGGAAACTATGCTAAATTCTACACTAATTATGCCTTATTTTATATTTGGATAATGACTCCTTCAATCTCGCTTACACTAGTAGGTTAGCTTGTTGAATTTTATAAGTACAATTTTCAGTGTTATAGACATATTGATCGATTTTTCCATTTCCATGGTATGGTTCTCTCAAAAATACATCAAATGCAAATTACTCTTTCTTTATATAGTTTTTAAAATATATTCTTCTTTGCATGTTTCTCTATTTTTATAGTTCTTGAATAATATTCTTCCCATGGGCTATTATGATGCTCGTTTACTACTCTTATTTCATCCATAACCATAATTTTTCCTCCTTAGCTTCCATATATAACCATAATGATTAGTCCTTAGATTCCATAATCCACATGTATAACCAAAGTAAGTGTTCATTTGATTTATTATTTGTCTATAGTTATTCTTGCATTGACACTTCCTGAGATGCCTCCATGATTGTTTCCTTTCCTGATGATGTGGATGTATATATGCCTCTTGAGTACATGAATTATTATTTTATGCTTGTATATTTACTTTGTATGTTTCCTTATTCTCTTGTTCACCATATTTAGATTAGTCCTTATCCTCTAGCTTAACATTTCTTTTTTATTTTATAAGTGTGATATTTTTCAAAGTTACATTCATCTTTTTAACAAATCTTCATGAACTTTATCTACACATTAATATTGATTTTTTCCAAAATAATTAACCAAGGATATCCAATTAAAATATGTTAACCATTCATATCCCAAGTATAAAATATAAATGCATCACATATTTGTCCATATTAATCTTCAAATATTAAAAAATTTGAACATGATTACCATATATTTTAGTGTCTTTTCTTTTATATGTATGATCTTGTAATTTCTTTGCTATGTCAATGTTGATGAAATTATACTTTCTTGTCAGGTTTACATATACAATAATCTCATTTTTTTAACACATCTATTGAAATATTGAAGCTTATTTCTTTTAATATAAACTATCTAAACCTTAACCTCCATCTCTCCTTTGTATTCCTTATCTTGCTCATTACTCTTACTCAAACCCTAATTTTATTCTTTTTCTTCCTGATCCTCCCTTTTTTTACTCATCCTTATTATCATAATTTTTCTTATTAATATCCCAAAAATCTATAAAATCTTGTTCCATATCTTCCCAAGAATTTTACATCATTTATTTATTCATTCAACCATACCAAAATAATGTAGAACCGTAAAAATAAAGGACAAACCCTAATATCCAAAAATATGAATGAAAATTATCTTCTTAAACTTGAACCTCCTTTCTTAGGCATTAATATCACTATATCCATAAATTTGTTTAAGTTTCATGATCAATAATTCATAAGAACTAGAGTTTTGAGAATATATGTATTTTATAGATCTCCTTTCTACATGAATTAAATTAATATTATGCTAATACACACATATACATACATGTATACATGTACATGTTGAGTTTGATATATACTCAAAGTCACATATATAACCTAAATATTACAATTTTTACATTTTCATATTGATTCATTGTATGAGCACGAGTTAAAGCACACAAATTTAAGGAAACATACAAATGAACATAAAGAGAGAAGAAAATATGATGAATTAGATTGTAGTTATTGAATTTCACTAAATTAAAACATGTGTTATTAATCACATGAAGTATAAATAGACAGCCAAATTTAATCAATTAGTTTGGGGGTCATGAAAGTAATTGATATAAAACATATATTATTGATCATAATGGATATTTGATCTCTCTAATAAATTATATTAGAGGTTCTTAAAATCACTTCTTGGAATATATGTTATTGATCATGATGGATATTTGATCTCTCAAATTAATAAAAATATTTGTAATAACCTAATGCATATTAATCTAATTCAAAAAGTTATATAAAAACACTCATGAGATTCAAAATATAATAAATTATATAAGTTTCATGTAATGGATTACTTTTTTAGATGCATTCACAATCATTTCATAATCCATTCATTTTCATTCTATTTCTCATTTTTAATCCATTTATAATAAATTAAGTTTCATATAATGGATTAAATATTTTTACATTGTTAGATGCATTCATGATCATTTAATAATCCACTCATTCCCAATCTACTTCCCATTTTTCAATCCATCTCTCTATCATTTATTTATCCTCCCATTTTCCAATCTACTTCTCAACCATTTATCAATCTTATCATTTTATAATCAATTAAATAAAGATACTTTTCAGGGGCTATGTTTGTTAAATGGTTAATTTTAATAAATTTTGAATTTGTCAATGAATAAAGTGAAAAAGTTTATGGAATAATATTTACCAATTTGTCAAGCTAATGAATAAAAATAATTGATAAACAATACATGGGTGCATTTCACTAATAACATTCAATTTTATAAATAAATAGACAAAGGGACCAACAAATCATGACACATTTACAAATAAATCAAACCATAGAAGAGATAAATAATTGTTAATTTTTTTATTAAAATGTATACAATTCATATGACCAACATTATAGATTATATTTAAGGGTCCATTTTATTTTATATGATTTTTTTAATGATAATTTTTATAATTCAATAGTAGAAGAATTTTTTTTAAAAAAATAATGTATATATTAATTTATATATTTATTAAATTTTAATGATCTATTAGAATTATCAGATTAAATTTATTATAAGTTATTTTAAAAAGTAATTATATTTTATAATTAAAAATACAAATGCCCATAAAATTTATTCCCTAACCAAGAGGGATCAAGGATCTTCACATAAAATTTAGAAACATCCCTATATAATGATATCATGTCTTCAATATAAATTCATTGAAAAAAATAGAGCATTGGTGGTAATTAACTTTTTCTCATTAAAATATATTATAATCACACCTAAAAATCACATAAACACCTATATATTTAAGTTTTCAAATGAATTGATCATTATTTAAATACATTATAATCACACCTAAAAAGCACATAAACACCTCTAGATTTAAGTTTTCAAATTAATTGATCCCCCCCAAAAAAGAAAAAGAGATAGAATTACACTCCCCAAAAATCTTTAGGTATATCCAAATGATGAAAAATTATATTATTATATGAAGATGCCTTCCAAAATGAAGGGTTTTCAATAAGAAATGTTTTCTAAGTATATAATTTATTTCAAAAGAAATAAATCAAAGATAACCCAACTTTGAAATTTAAATAATTCAAAACATATGATATTAGAAACTATATTTCTAGAGAATGATAATAGGTAGATTTCAAAAATTAATTAGCCTCCTTATTAAAAACTTAGAATCACATTAACAAAAATTCAAAGATGCATCATGTCACTGAGATACCATTAAAAATGACATAAGCTACCAAATATCAAACTCTTCTCAAAAGCTTTAACCCTATGATCATTTTAAATACCTTGTTAGTATCATGTAGCTATAAAAATCTATAAATGTAATACACAATCCCATAAAGAACATATTTATAACAATATATAAGATAAGAGACCTAAAATTTGTAATTTCAATGATAAAAAAATCAAAATTAAAAAATAATAATGTAAAAAAAATTAGAACTTTTAGAAAATAAATGATTTTAAATTCAAAACCATTCTAGGCAAACAATAAGATAAGAATCATCTAACCTAGTGGATATGAAGGCATTCCTCATATATTATTTCTTTTTTTCTATGATACTTCCTACCATGTGTAATTATTTTGACCAGAATTTCCAGATTGATTTTATTACCACATGTTGCCTTTCATTTCATACTTCATGGATAAATACTCTAACTTTATATAGCACTCGGATTTTGTATGTCCTTTGCATCCAATATATTCTCCATGTTTGTTACCATAAAGTGGGTATCAATTTGAAGTTAGGATTTTACAAGCTTGTATTATTTAGGTAGAATGGGTTTTAGTAGGATCTTTAAAATTTGAATTTTTTTGAACAAATCTCCCAAACCACCAGCATAAACACATTGGAAAATGCTATGCCACATCATCATAATCTGAAAAAATCTATAAATCATGCTATATTATTATAGAGTTAATGGATAAAGGTGATGATGTATGCTACTAACATTTAAAAAGAGATGGTGGGGATAAAGCCACACCAACACACACTTGAGTTTATGCATGATGGTTAAGCTTAGCTCTTGATACCTAACCCTCCTCTTCACATTTTTTAAGAATGTTATCATGGGGTAGTGGTAATTAAAACTTTTTCAAGACCTTCCAATTGAGAAAGCTTAATGGATTGAGACTAACTAGCCCTCTTTCTCTTCTCTTAAAAAAATTTATACATGGTGAGAGAGGGGTGTTTCCTACTAAGGGGAAGGGGATTTTTTAAAAAGGAAAAAAGTTTTATTGTCATGTGTGGGAAAATTATTTATAAAGTAGGGTCAAATTTATTTTAAATTGGGGGAATTTTTTTCAATAAAAATTATTTGTGTCATGACCATTTTAAATGCAGTGCAAGCTCTATATTATATTTGGTGTTTGAAGTGTTATATGTAAAATTTGTGAAGAGCATACCCATAAACCCTATTGGGGTATGGCACCCATATAATCTTGAATTTATATTTTAATAATAAAAAAAAACTTATGGGGAGTCCATAATTTTTTTTCAAACACTTTTTAATTGGCATATTCATCTATTTGATCTCATTTTTAAGACCTTAGGATGGGGATAGATCAAATAGGTGGTCATATCCACCTAAAATAATTTTTCATAGTTTTATTTTATATCTTATAATATTTTGTGATCCATAAATTATATGTACAATATTTTTTTTCAAACTACATGATTTTTCATTTTTTTAAGCCACTATGTAGTTCACTAGCTCTAAAAATTCATTATATTTCCTCACCTTGAAAATATTACGTAGCATGGCCTTATAGTTAGGAATATATTGATTGAAATGTTTGTTTTAATTCACATGGCATCTTCTAGGATAAATCCTTTTTAATTTTTTAAAACATTGTTTAAGAAGTGGCTTTAATTCTATTCATATAATATTATTTTGGTTTCCTTTGATGGATTGATAGTCTCCTTGTATGGAATTATTCTTGTGAATACAACATCATAATGTTCTCACTTGGTGGTTTTATTTTCTTTCATGAATTAGTCACACTAAGTTATAAAGTGTTATGTAGTCTTTTATGTTTTAGCCTCATCTACCTTCATGCAATTGTGCCCTACTCTATACACCTATTCACTATTTTAATTTCCTAATCTCCCAACATAAGCATGGCCATTTTTTTCCTCCTTGAGAGTTTATTTTCCATATTGACAGGTCATTGGTTAGTTTAATATTCTAATTTTTATTATTCCATTAATTTTAGAGACATTTGAGATCTATTTCGATGTGCCTTATTATAATCTCTAGGAGATAGTCATTTTATTTATTCAAATAAAAACCTTTTAATGGTTCTTGTGTATTTAAAACACTTCGAACACACTCATCAATTTATAATCTTTTTTTTTATATGGGTATATAATTAGACACTTGTTTATTGAAACCCACATGAGGATTGCAGTATGTCTCATCATTCATTAACATTTATTGGTGTACTCCTCTCTATTTTTTGCACCTTCATTGATAGTATGATCATCTCCATGATGAGAAAGACATACAATATGATATTAGATAATGTCATAATTTCAATGATTGAGTAATGCACTCATATAACTCACATAATTTATTAGATTACCTTTTATACAACTTTATTAACATTGGCTAGGTGTCCCCACTAGTACATAGTTGAATCACTTTTGAGTATGTTGATAGTTTTCAAGCCACCTTAGATAAATTTATGTCTCATCCTTTCCTTTATTTTTATCACATGTTATCTACTTTAGTTTTGAGACATAATTTGATGAGAGACAACCATTGCTCACACCTTCTTCCATTTAAATATTTAGGGGGTAGTTCTACTGTGGAATGCTTGTGTGTATTATTTCCATGTTTCTTTTAAGTGAGCTTCATATAGAACACACATTTCTATATCAACTTGACATCGATGTATTATGGTAAGATGGATTGGAATCCATAGGTATAATCAAAATCACATTATACATTTTCATATAGGTACTTTATTAGGCCTGATTATCATTACCCATTTTAGAGGATTCTATTTATGTTTTATTTAGATCTGCATAGGTTATGCTTAAGGGAAGGTGTTAGTGTAATATTATAATTACAAATGGTTAATCCCAACTTAGGTAGTATAATATCCTAGGTGGGTTAACCATAGATTTAACATATTTTAGTTTACTTTATAATATATTTGGGTCTATGCAATTCTAGGCTTAGCTATATATTTATCAATATTTCTCTTCTCACCTATCTAAAATGTGAAACTATGTTATTTATGCCTCAAATTTCTTCTGATCATAGGTGATTTTGAATCAAATAGGCATTCTCTAGTTCCTAAAGGAAGAAAAATGAAGATAAACCAACCCATATCTAGAGAGTTATCGTAGTGATAACCAAATATCACTTTAATCAAAGTAAGTACACAAAGCATAAGAACATGGAGTAGTGAAATGGAATATAAGTTTATTTACCTATAGGAAAGTATAATTATAAAGGAAAAATATGTTAATAGTTGAATTTATGGTGGTTTACATAGAGAAGAGTAAGATGATGCTATAGAAGGAAATAACATGCAAAAGGAGAATATCATTAATATGGAGGATAAATGAGAGTAAAATAAGATGGGATCTCTTTTTTCCAATATGGCTTAATATTATTTCATAGAGGCAATAACAAGGAGGAAGGAATGAATGAAATTCCAACTATAATTGTGTGTAATTGATAATGAGAAGGTGAACATAAATCCATTAGATAATCCTATAAGAGCCTAAGATAATGAATTAAGTGTAGGAACATTCTACACAAGAGTATATAAAAAAGTAATAAATGATAAAGAGAGCATAGTTGCTATCATACACAGTGTATGAAATATTCACAAGAAAATGAGGAAAAATCTAATTGAATCCAATATTGGGAGTGAAATATTTATTACACAAGATATAATAAAGACATTAAATGAGAAAAAATAAGATAAAATTTGTATTGAATCTAATAAGGAAGATCCACCACCATAATATTGCAAGACATGGAGACATAAAATTAAATCTAGTGATGAGAAGAAACTAATGGGAGTATTATTCTTAGCACACATGGTAGAATACATGGAAACATAGATGGTAGGGAAGGAAAATTTGGCAGTAGTCAAATCCTATAGTGTTATAAGGGCTATTGAAGGCATCAAGTGAGGTAAGGAGAGTGAGTTTGGCATAAGTTTCATGTAAACACATATTGAGGAAGGTATAAGGACTCATATATTTCAAGTATGCTTAAATTATTAAAAGGAGAGGTAATGGAAAAAATTGTGCACTATAGAAGGGAGGTTAGACATACACAAATGGGGAAAATAAAAAGGTAGTAGATACCTTTGGTGGATGTGGTTGGATGAACATAGGCATATAACCATAATAGAAATAGTAATAAATGAGGAAAATTACACATGGAGAAAATGTTATTGTGTACACAAGAGAAGAACATGTGTTACAAAATCTTGGTAGACATGGAGGATCAAAGATGGACTTCAACCCATGAGATCAAGGGAGATAGAAATGAGAAGAGGGACTTAGATAGGAGGATTATTCATGTACCAATGAGGGTTTATAATAGGGTTAATTCTATAGAAATCTTTATTTTACAACACATCAAGTGAAAGGGAACAACATGGCCTTGGTAGATGACCAAAAGGGTAGTTATACCACTCACACACTCATTTTAAGTAAAATATTATTTTAAAGTACATAAGAGTGTTGATGTAGGAAATTACCACCCAAATTATAAATATTTTATCACATAGATATATATTTGGTATAATAATAAAACTAACTTTTCAAGTGTATGTTTACATGGTGTAACAATTTACAATGCCTTTCAAAACTGTGTGAGTCCACTTGCACAAATGAAAGACAGTTTAAAGTTGCATGGAATTTGGAAGAATAATGGGTTTCTCAAAAACATTCAAGGAAATTATCCATGAATAATATAAATGGGATAAAAGTTAATAAGTAGATATCTATGTAGAGATGTGTAGAAGTATAAAATACTTGCTAAGATAATGGCAAAAGAAGAGTTACTGACAAAGATTGTAAAACATGTAGGTAAGGAAGGTCATAACTATAACTATGTTTGGGATTACATAAATGAGGCATTCCATAACTATGTTTGGGAAAAATCTTTGCTTTAGAGGGAAAATCTCTACATAGATATCATAACTATAACTATGTTTGGGATTCCATAACTATAACTAACACTTGAAACATTTTTTGACCATTAGTGCACATTTTGTATGGAGGATCAAAACAACTTGAAATCATGCAATAGAGAATATGATAGTTAGAGAGGGTTAGGACATGGTTTAAAGGTTATCAAAATTCAAAATGATATACTAATAATTCTTAATTAATAAAAATAATAAAAAATGGCATAAAATTATAAAATCATGAAATTTAATGACTAATAAAATCATGGGACCTATTTTTATGTGTCTACATTTTGTGCCACTTTAATGTTTATGTGTGTGCATATATATAAAATAAAATGAATATATGTGGATACAAAATTATGTATTGTTAGAGATTCATAACCAAATTCCATGTACAATGAATCTTCAAAAATATTCATTACATTTTTTACACATACATTGAGTGTTCATAATAATAATCTATTGAATAATGAGAAAATAAAAATAGCGCTATAATTTTTCTTCAAGGAAGAGAAAGTTACCATGTGGAGCAAAGTAGCTCTATATTTGTGTGAAATACATACTTATGAGTATAATATATAGTAATATTTGAGATAATAGATAGGTAAAAGTTTGATTATAAGTATAAATAAAGTTTAATAAATCCCAAGTATAATTCAATTTAAATTTGATAGAATATCAATGTGAAGTGGAGTTAACAACCCTTATCATATATGGGCTTCCACATTTGAATAATGTTTATGCTTAAAATGGATTTAGGAAAGCCAAATTTTTTTGGATTCAAACTCTATTATGGTAAATAAATTAATGTAATGTCCCAAATAACATGTATATAAATATGGTGAGGGAGATATATGTGAAATTTTAAGATTTGGGATGAACATGTGAACCTCACAATTTGAACAAAAGGAGTAAAATCTACCACCTTTAAGTTAACTATAAAACAATTTTTTTTATAACATATAAATATATATTATTGGTAGTATATATGGTTTGGATAATAAGTTGTTAGTTTAGGTTTTTTTTTTAATTTCATTTAAAGGTTTTTACCTACACATATTGTTTAACATGCTTAGGTGTCCTTTTAGGTCATTGTGAAGGATAATCCCACACACCTGAGGATGTGAGGACATGCATATATTTGATTTATATAATGCACCTTCATAAATATTTTATGTATAATGATGATAATGATAATTCATCTCTGATTTTTATTGTAAAACTTATTTATAGATTATGTTTTATTTCACTACTACGCAAAGGCAATTTCTTATGCATTTGATCCTATCAAGACTGATCCTCTATTGTGGCCCACTCTAGCATGGTATTAGATAATTTATGGTAGACAAATTCTATTTTTCATGTTGTGAAATCTTGAGTTTTAGCATGCATGTCATAGATCTACCATTTGTTGATCTAGCTATTGAATATACACTCCTTCCTAGATTTTTAACTTCTTTATGGTCATCTCCTTATCCAAATTTAGAAAAATAACAAGAGAATGGTACATTATAGTAATCATATTTCATATAGTAGGTTTTCCTGAAAAATGGTATGTGTCATTGGATTTATAAGGTGTCATAACCCTAGGATTGACTGTAAATATGACTTAATTTTGTGACAACCAAATTTTGTCATTTTTTAGGGTTTCATATATTTTTTAATGGTTCCATACAAATATTTTTTATCTAGTGTATTCAATGGAAAATAAATTCTAGGTTTTTAGAGATCCTTGGTGGCTATTTGGTGGATTTTAGAGAGATTTACTAGATTAGCAGTTTTTAAGTGTAGTGAAAATTTCAAAGCTACATGCATAAATTTGAGTTTCCACATGTATCTACACTTGTCAAAAATTTTGACTAAATTAGCAGCCATAAATCCTAACATAAAACATTTATATTACTCTCTCAAGCCTAAACTCTAATTTCAAACATCTAGACTACATTCAAAGTAAAAACATAAAATGTGAAAAGATTAACTACACTCGCAGCCATAAACCTCGTTGTGGAACTTTAGAGTGCATCTATAGCTAAAAAATTTGATATCAAAAATTTAAAATATGTATGGAGTCTAAAATAATGATGGTGGTAAACTAGACTACACCTATAATCTACATATATGATTGTGGAACATCGACCTAAAATAATAGTTCTAAACTCTGATGATTGCACATGAGGGATGAATCCCTGATGCTTATCTCTAATAACTACAGACCTCAATTACAACCCTAAAACTAAGATATGATTATTTCATAAGATGTGAATACTATTTAACAATGTGATAAAGGTCATAAATTTTGATGATGGCCACATGATGTCAAATTCAACCCTGTAAATTAGGACACTATTCATTTGGAAATTAGAGTCATTTTTAGGTGGCATCACTCCCACATAAATCAAATCAATCAAGGGAGAGCCCTCATATTACTAATTAACCCCCGATCACATGGGAATTTAATCCTTTGGTCATAACTAGTCCAATGGGGCTTAATTTATCCTCATAAAAAGTCATCCAAACATTTTCCACACCAAAAAATTTCAACCTAATTTTTTTCAAATGAATGCAAAGTTGAGATCATTATTTTTTTCAAGCAAGAAAAAAAAATTATATAAATTTCAACCGATATCTCCTTTTCAGGAGTCATTTAAAAGTAATATTTCTGTTGATCTCTACACATTATTGATATTATGGTACCTTGTAAAATCAAACCTCTACATATTCAAGGGGTTTGTATATCATTGTGTTTATTACACACTCAGTTGAACCCATACTTCTTTACTATAATGGATCTATCTCAACTTAAACTTCTTACTCTATTCAACTAGCAGAAGTGAAAAGTAAAAATACAAATCCATGTGAGTGAAGGCTTAATGAGATCATTATGGTTACATAATCAATACAATAAAAATATGTAGAGAAGGTGAATTTGTAAAACATAAGTGGTATGTATTCATTAGATATCTTAAACATATTAAGGGATACAAGCTTCACCAACCCACCATTCATAAGTTGTTTTTTGAAAGTAGTGTTTACATTAGATGGGGTCCTTTAGACTCTACACATAATACTCCTCCCATTTACTTAGAAACACAAGGATTTAATGAATTTTTTTATGATTTAGATCCACTTGATCAGCTTCTTAATGTTCCAAACCGTTTTTTTAGTTCTGATGATGAGAGTAGTGATGATGGATATCCTCTTCCTTATCTAATAATATCCGTTGATAATGATGATTATACTAGTAAATCTTCTAAATTTGGTCTTATTTGGGCTACATATATACTTTAAATTGGTAACCAATGGGTTAGAGATACATCAAATAATAGGCAACCCCATTCATGATTCTATAATTCCCTACATGATTTCATTTCATTTGCTTCTGATCCAAAATCATTTCCTGAGGCATCATGCATTCTTGAGAGGGATACTTATATGAAAAATGAGTATGATTTCTTGTTGAGGAACAACACTTGCCATTTATTCCCTCTTCCTATGGGAAAAAAAAATTGTTTGATGTAGGTATAACTATAGATCAATCTTTTTTAGAGTATGGGTCCATAAACAAATTCAAATACATTTAGTAGCAAAGGGTTTTTCTTAAGTACCTAGCATTTACTATACCTAGACATTTTCCCTAGTTTCCAAAATGAACTCAAACCATAACACATCATTAGGATGTTCATCAGATGGATTTGAAGATTATCTTTCTTCACAATCACCTCAAGGGAATATAATGGGGAAACCACAAAGATTTATCAAATATTCCTCCTTTATTATAAAATTTTAGAAATATATCTATGACGTCAAATAAAATCCTCGAGCTTGGTATTCCAAGATTAAATCCTTTCTTATTTTGATTGGGTTCATAGATTTCATTATAATATGAGTGTCTACATGTTGTAGCATGATGATTCACTGTTAATTATGGTTCTCTTTATGGATGGCCTATTGATCACATGGAGTTATTTATCCACCATCATAATGGAAATTACTTTTTTTGATAGGTTCTCAATGACTAACTTCCATGTTCTTGTTTCACTAGTTCCTTATGATTCAAATTTATCATTCTAACTCTAGGTTCACTATTGCACAATCCAAGTATGCTCTTGATTTACTTGCACAGTTTAATATGGCTGACAATAAGACATCTACAAATCCTTTTTTTATCTAGTGTGAAGCTTGAGGCTTATTGTCCATATCCTTTGATTGATGATACCTTGTATTGACAACTTATTGGTACTACCATTTATCTTACAAATAATAGACATGATATTTCATATATAATGGGCATGGTCTTTAGATTTATGCACAAACCACATGAGATGTACTATAAATAATTAAATTCGATTCTTTACTAAATTTAGGGTGGTTATACTTTCAAGATTCACTATGGAATATGCATCAAAATAAAATTTGTTAGTTATACAGATTCAGATTGGCGTAAAAATATTATGAATCCTAAGTCTACTTCATGCTATAGTTTCTCTCTTAGTTCATGTTTGATTAGTTGTTTAGGAAATATTTATAATTTTATTTCTTAATCTTCTACTGAGGTAGAATACATAGGAGTTGTTAATATTTCCACATAGGCTATTTGATTTTAAATGATTTTTAATATGTTTGGTATCTAATTTCATTAACTAATAATCATTTTTTATGACAACCAAAGTACAATCTAGATGTACAATAATATGGTCTTACCTCAACGAATGAAGCATATTGAGATTCACATGAATTTCATTTGGGAGCTCATCTATGATTAAGTTATTGATATCCACTACATCTAGACAATGGAGTAAATTTTTGATATATTCACTAAACCCTTCACTAAGAACAAGTATATTCATTTGTGTTCTCTTATTGTGGTTTAGGAATCTATGGCATCCTCCTTTGGGGGTAATTTTATTATACTTGGGTACCTCAACAAGACTTTATATTGGGACCCAATTCTATGACCCGCCTAAGCCATGATTAAGGGGGCTGTTAGTGGGGATTTTTATTCCACTTAATGTTTTTTACCTACACATGTTGTTTGGTTTTATTTGCTATCTTTTCAAGTAATTATGAAAGATAATCCCACATTCATGAATATGTGAGGACATGTTTGTATTTCACCTATATAATGTACCTTGATAAATATTTTATGTATATTGATGATAATTATAATTCATCTATGATTGTTACTACAAATCTTATTTCTATCTCATGTCTTACTTCCCTACTATGCACATGTAATTTATTCATGCATTAAATCCTATAAAGATCAATTTTTGATTTTGTTCCACCTCGATATATGCCCTATAAAGTATCATGAAATAAATAATATAACATGAAGAACATATTTGGTTTGCTTCAACGATGTGTATGTGGATTAAGGAAACCATGGATATTCATCTAGAACTTTGGTGTGATATTGGTAATTGGTTTATAAACATAAAAAAAAACTACAAAATAAAATGAAATTTTACAAGACCAACTAAATATAAGAGGAGGAACATAAAAAAACAATTTATAGAATAGAGTCATTTTAAACACATATATGTCATATAAAATGATGAAGTCACATCAAAATTATAGAAGGCATGTAAGAAAATTCCATCACATCAATCATTATAAATGAATAAAAAATATATGAAAAATATGACATATCCACTATAAATATTAGCATAAACATTATCATGAAATATAATTAAGGTATACAACAAGAAGAAAATATCAAAAATTGTGTGTCAATGACATAGAAAAGCATAAAAATTAGTGAAAATCATGTCAATCACATAAACACCATCACATAACTAAAGACACATGAAACACATGAAAAAACACCAAGAAATCGAAAGAATACCAAGAAAAAAGGTATGATAAAATATAAATAATCCCTATGGGAGAGTTAAAACACTATATTGGGTGAGAACATAGTAGTTGTAGACACCTATTTTAGCTTATTTTGAATTTAGTAATATAAATAATCTAAAAATAGAATAAGTCATATTACATAAAATAATACATTAGCTCTACATTTTTTATTAGAAAAGTATATGATTTATTACACTTACTATTTATAAAAAAAGACAAAATGATAATGCCCTTAGATTATTTATATTATCATATGCATTTTATCTATGCAAAAACATTATAAAAACTATGCAATGGATCTATGATCACTTGAATAAAATAATGGAGCATAAAAATCTACTAGGATGCTTTTAGTAAGGCTCAAACACCTCCCAAGACTACATGTGCCCACTTTCTATCAGAAATATGAATGTAATTTTTTAGTCTAATTTATAACATATCATTGTGCCTACTTGTAAAAATGATTCACGAGTAATTTACTACACTAAATCATACATAAATGTTAATATTTTATTCTTATTCTCCTTGAATTACTAGTTACACTTTTGATCATTTGTTGACATATGAAAATGGGAAATAAGTATAGGTTTACAAAAACCAACCACATCCCACAAAGTGGCTGAGTGTTACTTACAATAATATGAAGAGTGACAAAATTAAATGTAATTCTACCACCTATGAGTATGCTTTCTCAATGGTGATTCACTAGAATGTAACACAACTCTTTATATTTTGACACATTATGATTTTAAACTTTTACTTTTCCTTAGGTGTTTAATGTTGGCTTAGATACTATTACTTTGGTGTGTTTTTAGATTTTGATGCTTTAAGATAGTTCTTTTAGGATGTGAAAATAATTATCTTAATTTTTAATTAGTTTTATAATTAATCACCATGTGAAATCTAGATAAGTGTTAGATATTAATATACTTAGGTTTGACATGTATAAATATATGAATCTTTCAACAATTTCCATCATGGAAAAAATGATGAGTAAAATCAAACCATCACAATTTGCTTAGGTAGTAAACACTCTCTTAAAACCAAAGAGGTGACCTAAAAGGCAAAAATTTGACATATTTATAATGCTACTTCACTAAATGTAAATTTTGAGGTATGAATTTGGAAAGGTATGAATACTATATGTGTAACTCTAGTCACTTTAGAGTGATACAGTACTAAGAGTTATGTATATGGGAACATTTATAGTAATTAAATGAAATGAAAGTAATTTAAAAGAAGGTATATGTCATGAAATAAATTTTAAGTTACATTTAAATATTTTTTCACTTGTTGAATTGGCACTAAAAAATTAAATAAGATTTTTTATAAATCTAACCATGAAAGTAAAGGACATACACATTGACTATGCTATTTAAGGTAAAAAAAAATAAACACAAATGATGAATAATAAAATCAAATTAATAGATTTTATTTTCACCATAATTCCTCATGTGTGGGCCCTCCTTTAGTTGGATTTACATTATAATCCCTTTGTCTACATAATATTTACTTCAAACCACTCTGGTTGAGTGAATGAACATGTAACACTAAAAATATTGCTATGGCATAATCATATAAGTTCACACTTATGCGTAAGAGTCAATATATTTGGTTACTCTATAGGTTATATATATTCCCACTAATATGGTAACCATTACTAAAATGAATCCCAAAGATACATAATATGGCCCGTTCCTCATTGACTTGATATAACTGGAGGTCAAAATGATTATTTAGATCTATAAATTTATATTTTGCACATACTTATTATCTCTCCGTACCTTGCATCCTAATAATTATATATTAAATAGATATGGAAATCCTTTATTAGGATGTATTCAATATAATTGGTTATAATATAAATTTTAAACTAATATTTGTAAATATCAAAAAATAGGGAGTATGATAAAATAACATATTCATCATTGTAACTAATTAGGAGGGATAGTCTAATGGAGGAAGAATAAGCATTAGACAATCTAAAGTTGAATCAATTCCTTTTCCATTAAATTATGAATCATCATACTTATCAAACTATGGGATAAATTCACTTAAAAGTGCAAACTAATTATCATAGTTCTTTTTTTTTTTTTTTTTTTGTGTGTGTGTGTGTGTGTGTGTGTGTGTGTGTGTGTGTAGGTACATGTGACCCAATTTTTTTGGTTATTCTATAGGTGAATGTCATAGTTTCTATGGATAAATCATGATTTAACCATTGATACTAGTAACTTTTTGAGTTGTTATAGGGGCTTGTTTACTAAAAGTTTCCTTAAGATATGTATTTATTGATTTTAAAAAAAGATAAAAATAGAAATAATGGTATATGACACTATTTTATTCATAAATAAATAGTAATAAAAAAACATTAAAAATATATATAACATATGAACTGAGTGATATTATGGAAAAAAGGATTAAAATGATAGTATTTATATAAAATGTATTAGTTATGAAAGATAAAAATGGAATTTTGAGTCAATTTGTGTTAATTCCAAGGCTCATCAAAATCCCCAAATTAATTAATTGATTCTTCTTGAGTAACTATTATTTAATCATTATTTGGAGTCATGTTTATAAAAAATAAAGGGTATAGATGAATCTTCACATTGTCTCATGTAAAACTCTTTATTTTTTTCTATTTTATCTCATCTCTTGGTTTCTTTAGTTTCATCTATTTATTATTTCCATGTCTATCATGGGATAGTAAACCACAAAGGATGAGGTTGAGATCTTATGGATAGCCATTTAATTCTTTGCATCCTTACTACATCTATGTATTTGGTGATGCTATAAAGTGTTGCTCTAATATTGTACCTTGAGAAGTGTTATTTACTTTTTCATTTAGGATTAAGTTCATTACACCTTAATATGTAGGAGGTGAAGTCTATCTTGATAATGTATTCCAAGAGTATCGAATATTAATTTTGGGAAATTATTTTTTCTTGGTAAAATATATGGCAAGATTGTTGTTTGACATCAATGTTATCCCATCTAATGTCTTTTTAGGTATATTGGCTTGTATTTTTGTCATCACTCTATAAATATTATGTTTTTAAAGATATTTTTCCATTTCCTTACCCTTCTTTTATTTATTATAAATATGATGTGAAAAACATTTAAGAAATATATATCCAAAATATTTATTTGTGTTCCATTCAAGACCAAAAGAGGACACATAATCATGAAAATAAAATTCATAGAGGTGATTATATATATCAGTTGTAATTTCATTATAGATATAAAATAAAGAGTGAGGGTAAATGAATTTTCTTGAAAGATTACAATAAAACTATAGAAACTTGAATTTCAATCTTTTTTGCCTTAGATAGAAAAAATATACCCTCATAAGTGTCCTAAAATATATCATATTCACAATCATCTGACTTAAGTCCTCCACATTTTAATTTAGTTTTGTGATCTCATTTTTGCTTTGTAGATTTTCCTCTTCTTCTTTTAACATTTGATTCATCACCTATTTTTTTCCCAACATATTATTGTGATAAATATACCAATAGGACTATAAAGCCTAGATGTTGGCATCTCTTTCCATAAATAACTCTTATTTACTGAGTCCATTAGTCTTAGTAGAAATAGTCTAAGTGAAAAAAGTCTCAAGGGATATTTCAAGTCTTGAGGAAATGATAACCATGGCTATAGTCATCTTAGATTTAGTTTTTTTTATGTATGAATATTAATATATAAAATATATTTTTTAATCATATATCCAAATGCTTTTATGTAAATATAAAAAATCCTCTAAATAGGTTATTCAATTTTTTAGTATT
>JARHVA010007616.1:552500-607500 GCA_037957365.1 Torreya grandis | reverse complement strand
TTTATCCTTATATTTTTATTCATAAATAAAGTTCCAATCTCCTTATTACAATTAAATTATCTTGATGAACATATCATTAATCCTACTTCATAATTTCCAAGGTACTATGCTTTAAGGATTCTCTTCATATTTCATCTATGGAATTGATTTTCATGATCCTCTATTTTATTGCTTGTGACAACTTTATACCAAGATCCAAGATAATCCTTAGAGTTTTAAGTTAAAAATATATGGGAAGGAAAAAGATATTACGAAATACCATCTTATGAGGTGTAAATTTTATGGTTGTCTTCCATATGTTCCTATAATCCTTTATAGATTTATAAATGCATTCTATCCAATCATAGTGGTGTAAACTATTTATTTGGTAATTATGTGTCTTATCTATTCATTATTGACTTCAACTTGGCCATTAGACTATGGATGGTATGGATTAATTTCTTATGTCATATTTCATACTCTGATATTAGTGCTACAATCAAATTAGATGTGAATTATGGCCATTGATTTGCGAATATTTATATTGGGACTCCATACATGTTAATATTTATTCATACATAAATTATTCTATCTTATTATTTCTTTCATGTGTCAAATATATTATGTCTACCCATTTAAAAAGCTAATAAGTGCATACCAATATATAATCCCTTTTGTATGGTAGATTTATGGGGCCAAATATATCAAACCATAATTTTTTATAATGATGATAGACTAATTTGGGTGGGAGAGGCATCTCATTTGAACATTTGGGTTATTATAAATATTGACATATGTCACACTAATGGGTATATGAAATAGTATCTTGATGTAAAGTGGGTGAATATTAAATGTAGCTAGGAAATTTAATGTTGATTTCTTTGCTACAAAATATCTATCATGTGATTAATAATAAAATTATTAGAGGTTATAAAATTCTTCATATTCTATTACACATTTATTAATGACTATTTAAAACCCAATATAAAAATGGTATTTTGATATTCTTGAATAAGGGCATCTTCCCACCACCAAATTGCACTTTTGTATTTACAAATAATGTTGAGTAATTTTACTTGCGTCCAAATAGTTATAAATATTTACAAACTAAGGAATTTTAATAGACAAGGTAAAAATATTTTCCTTTGGAAATAAATCATCTCTAAAATGACCATCTTTGTCAAATGTTAGTCTTGATAGAAAATATATAACTACATTATCCTCTCCAAGCATATCTATAATGGAAACATCAACTTGTTATCATTATTATTTTATGTAAAAAATATTTATAAAGATGGTGCATTCAGGTAAGACCCAAAGAGGTACGGTTATCTCTTCTGTAAAAAACTCCCAGGGCTCACAACTAGCCTACCACATTTGACATGCTGAAAGAGCATTCCTAACCAAGAGATAAGAAGTCATTGGGTCATGCACGTATTAATCATGAAAACCAAAAAGATTCAAACCTTTTGGACAATAAAATATCGAGGTCAGAAGAGAACACACATGGTTCCAATTAAGACCAAAATTATGAGCACACTCAATTACCATAAAGATCCATGGAGAAGAAACCACAAATAAAATGAGAAAACCCAAACCCAAAACAAACCTTCTAAGAAGAAAAGAAAGATTTAAAAATACTTTATCAATTAATTTTAACATTTACCATAAATAAAATGTACAAGAGATCATTCCTTAGCTTAGTTGACCACCATAGCGGAGGAGGGACATAAAATTTCACCTCACATTAGTTAAGAACCCAATTGGCAAGAGCATCTAAAAATTTGTTTAAACCCATAGGAGTGTGCTAAAAAAAGAGCCTATCAAAATTATTTTAAAGCCATTGATTTTTTTTATAATTATAGAAAAACTCTAGTCTGTGGAGATATTAGAGATAGGATCCAAGATTATCTTAATCCAAAACTTATAATCAACAACCAACTAGCTTTATTCCATCCAACATTCTTGGAATTTTAAAGACCTTCCACCATAGCTTACCATTCAATTGATTTTTTAGTGGTAATCCCATTATGGAAAAAATAAAATAAAATAAATAGAATTGTATAACTCCCTACCAATACCTCTAGTACTTACATAACCATGATTTATTCCTGATTCACCATTTAGAAAAAATATGTTGATCCCCATGATGATAATCAAGGAATGATCACTAGCTCTAATATATGCCAAAAGATGAGTGGTAAAATAAACAATGTGAGGATCTTGAATAATAAGTATCTAACATTCAGAAGGAAATGGAGGAAGATTCTTGAAGTGAAAAAATAATTCTTTATTATTAGTAAGAAAGAACTGCCAGACCCAAACACTATGTGTGATCCTTTTCCTAAAGATTATTTCATTTTGTTCCTTCCACATATTCCATAAAACAAAAGAACTCCTAGACCATATAATATTATTAGAGAATACATCAAACTAAAAAATGTGGCTATAATCTTGAAAAGGCTGAATCAAGGATGAAAAATTCATCCTTGGGATGCTAAAAATGTGTAAGTTATTTTAATTGGTTGGAAATGAAAGGATAAGAAAAAAGAGATGATAAAAAATTTACTCATAGTATTTATAAATCACACATCTAAAGCATCCATTAAACCCACTTTTAACAAACTAAACTCCCATAAGTGCACTACCATGTAGGATAAACCAAATGAAAAATCTGACTTTAGGCCATAAATTATGATGCCATAGTTTCTTTTAAATATTCTTAAGAGGGTGAGCTAAAGATTGATAAAGATAATAATAGCCGTTAGGCATTATATAATTCCATTTAATCTGGCCTCCCCAAGCTAACAAGTTGTCTTCATCAAAACAAGAAATATATCTATTTTTAAAAATATGAAGTAGGTGGAATTTATAATATAAGTAAACTCAAATTAGACAATCTTAAGGAGAAATCCATTCCCTTCCAAATGCACACTTTGTAATAGGATTGTTGTAATACTCATCAATTGTTATCCAACCATTTTAATGCAATTGTTTTATAAGAGTATGACAATGGAGATATTATTCAAGAAGAGGGGGATGACCATCCCATGAATCAATCCAAAAATTAGCCTTTCTATCAATCTTGATTATCCACCACAACTTATTATTAATCATAGAATCCCCACTTTTAAGAAGCAATAACAACCAAGAATCTTGATGTAAAGGAAAAAAATATTTTAACAAGTAGCTTATTTCCTAAATATTTGTCTCTCAAATTTTGTACCAAAATTTGTGAGGGAAACAAAAGAAGAAGACAAAAAAACTTAGCAACTAAAGCTTGACCATTTAGCTGAGTTAAGTGAAAACCCAAAACCACTTGATGTTTTGGAAAATAAAACATTTTCCATTTCACCAAAGACCATTTTTTAATAATTTGATGCCCTTTCCATAAAAACCTATGGGATATTTTGTCAATCTCTTTGAATATAGCTTTGGGAACATGTAGGATAGAAGATAAGAAAATCGGAATAGCTTGTAAAACATTTTTTTATCAAGGTGGTTCACCCTCCCATCAAAATCCATCTATTAGTCCATATATAAATCTTAGTTTTTAGTCTATCCAATGACCAACTCTAATTAGAAACTTAAGGAAATACTGAGATAGGCAACTAGTAAAGAACCTTTCCAAAAATGAAGTATATCAAAAATCATGGCTTCTTGGGTCAAAGCATAATAGTGTGTCTTGGTTTTTGATATAAATAGGCCACATACACTTCTATATTCTCCTCAAAATATCTTGACTTTGGTTCATTGAAATTACTAAACAAATATGTTTTAGATGATATATACAAATATGTAGTGCACATATATTTTACCATTTATAAAAAAAAATCATTAAGTATTTTTTAGGATTTATTTTTTAATATTTTTGAATTTTTTTCTAGATAGTTAGTGAGACACAATATTATGCTAAAACCCTCATATCTAGGAGCTATATGAAATAAATAAATTTTGGAGTTATCTTCATTAATGATATGACTATTTTTATCCTTTAAAACTAGTAGATTGCTATAGGATCTCTATTAGTCACAAACTATACAAAAAACCCTAAGATATGTGAGAGAAAGAATATAGAGCAAACATGATCTTTGTTAATGTTCATTAGTCAAAAATGTAAAAAGGAGGTACATTAAATAGTGAGATATTAGGTCACCATAAAGGTGAAAAATCAACTCACAATTAGAAAACACATTGTGTGTTCCCCTAATGACCTTAACAACCCTACACAAACTAACTAACAACAAATGTAGGTAAAACCAAAAGTAGGAAAAATCCTACATTAAAAAAATCTATGAAGCATAGATTAGGTTGGTATAAGAATTAGATCCTGAAAACAATGATTGATGAGGTACCCAACCACAATGCAACTGTAATAAAGGAGAGAAAAGGATAAAACACATAAGACAAAATTGATTTCCTAAAAGAGATTAAAGTGAGAGAAATTGAATGCTCTAACAATGTCTAACATAGATGCAAATGCATCCATAAGTGAGAGAAAACAAGCACATAAAGAGGAAAATGAGGAAGTCCCATAGAAGATATTGAAGTTACATATAATAGATATCATAGAATGACAAATATTATTGACAAGATCCTCTGCTTGAATACTGATTAATTTCCATCCACATCAAATAATGTTTCTTTCCTTTTCCAAAGGAATAAAATGAATGGTGTACTAAAATTACACCCATTCCATAATAGAAAATGAAGAAGCTAGAAGTATAAATAACTCTAAGTAGCCTCCAAAGCAAAAGTGTGGCATAGGTCTGGTAAGATTATGCATAAGAACAAAATTTAATGCCACTAAAGTGAACCTATCAAAAGGAGATGCAATGAAGAGTGGATTACCTTGAAATAATGAATGGGTCCACCAAATCTGTGATAGAACTCAAATTAAGGAATTGTACTCCTCATGTAAATTAATAGGGCCAACTATTCTATGGATTAATGGCATAATAAGATTAGAGGAAATCAAGGACTATTAAATGCCCTAAAACTATGGTATATACTACCTAATATCTTATGTGTTTTAGATAATTATACCTATTCCATATAATGTATGAAGTAAACCAGAGGTACGTTGATAAGGAAATAACTCCTCAACATTTAAAAGATGATAATGATATGGTAGAGGTGTGTACCCATCACTAATACATCTATTTATTCTAAAAGAAGAGTCCTCATCTCAAAAATGTACTCAAGCTTAGAAGTTTAATCAAATAGAGGTGAGTCTGATGAAGAATTACATGGAACATTCATATAAATAAAGTCCATCAGAAGTAGAAACCACATATCAATAACCCTCAAAGATTAAAAAAAGATTACAAATGAATGACATAGATCTATATAATAAATATCCATAGGGAGAAAAGAGTCATTGATGCTCTCACAAGGTGTACTCTCACTAGAAATAATAGACTCCTTCAAAGTACAACATTATGAAGGCTTTGGATTATCAACATATGAAATAGGGATGTAGGCATAATCTATAATAGGATGACTAAGGTTGGGCATAATATCATCCTATAATGGTGGCTCGACTAAAGGAAGAACATTATACACCATGGATGTGTCATCACAAGATGCAAAAGTAGGAGGTGGGAGTAAAATAGTATCTAAAGAGATGATAAGAAATGAAGGAGGAGTGATATAAATCTCAAAAAGATCATTAAAAAGAGACTAAAGAATGATCTATATAGTGTAGGGACACACTATATGTTTCACATGAAAATGAAGATCCACAAAAACATGTAATAGTAAGGTACCAAAAACCTTGTCACAAGTGTTACCACACTTATTAAACCAAACATGATCAGTGGGAATAAGAATATGTCCATATAAGAATGGATTAAAATTATTTATTTTAATAAAATATTCTATGTAAGCATGCCAAGAAGCATAATTAGTCCTTCCAAAAAGAGCCACCGGTGTAGAATAAATTTTCCCCCAAAAGTATATCTCAAGTGAAGTCGACATGACTGAGAGAAGAAACCAATAAATTTTAGAACTTAAAAAAAAACTGCAATGAGCTCTAATTACAAGAACAATGCACACTCATAAAGAAGGTGTCATACACAATTGAGAATGCATTCAAATGAGAAGTAAGTGCAGGAATCATCATAATGTATAAAATGAGAATGTGTAAAATAGACACCAAACAATGCATATTAGAAAACAATACAAACTTATAACTATTAGTGTGACCCCTTTAAAGTTTTAAATACAAGCACAATGATATAGACATCAAACACAATGGAGAATGTGTATTGAGCAGTAAGTGCATAAATACAAGAAATTAGAGGGATGTCAGACTCTGAAGATGATGTATCTAATAGTGTAAACTATTTAGTTTGAAGAAAGCCCAAAAATATAAAAAATCCTTAGAGTATGAAAAAATAAGAAATTTTGAATGAGATAACACTCAAATCTTAGTTATTGATTGAACATTATAGCCATTTGAAAATCTTACCTCGCATGAAAATTTTTGGTGCAAATGGGTGGAATAATATTTTTGAGGAACTTCAAAGGAAAATTTGGTGCATGAACTTTAAAAATAAAAACATAAGCCTCTCTTGAGAAAAATTTAAGCATTTATAGGTTAGAAGTGACCATGAATTTAATTTCCATATGACCAAAGGCTAAGGGGTTATTACCTCATGTGACCACATCATATGATTAGGGAAAAAACATTATTTTTTGTGATCTCCCCATACCATTTTGATTTATTTTATTTATGTGGGAGTGACACCATCCAAAAAATGCACTAATTTTGAAATGAATAGTGTCATAAAACATGATGTTAAATTTGATAGTTACATACACATCATAGGGTCTAGAAGAAGGTTGGAAAACTTCTAGGTGTTCTTTTACAAGTGGTGGAGCAAAATAATTCTAATAACAAGGTCAATAAAACTTGACATGGATTTGAGAAACATCAGTATAACCTAATATAAGTGTGTGCAATAGCTTTTAAACCTAATAGTAGTGATGGTAAGGTGGTCAGAACCAGAAGGGTGTGAGATAAGGAGGGTCAACACATGGAAAAAGTGGAATCAAGTGTGTTAGAACCTAGAAGTCATGTAGATAGGGGTCATGAGACCTGATGGTAATGTAAACGAGGATCACAAGACATGATATAGGTGTTGAGAGGGGTCATAAGACATGATGATGGTATGATAAAGGATTGTAAAACTTGATAGAGGCATTGATAGGGGGTATAAAACTTGATGGTGGTGAGATAAAGCGGTGTGCAATCTATAATGTGCTTGAGAAAAGGTGAAGACCTACCAAATTGGTGAAAATAGTTGAAAATCACTATCATAGATGGAGGTCAAGTGTAAAATTAATCTTAGTATTTAGATTCATTATAGATCTAATGATTTTATTTATTTTTTAATAAGAGACTCTGACTATATAGTTTTCATAGATTTTCATGACATCCCACAAAACCTATAAAAACTAAAAAATCAGAAAACTTCCAAGAATACATGCATGTAAAATTTCTCACCATGGATTTTAAAATGAAAAAATGTTCTTCAAATCAGAGTTTGATACCATGTTAGATTGATATAATATCTCTTAACATCTGAGATTTCATGAAAACACTAGGATAGGTGAGAGCAATAATGTATAGAAAAAGTGAGCTTCATTAATTTTAATAAGGCATTCATTAATCAAAAAGTATAAAAGAAGGTACATTATATAGTGAGATATTAGGCCACCATAAAGGTGGAAACTCATCTCAAAATTATAAAAAAAATTAATTGTGTGTTCCCATAATGATATTAACAACCCTAAGTAGGATGGCTAATAACCATGTAGGTAACACCAAGAGCAAGAAAAATCCTACACTAACAAAAAATTATAATTTATTGTTAAAGTTCAAAGCCTCTTTATTCATAAATTTTCCCAATATTAGTTTTTGAGTCACCTTTATTAAATTTTTCATGAATTTTGCCATAAAAAAAGTTCACCCACCTATCGTTTCCTGTGTGTGAAATTTCTAAAAGAATTGAACCTTTGAACTTGAACCTTTCTCAGAGTTCAATAAGTTCAATGAGTTTAATGGTTCAATAGGTTAAATATTTATCAAAAGTGAATTGTTTGTCCCTTTGTGTATTTTAATTATGACTTTGAACCTTCCAATTGAACTTGAGCCCTTTTTTCAGAGTTCAAAAGTTCAACAGTTCAAAAGTTCACCAGTTTAAGAATTCAATACTTGATGCTTTGTAAAAAGTCATGTTCACTCAGTTCCCTTGTCTAAATTAATAAACCACTTCAACCTATCACTTGAACCTACATAGCAAAGTTTAATGGTTTAATGTTTCTCAAAATGTACTGTTCCTTTGTATTTCAATTATGTCTTTGAACCTTACGGTTGAACTTGAACCCTTTTTTAGAGTTCAAAAGTTCAACTATTTAGTGTCTTAAAGTTCGAAGAGTTCAACGGTTCTAAGTTTTAATGTCCAAAGTTTTTGGAAAGATCATGTGACTATTGGTCAGTCTTTTTGGTTCATTTCATATCATTAAACCCCGAAGTTGAACCATATTTTCAAAAGTGCAATGGTTCAATAGCTATACTCTTATCTTCCTCTGAGGATTTCTCTAAGTTAAAATTAGTAAGAGATTTAGAGGAAAATATATTTGAAACTCACTGAATTTTCATGAGGCTACAAATAATCATTAATCATCAAAATCATGCATAAAATATGCTTGCCATTTATGCATATGTCAAAATTCATGTCTTATCAAGCATGTTTAGCACATATTGTCCCAATTTAATCATTTTATCTAGTTAATATCTGCATCGAGAGAAAACAATTCAAATTCAATAATCAAGCATACTGGGTGATACAAAGGAGAATAACACAGGTGGTATAAGATATTTGATTTTTTGAATTCGTAGTGATTTCAGATAAATTTAAGGTTAGTTTCACTCTTAATATAAGTTGGTTCCTTTACTTGGTTGGAAAGAAGGATCCTTTTGAGTTTTTAGCATTTTAAAAAAAAAATCAAAACTTTCTCTTTTCATTATATTCTCCTGTAGCCATGAAATCTACTTGTCTTGATTACGAGCATGGCCCTAGTCTCATATGTTCACCTAGAATTGGGGACACTTCTTGATCCATAAACTCCACTAATAAACTCAAAGTGAAGTTCAAAATACGAATATGAAATTTCTCAAAACTTATCAAATTCTCAAAAAAAACTCAAAAGAACTTGAAAAATGTTTTGGCAAAAATGTTCTCGATTGTTTGGTTGGATTGGAATGATCAAAAGACTTGTTACTTCCATTTACCAATTAAACCGATTTTTGTTTTTTACATCAAATGCCATAATTTGTCAAAATTTAATCTTTGCATGATTTCATAATTAAAAAATTAGAAAATTGAATTAAAACATGCAAGCAAATGACAAATTACCATCTGACATTGATAACAGAGTTCAACATATTTTGCCTACATCTTCGAGTCCGCCCAATAGTGAGGACTATTTATATAAAATTTGCATAGCAAATGGCATACAAATTATTTGGAAACATTGCACAACTTCCCTCAGGCTTGATCTCTATCCAAGAACTCTACCTTGCTGATATACTCGAGCTCGGTCACACAGAATCCTTCCTCAGTCTTCAACCCCTTCTGAATGTGCTTTGGTCCCTTCACTTAATCCATTGGTATATCCAAATAATAATGATATAATTCTCTTTTTAATTAAAAAACATAATTAAAAAGGCTTACCCTCTATGTATAAGGTTGGATATTGGAGAAAATCCCATTTGGTAGCTATCTCTAAGCTTAAAACAAACTCTCGACCTCTTAAAATATAAATACACAGTCTAGAACCCATTTAATTCAAATGCAAATTCATGCCTTTATACTCAGTTTGAAGCCTATGGCATAGTGGCTAAGCCTACTACCTTTTTGCCACAAGGTGAGGAGTTCAAAACATGCCACCCACCTTTCTAGGCACTTTGACTGAGTTTGAATTTGTCTTCCCTCCTTGTTGGTGCCTTGGAAATAGTTTTCCTCCACCTTTGGCACATTTGAATTCTTCTCTCTTCCTTTTTGTTTGGTGTGCAGGCTTATCTTTTGTCTAACATGCCATGCTTGGAGAAAGGATAATTCTTGAAATAGTCTTTGACAACCCACTTGTCACGTGGTTTTGGCCACCTAAGACTCCTTTGACTCGGCTCACCACTTGCTTGGTCTCCCCTTCGAACTTAGTCTTTTCTTCAAACTCACCACCTTGCTTGCCACATGGCTCAGTCAACAAGCTTATCTCTGAGCTTAATCATGCCATGTGTCAACCTTTGATTGGTCCACTTTTCATATTTAAATAATGCCATGTCACTTTATGACACCAAATTTTTACCTATCAAACCAAAACTTTAGTGGCTTATAACTTTTGCATACGGTGTCCATTTTACAAACCACAAAAAGTGTCAAAAAGCTCTTGACAAGATATACAGTGTGGTACCATTGAAATTCTGACTTGAAACCATTATCAAAACTCAATTTATGATCACTTCTCTAGTCCAATATGATTTAGAAGCTTTTAAGGAAAGGGCTAGAAATCCTATGATGAATCTTATGATGCAGAAAATAGTACAAAATGGCTTGGTTGAAGCTACGACCTTTCCCATGGCTATAAAATGCCTTGAATTAGTCCTTAAATGCATGGATAGATATAAACCTCAAAATAGGTGCATTAAGACTGTAGAAGGTAATGTTATACAACATATCAACAAACAAACCCCAATGTTTGTAATGAGAATTCCTCTCCAGGAATCATACTCTAGCCTTAGTATTTATTCTTCATATGGTTATTTCTCGATAAATAAAGCAATTTACAAAAGTGTGATTTCTAGGAATTGGCTTTTGAAATTTCAACAAGAAGGTTCAAGACTGCCTAGGCCATTAACAAGAAATCATATGATTCCAGAAGTGAAAGATATCATGGTATTACTATGCAAATTGAAAGGCAATGCTCATGCATAGTATTGGGAAGACTGGGTGTACTTATTCATAGAAGTGATCCTCTAAGGGGAATAATATTTGGATTGGGCGGAAATTGTAGCTGAATGTTTGCATTAGGGTTTAAGTAATTGTTTGGGAAATAGAAAATTTTATGTCTTCATACCTCCTCTATTTCCTAGCATCTACAAGATAATGGGTGGGATTACCACATGCATCTTTCACTAAAAATAGTAAAATTTATTACTATTACCTATAGTTGCAAATGCATAAATGCTATGAGGATTACAAGAGGGTCAATGATGTTTTTACTAGGAAAATGACTTTTGAATTGTCAAACAAAATTAATAAGAGGTTGTCTGATGAATCTATATATTTAATTAATATCTATGGTAGTTTCTTCATTCAATTTTCTAGGTTCACTTATATTAGAGTTGGAAGTTTTGATGGTGAAGCCTTGAGGTTACCCAAATATGTTCTTGACCAATTCGTGCTAATAGAAGTCTATGGGCAATTAACACGTGTAGATAAAAAAATTCCCAATGAAGAATAAATTTGGTATATATTTTCCGATTGAACGTGGATGTTATTCATGTAAAACAACATTTGATGCTTTAGATTTGAAATTGGGCTTTAAGAAATTCAATTTTTATTCCTTCACAGCTAGATCCCAATTTGATAGCAAAGGTTTCATCAGGGATAATTTGGATTTTGGAGTAGGGTTTTCACATATTCCCCAATTGGAAGATTATTGGGAATATTACTCAAATGAATTTGAATTCAAAAGAAGATTATGGTCCATGTTTTTCCTAGGGCAGATAATTACCCTTAAATTAAACATGGACATTTCTAGAATTGTTGACAATGATGAATAAGTGACTGATCCATAATTTGAGCAAATAAAACAACTACCTATTTCAAAAATTGACTGGGATAAAATTGAAGAAGATATAATTGAGGTCAAGACCCTTCTAGTCACAAGGAGAACTGAAAAATGGCTGAGAGAGAAAAAATTGAGAGGAGCTCAAAACATAATCTCCTAGCGATGTACAATAATAATTGAATCTCCATTCACAATACACTTATCTAACCAGCCTATTGCTATCTATGATGAAGGTACTTCTAAGTCAAAATTTTGAAGGGACCCTGTCATCAAAGAAGCTGAGAAGGCCCTTACAACTACGCTACCTTCTCGTGCCACCAGGTCAAGGACTCAAAGTAAGAAGAAAATCAAATTTCTAAAAAATTGATTGTGGATTTGAATTTTAAAGAGGATTCAGGAGAAGTCAAAGGTGATAAATAATCTGATTCACCAATGGCTAAAGAGATTAGTATATATCAATAGACAGTGATTCCTTTTGATTCTATTGAATTGATCATTGTTTCAACTATACCTTCTAATCAACTGAATCCTCATAGAGAAGCCTTGGCTTCTCCACCTAAATGGATGGAAAGTTCAATCAGTCATAAAAGGAAAGTAGTTCCATTTTCTTTACCCTTGGAATATATGGTGAGCAAGTGTTTAGGGAAAGCTCCTAAATCCAAAAAGTCAAAAATGACATCTAGGGTAGATGTTGATCCAAACATAGGGAACTGGAATGTATAAATTGCTTGACCAAAAACCAATGAAGTTCAAGATCCTACAGTTAAAGATTTTATAGTTGAAAAGGTAGACCTTTGGACTACATCATGTGCCAATGATGTGCATCATCTAGAAGAATTTACTAAAAGGATAGTTAGTAGAACTTGGAAGGATAAAAAGGATAAAAGAGAGTTAAAATAGATTGTGCAATCAATGGTAGAGTATATTGACACCATTTATAGTCTTGATGCACAACCAATTTCCTAAATGCCCATGTCTTTTGATCCAAAATATCCTATGAATCAAAGGATGATAGATCAGATACATAGAGGCAAAATGATTACAAGAGTATTTGATAGTTGGTTGGATGTCATCATTCTGAAAGGTACATAATACATTCATAAATTGAAGAATGTATATGATCTGATCACAATCACTATTGAAGATTTGAAGACTCTGAACACTTTGTGGATAAAAGAGGAAGGAAAATGGATGAGCATGATGAATCAGATTGATGAAGTGCAAAAATATGGGATAATATTTTTTTTCAAAAAATAACTTGACAAGACTCGATGAAGATATATTATATGAAAGTAATTAAAATGTTGAATGGAGAAATTCAATTTCTAGACAAGGACGATTGGAAATCACAAAAATGATGGAAAAAATAATTGAATTTATTCAGTCATTATAGCATGATCTACAGAGCATTGATATCAATTACATAAAGGATGATGGAAAATTAGAGAAGGAGATCAATGCTGTGATTCAGTCCTTTAGGAAAAATATCAACTTCATTAAAGAAAGTGACAAGTTATCAACAAAAAAATTCTGTCATATTTCAAAGGTAGAGTTACTTCTTTGTCGCTGTATCGACATAATCCTAGAGCACACATAAAATATGGGAAAAATTTAGAGGGAATAAAACATATGTAAGGTAAGGATAAAACACGTCAGCATTCCCAATCTTTCTAAAATTCAAGAGTTCATTACAGCATTTCAGGAGTGGAAAGCTCAATGTATCTATCCCACTGAATACAAAAAATATAGAGATCCTATTCCGTCACTTCAACAATGATTTTACTTACATAGTCTCTTTTATTTAGTTATTCAGTTACTTTTCTATTCAAAACTTGATCTTTATTGAATTTACAAAAATTAAATCCCATATGGGTCAGAGTTACTTTAACTCTAGTTTAGTTTAAATGATGGATGAGTTAAGGCAAAGATATATATTTTTGATTGTAAAAAGACGTGTATATCAAAAGAAAAAGAGAAAAAAAGAGAAAGAGTTGGAAATTTTAGAATTGAACCATTATTTTTACAAATATACATGATGTTTGTCTGAAGCAATTTTCATTTATGAATGAAAATGAGAATTAATTACTGAGTACTTAGATCTATGAGTTTGAGTGTTTGAAAGTGGGTTTTTTGTGTGAAATCTTCCTTCATATAGTAATTATTTTTCCATTATACAATCTATTATGTGTGTTTTATCATTAACTAGTTCAATAGATATACGTTTATCTATTTAATCGTTATTAAAAATAGAATCTATGTATTATGTTACCTTTCACTGTTATAAAATCTCATATTCATAACATAATGATGTATGGATATTAGTCTACCTTTAAACACTTTCTGGTTAAAAGTGTATCTGAATATTTAAATTCATTGAAAATCTTAAAGGGAGATATACCATAATTTAGAGGGGAACTAATCTTGATAGTTCACCCATTTGTTGTTTAACTTATTTATTCTTGAGAAAAGGGTACGGAGTTAAAATAAAATATCTTTATATAAGGACAAATCTGTTAGCCAACAATTTTTTAGTGAATCCATTGGGGAATAAAATTGATTTGGTTGCCTTAATATGAGGCAAGAATGGTGCTTCCTCATGAAAATATAATTTTTGTTTTACAACCTAATCTTAGTTTTCAAGATGAACAAGAAGATATAATTAGCCAGTTAAATACTCTTGCTTGGAGTTCTCATCGAAATATTGATGATTATAGATTGGCAAGTAGAATATTAGAAAATGAAGAAGAATTGGTTGATAATATAAGATTGTTGTTATTTAGGCAAAGAAGAAGACAAGCAAAAGATGTTGCAAGGAATTAAACCCTTGAAGTGTGAAAAGATTAAGAGTAGCATCAAAGTTAATAATTATTTTATCATAAATTGGATTTCAGAAGGTACACAAGGTCTTTGAGAAGAGAAGGAATTGAAGATTCTACTTTTCAAACATTGCAAAGCCTAAATTTTTCTTATATTTCCACCTATGTTACAAAAGCTAGAAGTAGACATCCTAGCCCTCCAAAACCCTCTACATCCTCTGTCTATCAAACCTTAACTCTTTTTGGTACTATCTTTCCTTCTACCATAAGTTTTCTTCCAATGGCCCAACCTTGGGGCACAACAATAGGACCTCTAAATTTAGGGCCCAACTTGAATCCTTTGCCTAAAATTCAAGGGAAAATTTAGCCAAATTTAACAAAGATGGAAGATAATAACCAGGGGAACATCTGAGTGCCTTTGCCATGGCATGTGGTGTCTTAGGTGTGCAACATCAGATGTAGCCATAAGGATTTTTGTGCAAACTCTAATTGATATTATAGCATAATATTTTTATCATCTAATTGATTCCCCAATCACAAGTTGGAATGATATGAAAACTACATTTCAAGATAGATTCAAAAGTGCAGAAGATGAACATTCCCTTGTTTCCCAATTGACTTAGCTCAAGAAGGAGATACATGAACCCATGAGGGAATTTATAGCCAAATTTAATAGAATTGTGTACAAGATTCCTACTACTAAAATACTAACTATTGAGAACCAAAAATGTTTCTTTATTAATTATATGCCTCTTGATATAAGTTTTCATCTCAGAAGAAGTATAATTGTCAATTTAATTGATGCACAATCATTGGTAGTTGAGTTAGAGGATGATCTTATTATGGCCAGAAAATGGAAGAAAGAAGTTTCAGTACCTAATGCTAATCCTTCATCCTCTACAGATCCTATAGTTCAAAGATTATTTAATGATATGATTGCTCTTAAAAGACAATTACCAAAGACTAGTACTTCATTCCAATAACCATATCAAGCTATTGGCAGGAGAAATCAACAACCAAATGTTGGTAAGACATTACCACTTACATCAACACAACCAAGATTGGCTATTGAAGCTCCTCCTAGAAGAAATAACATGTGTATTTTTCATTTGAATATTGATCATGATGGAAATTCTCGCCCTGAGATGCTTAGATTTAATCAAATGATTGCTACTCAAGATGTCTTAGAGGAAATTATTGAAGAATAAAGGAGCTCTGAGAGACTTGGTGACTCTGAAATACACTTCCTTGAATACTATTTAGATTCAGAAAGAGGAGGTGAAATATTGGTTACTCTTGAAGATCATTCATGTGCTATACTTACTAGAAGTCAAAAGAATCCAAGATTTTCTAATACTTAAGAAGTGTCCATTAAAGGTAAGGAACCTTTTACTAAAACTTTTAATGCTAAGACACAAGAAAGCAAATTGTTACACAAAAATGACTGTGATACTTCTTTTGATATTTTAGAATTTTGTAAGTCTAGAAAAATTCAAATATCCCCTGCTGAATACCTCAGGTTGAAACCCAAAGAACTTGATAAATTAGTTAAATATGTCAAAAATATTCCTACACAAGTTGAACCTAAAAGTCAGCTAAATGTTAATACTAAGTTTTCCATTGTTCAATAATTTAATTCTGCACTTGAATCACCCATTCATACTTCTATAATGGCCCTCAATTCATCTAATGATACTCCTTATATGGCTGATATGAAACCTAACCCATTTTATGTTTCCTTTTTCATAAATGGTTATAAAGTTAGCAATTGTATCATAGACTCAAGTGCTTCTGATATATAATGCCTTCTCCTATAGTGAAAGCCTTAGGCTTAACCCTTACAAAAACATTTGATAGATGTTACTCCATGGATGGCAAATAGATCTCTTTGCTCAGACAAATTAATGATGCGCAAGTTACTCTTGCAGCCTATCTTGATAGAAAAGTGAAGTTGACTGTATTGGTAGCAGATATCACCGCTAGTTATGGAATGTTGTTGAGCAGGAATTTTTACAAATACTTGGGAGGAGAGATTAAATTAGATTGGTCAGAAGTTACAATTCTAGAGGGAAAGTATAAAGTTAAACTAGAACCTGAACCTAAATTCAATTTTACAGTGTATCCTTCTAATGACCCTAAGTCTTAGATTTTATTTGAAGAATGTGAATTTGGCAACTATTTTCTCTCATCTGAGAGTTTAAAAGAAGAATCTATCCCAAAGTCTATTCATTCAGATGATATATGGACTATGGAATTTGATGGCAGTTGTGCTACTATTGGTTTAGGAGCAGTTGTGTTGATCTCACCTGAAGGTAAATTTTTTTCTTACTCTTTCAAGCTAGAATTTAAAAACAGTAATAATACTATAGAATATGAAGCTTTATTGCTTGGGTTAAATGAAGCTAAAAGAAAGGGTATAAAAATAATCAAGTCAAAAGGAGATGCTGAATTAATTGTCAAACAAGTGAGAGGCATTTTATGAGTTAAAAATGATAGATTAAGACATTAAAAAAAGTGTTTGGGATGAGATAGAATGTTTTTATTCCTTTTTTATTGATGCAATTCCTAGAGACTAGAACACTCGAGCAAATTCTCTCATAGTATCAGCTTCTCTTCTTCTCCCATACCTTGATTTTGAAAAGGATTCATATAGAATAAAATTAATCTATCATCCTAATGTCCCAGATAATGCTAAAAATTGGCAAGTTTTTGAGAATAATAAATATATCAATTTCTTTTGGAGAATGTTGATATGTTTTTGGGGACTTATTTTGAAGTTTCAGAAATAGAGTGTAAAGAATTTACTCTTGATCTAGGGATCAATCCAAAAGATGATGTAATTCAATTCAAAGGAAATAAAATCCCTAAAGGAATGGTCTCTTTAAAACTTTTATTCACTAGACAAGATGAATATACTAAAGGCCGACTTGTCCAAAATGCTAACAAAATAGAGGATTATGAGAAAATCAACATTGCTAGTGAAACTAACCCTAAATGGATCTCCATTGGTAAGTGTTGTTCGCTAGAGGAGAAAAATGAATTAATTAAACTATTGATTAAGTATAAAGATGTCTTTTCTTGGTGTTATGATGACCTCAAAGATTTTAGACATTGACATTTTTAGCATCATATTCCTTTGAAAGCAAATGCAACTCCTTTGAGGCAGACACTAAAAAATTATAACCCAAAAGTTGTTGAAGCTATCTTTAAAGAGATTGACAAGATGCTAAAGGATAGGATTATTTATCCAATTCATCACTCCACCTGGGTGGCAAACATTGTTCCAGTGCACAAAAAGAATGGAGAAATAAGAATTTGTGTTGACTTCAAGAATTTGAATCAAGCTAGTTTAAAAGATAATTATCCCTTGCCTATGATGGATCACATCTTGAAAACTGTTGCTAGGTCAGAAATGATGTCCACACTAGATGGGTTCTTAGGTTATAATTAGATAAGTGTAGCTACGACTGACCAACATAAAACTACTTTAATTACACCTCGTTGAACTTTTGCTTATAACTGTAAGCCCTTCGGTCTGATTAATGGTGGTGCAACTTTTAAATTGGTGATGGATTCATCCTTTAAATATTTTAAAGATAGAATTATTTTTATCTATTTTGATTATTTGACTATTTTCTCTAGAAAAAGAGAAGATCATCTAAAGGATTTGGAGACTATTTTAAAAAGATGCTTGAGTCATGGGATATCTCTTAATCCTAAGAAGTCATTTTTCTATGTTATAGAAGGGAAATTATTAAGACACCTAGTTTTGAAAGGTGGAATCAAAATTTACTCAGAAAGAGTTAAAGAAATACAACAGTTAAGTCTTCCTTCTAATAAGACTGGAGTTAAGTCTTTCTTTGGTCAGATTAATTTTCTTAGAAGGTTCATTACTGATTTTTCTAAAATTATAAAACATATGTGGGAATGATGAGTGAAAAACAAACATTCAAATGGAATGAAGTTGATAAAAAAATATTTGAAGATATTAAGGAAGTAATTGCACAAACACCTACTTTGGTAAATCCTGATTTCCAAAAAGATTTTGTTATTTACTGCTATGCTTCGAAAAATACCATGTTTGGTATCTTATTGTAAAGAAATGAAATAAATGTAGAAGCCTCAATAGATTTTATGAGTTTTCATCTCAAAAAACATGAACTTAAATATTCTTTGGCTAAGAAACAAGATTTTGTTGTAGTGAAGGTTCTTCAATAATTTAGATATTATATAATTCATTCTCATTCAGTTGTATTTGTTCCTAGTTCGACTATGAAAAGCATTCTGACTCAGCAAGAGGTCGAGATGAACAATAGAGCAATATGGGTTGCTAAAATTCAAGAATATGATTTAGAGATTAAGCCAACCAAATTAGTTAGAGGTCAAGGTTTATGCAAATTGATAGCCAGAAGTAAAGAAGAAGAACTCCCTACTATCCTATTGGTGAGCTTACAAGGCCCTTGGTTCCTAAACATGGCACACTATCTTACTTATGGAGATTGTCCCAGTCATTTATCCTTGAAGGAGAAAAGGAATCCAAAGTTATAATCAAAAAAATATGTGATATGGGGTGATGTCCTGTACAAAAAGTGATTAGATGGAACCTTTCTGAGATGTGTAGATAAAGAAAAACAATGCAAATTGTTGGAAGTTTTTCATAATGAAGCTTGTGGTGGACATTTCTCTTCATTGGTCACAGCTTTCAAAATCCTTAAAAATTATTATTATTGGCTAGGTATGTTCAAAGATGCATATAAATGGGTAGTTAACTGTGAAAAATGTAAATTGTTCTCATGAAGACCACAACTTGCAACATTACCTCTGAGACCTGTCATTATTGAAGAAACTTTCAAATAGTGGGGATTAGACTTTGTTGGTCCTCTTTCACCTCCTATTGCTGGTCATACACACATTCTAATAGCAACTTATTATTTTACGAAATGAGTTGAAGTGATCCCTGTGAAGAGAACTACTTCAGAAGTGGTACGTGATTTTCTCAAAGAAAATATATTGGTACATTTTGGTGTTTCTCAGAAGGTTGTGGCAGATAACACTACTAGTTTTTCTTCAATGGAGCTTACTTCATTCTACTATGAACATAGTATCTCTCTTTCTCACTCATCAGATTATTACCCTCAAGGAAATGGACAAGCAGAGTATAGTAATAAAAATTTGATAGCCATCATGAATAAATTGGTGAGTGATAACCCAAAAGATTGGAATAAGAGACTATACAAAGCACTTTGGGCTGACAGGGTAACCCCAAAAAAAGCAATAAGAATGGCACTGTTTGAGCTAGTTTACAGAATAGAAGCACAACTATCATTACCTCTAGAATTATCTACAACGAGATTACAAAATTTTATTAAAGATTAATAATTTGAAGACTCTTTAGAGAAAATAGTTATGTAGTTAACTAAGATTTAAGAGGAGAGGAATGAACTGGTTGATCATATTACTACTCATCAAACCAAAGTTAAAAATATTTTTGACTAGAAAACTAGACCCAAAAAGTTCATGGAAGGAGATGAAGTATTACTATGAGATAGAAGGAGAGAACCTAAAGGAGCACATGGTAAATTTGATTCACTTTGGAAAGGACCTTTCAAAATTCATTAAGTACTTGGTCCTAATTCTTTTAAATTGGAATATTTGGATGGAGCTATTTTACTCCTATCCTATAATGGATAGGATCTCAAGTTGTACCAACTATGAAATAGGTATACCCTATTTTGTACATAACCTTTTCTTTTCTTGTTGTGTTTTGTGTTTTCCTTTCCAATTTTTAGTTTGTCTTTATCCTTTTCTTTCATTTTTGTTTCCCGGTCTGTGTAAGCAAAGTTTTTGAGTTCTTTGTATTTTACCATAAAATACAGTCCCCAATTAGAGCCAATGTTAGGTTTTGAGTTGCCTTTATTTAATTTTTCATGAATTTTTCCATGAAAGAAGTTCACCCACCTATCATTTCCTGTGTGTGAAATTTCTAAAAGAATTGAACCTTTGAACTTGAACCTTTCTTAGAGTTCAACAAGTTCAATGAGTTCAATGGTTGAATAGGTTCAATATTTATCAAAAGTGAACTATTTGTCCCTTTGTGTATTTTAATTATGACATTGAACCTTCTGGTTGAAATTGAACCCTTTTTTCAAAGATCAAAAGTTCAATGGTTCAAAAGTTCACTAGTTCAAGAATTCAATACTTGATGTTTTGTAAAAAGTCATGTTCATTTAGTTCTCTTATCTAAATTAATAAATCACTTGAACTTACCACTTGAACCTATTGCTTGAACCTACATAGAAAAGTTCAATGGTTCAATGTTTCTCAAAATGCACTATTCCTTTGTATTTCAATTATGTCTTTGAACTTTATGGTTGAACTTGAACCCTTCTTCAGAGCTCAAAAGTTCAATGATTCAGTATCTTAAATTTTGAACAGTTTAACGGTTCTAAGTTTCAAAGTCCAAAGTTTTTGGAAAGATCATGTGACTATTGGTCAGTTTTTGTGGTTCATTTCATATCATTAAACCCTAAAGTTAAACCATATTTTTGAAAGTTCAATGTTTCAATGGCTATACTCTTATCTTCCCCTGAGGATTTCTCTAAGTTAAAATTAACGAGAGATTTAGAGGAAAATATATCTAAAACTCACTATAAAGTGGAAAATTTTGAATTTTCATGAGGTTACAGATAATCATTACTCATCAAAATCATGTGTAAAATATGCTTGACATTAATACATATGTTAGAATGCGTGTTTTATCAAGCATGTTTAGCACGTATTTTCATAATTTAATCATTTGATCTAGTTAATATCTACATAGAGAGAAAAAAATTCAAATTTAGGAAACAAGCATACTGGGTGATACAAAGGATAACAACACAGGTGGTATAAGATATTTGATTTCTTGAATTCATAGTGATTTTAGATAAATTTAAGGTGAGTTTCACTCTTACTGTAAGCTGGTTCCTTTACTTGGTTGGAAAGAAGGAGCCTTTTGAGTTTGTAGCATTTTTAAAAGAAATTCAAAACTTTCTCTTTTCATTATATTCTTTGACCTGTAGCCATGAAATCTACTTGTCTTGATTATGAGCATGGCCCTAGTCTCATATGTTATCTGCGTAAAATTGGGGATACTTCTATGGTCCAATATGATTTGGAAGATTTTAAGGAAAGGGCTAGAAATCCTATGATGTAGAAAATAGTAGAAAGTGGTTTGGTTAAAGCTGTGGCATTACCCATGGCTATACAATGCCTTGAATTAGTCCTTGAATGTAGGGATAGATATGAACCTCAAAATAGGTGCATCAGGGTTGTAGATGGTAATGTTGTACTATATATTAATAGACAAACCCTAATGTCTATAATGAGAATTCCTCCCAAGGAATCATACTCTGACCTCAGTATTTCTTCTTCATATGGTTATTTATCATTAAAGAAATCAATTTAAAAAAGCGAGATTTCTAGGAATTGGCTTTTGAAATTCCAAAAAGGAGGTTCAAGACTGCCCAAGAGATTAGCAAGAAATCATATGATTCTAGAAGTGCAAGATATCATGGTATTACTACATAGATTGAAAGGGAATGCTCATGCATACTATTGGGAAGACTGGATGTACTTCTTCATGCATTTAATTAATATTTATGGTAGTTTCTTCATTGAATTTTCAAATTTCACTTATATTATAGTTTGAGATTTTGATGGTGAACCCTTGAGGTTACCCATATATGTTCTTGACTGATTTGTACTAATAGAAGTCTGTAGGCAATTAGCGTATGTAGATAAAAAATTTCCAATGAAGAATAAATATGGTATATCTTTTCCTATTGATCTTAAATTTTATTCATGCAAAATAAAATTTGATGCTTTGAATTTAGAATTGGAGTTTAACAAATTCAATTTTTAGTCCTTCATAGCCAGATCCCAATTTGACAACAAAGGTTTCGTCAGGGATAATTTGGATTTTGGAGCAGGGTTTTCACATATTCCCCAATTGGAAGATTATTGGGAGGGTTGCTCAGATGAATTTGAAGTCAGAAGAAGACTATGGTCTAGGTTTTTCCTAGGGTAGATAATTACCCTTAAATTAAACATAGACATTTCTAGAATTGTTGACAATGATGAATAGGTGACTGATCCACAATTTGAGAAAATAAAACAATTACCTATTCCAAAAATTGACTGGTATAAAAGTGAATAAGATAGAATTGAGGTCAAGACCATTCTAGTAAAAAGGAGAACTGAAAAATGGCTTAGAGAGAAAAAATTGGGGGGAGCTCAAAACATAATCTCCCAAAAATGTACAACAATAATTGAATCTCCATTCCTAATAAGCTTATCTAACCAAACTATTGTTATCTGTGATGCAGGTACTTCCAAGTCAAAAATTGGAAGGACCCTATCATCAAAGAATCTGAGAAGGCCCTTGTAACACCTTGCCTCCTTGTGCCATTAGCTCAAGGACTCAAAGCAAGAAGAAGAATCAAATTTTTGAAAAAATGATTGTGGATTTGAATTTTGTAGAGGATTCAAGAGAAGTCAAAGGTGATAAATAATCTAATTCACCAATGGCTAAAGAGATTATTATAGATCAACAGATAGTGATTCCTTATAATTTTATTAAATTGATGATTATTTCAACTGTACCTTCTGATCAACTGAATCTTGATAGAGAAGCCTCAACTTTTTCACCTAAATGGATAGAAAGTTCAATTATTCATAAAAGGAAAGTAATTCCATTTTCTTTATCCTTGGAAGATATGGTGATCGTGTGTTTAGGGAAAGCTCCAAAATCTAAAAAGTTAAAAATGACATCTAGGGTAGATGTTGACCCAAACATAGGGAACTAGAATGTAGAAATTACTTGGCCAAAAACCAATGAAGAAGTTCAAGATCCTACTATTCAGGATTTTATAGTTGAAAAGATAGACCTTGGGACTACATCACATGCCACTGATGTGCATCATCTAGAAGCATCTATTAAAGTTTAGTTAGTAGAAATTGGAAGGATGAAAAGAGAGTTGAAATAGATTGTGTGGTCAATGGTAGAGTATATTGATGCCATTCATAGTCCTAATCCATAACTAATTTCCTAAATGCCCATGTCTTTTGATCTAAAATATCCTTTGAATCAAAGGATGATGGATTAGATACATAAAGGCAAAATGATTACAAGAGTATTTGATAGTTGGTTAGACGTCATCATTCTGAAAGGTACATAATACATTCATAAATTGAAGAATGTATATGATCTGACCAAAATCATTGTTGAAGATTTGAAGACTCAGAATGTTTTTTGGATAAAAGAGGAAGGAAAATGGATGAGCGTGATGAATAAAATTGACAAAGTGCAAAAATATGGGATAACAAAGTTTTTGTCAAAAAAGAACTTGATAGGATTGGATGAAGATATATTACATGCAAGTAAGAAAAATGTTGAATGGAAAAATTCAGTATCCAGACAAGGATGATTGGAAATCACAAAAATGATCAAAGAAATAACTGAATTTATTTAGTCATTATAGCATGATCTATAGAGAATTGATATCAATTACATAAAAGATAATGGAAAACTAGAGAAGGACATCAATGTTATGATTTAGTCCTTTAGGGAAAAGATTAACTTCATTAAATAAGTGACAACTTATCAACTAAAAACCTCTCTTAGATTTCAAAGGTAGAGTTACTTCTTTGGTGCTGTATTGACATACTTCTAGAGCACATAGAAAAAATGGGAAAAAATCAGAGGGAAGAAAACATCTAGAAGGCAAGGATAAAACACATCAGCATTCCCAATCCTTCTAAAATTTAGGAATTTGTTACAGTATTTCAGGAATGGAAAGCTCAACGTGTCTACCCCACCACAAAAAGAACAAATCTAGAGATCCTAGTCCGTCACTTTAAAAATGATTTTACTTACATAGTCTCTTTTATTCAGTTATTCAATTACTTTTCTATTTGAAACTTGATCTTTATTGAATTTGTAAAAACTAAATCCCCTATGGGTCAGAGTTACTTTAACTTTGGTTTATTTTAAATGATGGATGAGTTAAGGCAACCATATATATTTTTGATTGTAAAAATATGTGGAGATAAGAAGAAAAAGAGAAAAAAAGAGAGAGTTGGAAATTTTAGAATTGAACCATTGTTTTTACAACTATATGTGATGTTTGTAGAATTGAACCATTGTTTTTACAACTATATGTGATGTTTGTTTGAAACATTTTTCATCTGTGAATGAAAATGAGAATTAATTACTGAGTACTTAGATCTATGAGTTTGAGTATTTGAAAGTGGGTTTTTTGTGTGAAATCTTCATATAGTAATTATTTTTCCATCAGACAATCTATTATGTGTTTTTTATCATTAACTGGTTCAACAAATATACATTTATCTATTTAATCATTATTGAAAATAGAATTTGTGTACTCTGTTACCTATCATTGATATAAAATCTCATATTCATAACATAATGATGTATGGATATTAGTTTGCCTTTAAACACTTTATGGTTAAAAGTGTATCTAAATATTTAAATTAATTGAAAATCTTAAAAGAAGCTATACCTTAATTTAGAGGGGAAATAATCTTGATAGTTCACCCATTTGTTGTTTAACTTATTTGTTCTTGAGAGTAGGGTATGGAGTTAAAATAAAATATCTTTATATAACGACAAATATGTTAGCCAACACCCATGAAGGAAAAATCATCCAAAAACTACAAATACATTAGTATATTTAGACTCATATCAAGATTATGACCTTAAGTAATTGTGTTATTTTTATCCCTGACAATTGTTATACACAAATTTTCTATCATAATGATAAACAAATAGGGAGAAAGAGGATTTCCTTGATGAAATGCTCTAGAGGCACCAAAGGATATGGTAGGAATCCCATTGACAAGAACTAATTAAAAAATAATTAAAATAATAACACCAATATAATTATCATACCACTTATTATTGTTTTTTCATCAAATTTCTTATTCTAGCAAGATCTATATGGAAAAATATGATAACTAGTAATATAGTCTAACAATTTGTTGAGGGAATATACTAAACATGAAATTCCTTTTCCATCACTATATAGTTGAGTTTTTCTCCTTAAATATTTTTATAATGAAATATATGCAATAATCTAGAGATCCATACTTTTATTCAAAAGAAAGTCCTAGTGATGTGTTAGATGTATTAGTTGAGATATGGAAAGGTAATTTATAATATTGACATCATATAACTACTGTTCTTACTAGTAAAATTTTAGTGGATTATTTTCAGGCATCAATGCACTCAATGTTGGTTTTTTTATAAAAAAAATAAAGGTGTTTTTATTTTACTAAAATATTTGATAAATCTATGATAATAACTGGTATTGGTGTTACAAGGTTTTTTATTACTTCCATAGTAGAAAGGTCTAATTTTATCCCTAATAGTAAGATATGATGTCACATTAAAATTCTCTATGTCAAAATCATGTAGAATTTTTAGTGACATCAAGATAAGATTTCATCTTGACAAAGATGGATAACATTCTATACATTATTTTTAGATTCTTCATTATAATCTACTTAGACCATAAATTCATCTATATATATTTCTCCATATTCATGTGATAGATTATACAATTATATCATGATCAACATTTGAAAGGTGTTAGGATCATTTCCCATCTCAAATAGAATGACTAAGTATTCATAGGTTCCCCACAAGTATGTAAAAGTGGTATTGTCTTAGTCCTTGAGTGTATATATAATTTGGGATATCCACTAAAACCATCAAATAAATATAGGTAATTATTTATGAAAATCTTTAAAATAACATAGTAAATACATGGAAGAGGGAAGTGACACTTCCTAGTGGAAGCATTTAAATATCTGTATTATATTAAAATGTGTCTTTTTTCACCCATTTTAGGGACAATGAAGATGGATGACACCCGCTAGCTATTAGAAATGGAATAGATAAATACTAAATCCAAGAGGTTACATAATTTAATTTTCACTATTTCTTAAACAATCGGGTTCATCCATATTTGTGGTTGGTAGATGGGTTTGCATTCCTCTTTGATGTAATTCCTCTCATATCATGGTAGTTTTGCATTTTCTTAGAATATTTATTAATAGTTTTATTATTATAGATTTAGTTTTTTGTTGATATTGAGAAGTCACCTTGGAATTATTTCTACTATTTTGGATAGTGACATTATAGACTAAATGCTACGTAATGGGATTATGAGGCTAAAATGGTGTGGTAATAGCTGGTAGATTGACAATATGTATCATAAGATCCAAGTATGACTTAATTGGAAATATATTTTTCAAGTGTAAATTATATGAATTGTAAAATGTTATTTGCATGTGGGTCATCTCCATTAGTGTTTTGCACAATGTCAAAGATGAATGTGTCCTTGTATTTTTATTTTAAGGATAGGAACTATTTAATATTAAGTTTTTTTTTAAAGGAAGTTTGATCATTATCTACAATTTATAGGTAATTATGTTTTTCTGTTGTGATTTAAAATTGGGTTGGGGTATAATAACATATTTTTTTAAGTGTTTACATTTGAGATAATAATATATACTAACCCATAGTTGATGAATGCATCTAATGTAGATAAAAATGGTCTACCTTGGATAATATCATATCCTTATAAATTGAATTTTTGAAAAAATATCATGAATTTTTTTTGGTATTCACATGAATCAACTATGATGAAAAGGTCTTCAATAACCTCTTCAGTTTTAACAGTCAAATTTTTTTCTATTTGTAGCATAATAGGGGTATTGAAGTATTTTGAGACCAAGCTTCTCCATGGTTAATTTGGTCACAAAATTAATGGCTAACCATATGTATATTAGAGTGTTTGGGATGAGTGTAAAATTAATGTGGACATTAATAAAAAATCTACTTGGGTGAAATTTTTTGGGTGGGATAATATTTACCAATATGATATCCACAATGCATCTAACTACTTGGATTGTCTTTGGATATTTCCTCTTCTATACATGCTTCTTAAGGTATAGTTACCAAAAAAACTTGATGTATATGGAGATGTATTTTATTTATTCAAATAATATAATTTTGACATAGATATTCTTATGTTGTCCCACAAGGTCAAACCCAAGTTCCATTATTTTTTTCAAACATTCAATCTTTCTATAAAATGAAGATTGTTAATCACTTCTTGACGAGTGGGTATGATTGAATCAAGAGTGGGGATATTATTTTTTAGTTTTTATTTATATATAATGTTAGGAATTTATAGGAGATTATGCTCTTATGAGTGTGGTGTGATTTGGGATAATTTTTTAATAACAAATTCGTACATCATCTACCTTAAAAAAACATGCTAAGCATGTTATTATTTACATATTATATGTCGATTGAACTAAATTATTTTTGAGGTTGGGTAAGAAATCAGGGATCTATAATTGGTATTCAAGTAATATTTTTGGGCATAATATCTTGTTTTTTTGTTGTAATTATGGTTGTTGGAATCCAAGATTTTGGTTAAATCAAGGCTAATTTAATTTCCATGATTATTTACATATATTGGAAGGTAGTAACCACTTATTATCACTTATTTATGTCTTTCATGGATGGTTTTTAAACTTCCACCAATTAAAATAATGATGCATATTTTTTGGGGGACAATTATAAATTTAGGGTGGAGTATGGAAAATTTTATTCCAAGTAGTGGGAGCAAAAATTATCATGAGGAGCATATGAAAACTATGAATTAAATAATGGAGAGGTTGATGACATACTTGAATAATTTATCCTTTGTCACCATAGTTATCATAAGGCCATATAATATATTAGATCCATATCTAGTCTATTTTTATGAATTTATATTTCATATGTATCATCATAAGTTACTTTTCACCTCTACATAATCACTTTGGCATCTACAATTCACTTTCTTCATGTGGCATTCAATATACTATAAATAACTAGAGGTTATCCTAATTATTCTTATTTCATTCATGAATGCAATGTTTATACTTATGTTTCCATATGATTTCTAATGCCATAATTAATATATTATATAAAATTTATAACTTCCATCCATGAGACTCCATTGGTAGATTTAGATGATGATGATGATGATGATGATGGTAATGTACTATTACTTTGGGTCTTTTTCATCATAGACCTTGAATTTTTCTATAAGCAAGGGGGATATTAGAAAATGACATCTATGATACATATTTACTACCCATGATATGTATAGATTCTAAACATTCCTCATTAATTACATTTAAATATATCAGTTTGATAGATTTAGTAACTAGCTTGTTTCGTGTAAACATTTGTAGTCTAAACAATAGTATTTCTATGTCGTCTTCAACTAGATCATATTATCTTTGAGACATTTAAACTATGCCATCTCTTATAAACTATTTTTACTATAAAATAATATTATAACTGTAGATTAATGTATCCTTCATATCCTTCCAATTAGTGACTACATTTTTTCCAAGTCTCCTAAACCATTGTGGGGTTACATCCTTAAGAGTGAATATAAATTATTTCAGCCTTTTGGTACACCGATTGAAATTTTAACTATTGCACACAATGTCAAACTCAAAATGGAATGAGTTAAATTACTTTTTTACAATTATACAAAGTGGAGAGGGGAATGTTATTCATAGATGCATTAGTGATAGGGGTGTTGACTAGAAATTCAATTTTTTTGGTTTTATTAACTAAAGGTTCTCATTTAAGGTATTATATTATTCATCATATTGTTTGTATATTAGTTATTTTTTCAATCCTCTCTTTGTATTCATGTAAATAGTTCTAGATGAAGGTGATTAGTGAATGATGGTCTTAGGTTTTTTAGGAGAAAATAAATTCTTCTAGCTAAGGTAATCGAATGGATTATTATTCAACTTATTTTAGGAATTAAAAAATGTGTCATGTTTTACACTAAAATTAATTGGGAATTAAAATTAACTCCATTTATAAATGTAAACTAATGAAATATTATATATTATGAGATATAAGATAGAATTTAGTAAAATACATAGATATACATGTATTTAAAAAATTTAAATTTCTAAAAATATGAACTAGGGTTATGGTTAAAGAAATTCCCTTGAACTTGATTTATTTTATATTGTTTTAACTTTACATAGAATATGACTCTATGAAAATACCTTATAACACATATGCATTATAAAATAATGGCTCACAGTTTGTTGGGACAAGTTTGTAATAGGTACATAGGAGGGTAATGTATTTTTGTCAATTATTGGAAATGTTTTATGTCAAAATATGTGTTGGATATAAAAATATGAGTTTGTTAACTTGTGTCTATATGAGATCTAGTTTTTTATGGAGCTTGATTTAATGTAAAAAATACATATAAAATTAAAACCTTAGTTTATAACATCACATAAAAAATACCAAATCCACAACCCTGAAAAATAGAATAAGTGGGAATGACCAAGCTATCCTTAGAAAAACCCTTTGTTGACTGAGTGTTTTTTACATAGCCCAAAGGGCCTCATTATTATGATGTTTTCTCTTTAGGGAGTATCATATAAATGAAATTATAAATTTTTATTAGAATTATAGATAAAAGGATTCCTTAGACATGCAATAAATAATGTTAGAGTTAGCCAAGGACTGTAAAATTATTGTAAAATCATAATAGAGATATTTACTTATAAACTATATGTTTTTGAAATTAGAAATAAAGATGTTTGTAAGTGATTTCTAATTCAATTCAAGTGATAGACTTGATGTGATGTTATATATGTGTATTTAGAATGTTTATAATAACCTAACTACTAATATTCATGTAAAATTCATTAAGAGGAATGTTCTTTTTAAAATATATACATTAGAGCATGGGAGATACATCAGCACTATTGGACATGTTCAAAACACAAACCTATTTACCTAGTGTGCACTTGTCCTAAAGGAACAAAATCTCTTTAAATAAGAGTGATAATGAATTATATGTTTAATATAGATGGATATGTATTCAATATGGCAGTGTGGATGATGTTATAAATTATTGAAATAGTTTGAATTATTTCTTAGATATTATGGTTTATCAAAATGTAAAATTTCCAAGTGGGGTAAAGGTGTTAAGAAAAAGATTTTTCAAGAATTTATTGGCTAAATTTAAGTGACTAAATATTCACCATTTATTATATTGATGCATAAAATTACTAGAGTAAATGAAATGTAAAACTTGGTTATGTATACACATTTTGTCCTTGTCATGGCTATGTGTATGCCACCTTTTTAAAGAATGTGAATAAGTAGCTAAACATGTCATGAATTAAGAGTGATAAATTCTAAATTTTATTAATAATTGAAGATGATTTAGTTGTAATTTTTTTTTTCTAATCTTCATAGAGCAATCTATAGTTATTGCAAAGATAGGAACCAACAAAATGGTTTTATAAAGTGAAACCAATATGTGGAGTGTTACTAATATAAAATGTGGCTCACATTATGAACTAAAAAGAAGAGTAGGGAAATAGTACATGGCTCACTAAAGTGAAACCAAAACATAGAATGTCACTAAGCTAAAAAATAGTCCAAATTTAATATATGAATCACACTGCTATAATGGGATTGAGATTCAAACTATAAATTTTTGAAACTTTGAAGCTTAGAAATGAGAATTATACATTTTATAAAGTAATACCTTGGACATGAGTGAATATGATGCACCTAATGATTTCCAGAATACCAATTTGATCTCTTTAATTTTTTTTAAAAACATATAATTTTTTTCACAAAAGTATATTTGTGCTTGAGTAGATATAAGAGTGGAGTGCATAAGCATGCCTTAGGGCACCATAATATGAAAATTCTAACTTTTTTCATTTTTTATCTAAAGTTTCTTGGTTTTCATTGTCACCTTCATTATCCAAAGGGCTTTCTTCTCACTTATAATAAAAACTCATTGAAGTTGAACTAGATTTTATAGTATTGACATATCTCTCAATCTAAATTTGGTGTACTAGTTTACACATAGGTTTTTGAGTTATCATACCCTCATCCAATTTGTAAGATTTCAACCCTAGCCAATGTTGATTAATTTAATGAGCACACTCTTCTAATTTTGTGTTACTACTCCACCTCCCTTTTTATTACAATATATTTGTTTCCTTATCATTTATTTGGAAATAAATCAAAACACATATTATTTAAATGTTTGAAAAACATTTTCAAAATTTTGTCAAGCATAGAGAATAAATATTTCTAAAAATGGCACAAAAGTAAAATCATAGTGGGGTCCCTTATGGCCCTATTTATGAGGATGAAAACTTTTATGATAGACAAGATAATCCCATAGTCTTTGATGATATTCCCACAAATTTAGGGTCTAAGGAGGATTATCTTTAATAAAAACCCCAAGAAGATAAGGATAAATCCCTCCTAATATTGATTGAATTTAATGCTAGGTTACCCTCAGAATTTCCTCTAGAGAAGTTACACACCTTGGTTAGAGAAGGAGATAAACAATGAGAACAATCCATCGCACACATTGAAAAATCAAACATGTCTTCTTCTAGCATATAAAAGGGAAGAATTATAGAATCAAAACCCATATATCAATATCTTGTCACCAAGATTAAAAAGATAAGTCAATGATATGTAGACAAAATTATCATAGACTTAACTATCTCTTTGGTTTCCACTTCAATCCGTAATGATGCTTCCAAAGAATAAGGGAATGTGGTTAAAATAACACAATAAAGTTTAGTTGAGAACACAAAAATGATGGATCAAGTGTCTCAAATGAAAAACCTAAGGCATATGAGGTGTTACAATATGCTTTGCTAGACATGGAGCACACTTTTTTAATCATCTAAAGCCTCTTATCCCTTTGCAGATGCAAGGACCAAAACATTAGGTGCATATTAACAAGATTATTAAAAATAATTGTGTTAGTTATTCACAACTAAGACATACTTTGGTGAAAATACCAAAGACTCACCAAAATTTAAAAACCACTTATAACTCAAGGTGACCAATTCCTAGGAATGTTTATCAACCTAAGAATTAATAGCACACCTACTCGACTCAAGGAGTAAATAAGAACAAAGTCATAGATCATAGGGTGTACATCCCTAACAAGACCATGAAATATGGGTCCTTACCACCCTAATATAATTATATTCCACCCATGACTGTACCGAGCATGCAAGAGTAGAATTCTATGAAAGAGATTATGTCATGGTTGGAGACAGGTAACATAGTCAAGAAGTACAAATTAGATGATCTATGTCCATATCCATTTTATTTGAGTATTCTCTAAGTCCCCTTTCTACCTCATTTTGAGGCACCCAATTTTGATAAATACAAAGGAAAGGGTGATCCTCATGAACACATTTAGGTATTATTTGTGTTATGCCAAGAAGTAGCATATAGTAGCATTTATTTTCTTTATTTTTTCCATGAAATTTAGTAGGACAAGATTTAGATTGGGTACTTAAGTCACCTAAGGGATTAGTGGTGGATTGAAATGATTTATCTAAAAAGTTCATCAACCATTTATCATATAACATTGATCATGAATTTACCATTGTTGACTTGTGCAAAGCCAAACAACATGATGGAGAAAGATTTGCAACATACCTACAATGATGGAGAGCATTAGCTGGAAGCTTTTGACATAATTTTCCAAAAAAATAGTTGGTAGAAATTTTTCATAGAGTTTACACCCTAAGGTAGTGCACCATATATGACTTGCCTGTAAAAACACTTTTGAAGAAATCATAGACAAGGGTGTGCAGATTGAGAAGGATCTTATTACCAAGGGCATTTTCAAGATTGACACCTAGGGTCAAACATTAAATTGAACCCAATCTTTGACTCAAATGGTTATGCAAGATAAAACTAAAGGTTTCAATAAGAACAAAAACATGGTAGGGAATAAAGTCACTAAAATGAGACACATACAAATGATGTAGGCTCTACCAACTCCAAATGTACAATTGGTTCCCCCTAATCCACTATCTAATTTGAAAAGAGTTAATCCTCAAAGGACATTTTACAATAAATTCAAAGTATTTAGAAAATCAGGGGAGCCTACTAAGGTAGTGTTTTAGAAGCTCATGGTAGTTAAACCTGATTGCATGGCCTATACCAAGGCCATTTATTACAAATCAACCAAATACAGATTGGTATAAAGAAAATGAATTTTGAAACTTTCATCATGTTGTTGGTCATGGTACTTATTGTTGTATCCAATTATGAAACATTATTGAAGATTTGATAGAGTGATGAAGTTGATATTAAACTAGTTCCACAAGAAACTAATTAAGATATGGGAATTTACAAGGATCCATTTCCTCAACATAATCAATAATAGCTAAGGAAAAATCAAAACCAAAGACAAAATCAAAGGTAAAATTAGATTCAAGGTCAAAATTGTAACCAACATGATCATAATTAGGATCATAATACCCATGTGAATAATTTGGGTTATAACATCATGCCTTATTATTATAACAACACCATGGGATTCATTTATGTAACCCACATTTCCACTTTCACCATCACGACCCATGAGCCATCTTATACTTTACAAGTTTGAAACCCATTATTATATGGTCGACACCTTCTCCCTCTAGTAACTTTATGTCAAGTGCACAAAATTTTGTTGTGCCTCTATTTTCATGGGTTACTATTTCTAGACCCCATCCTTTGATTATAATGGCTCCTTATCACCTCTAAACTGATCCAATGCAACTAGACACCCACAAGTCACCCTCTAAGGCCCTTTTCCTTTATCTACTAATTATAATGGCTCCTTTCCACCTATAGATTGTTAAATCACAATTAGACACCCATGAGTTACCCTTCATGGCCCTTTTCCCTCTTCTTCCACTGAACCTAACATGAATATTGTGCCATCAAATCCAAAGGTGAACATTATGTCAATGAAGGCCAAACCATCTTGTCCAACCATTGAAAAACATTATAGTCGATCAGAACAACTAAGTAAAACCCCTATACAAATTTCTTTTTTAGATATTTTGTGTAAATATAAAGTCCATAGAACTATTTTGAACAACCTTTTATAATAATCCACTATTCCCAATGATATTAATCCTAAACAATTATAAACACTAGTAGGATATTTGCCTTCATTTTGATATATCATGTTTGATAAAAAAGACATGCCCACTCTTGGTCAAAGCCATAACAACCCTTTATATATTGAGGTCATCATTGAAAACCATAATATAAAGTGGGTTCTTATAGACAATGGTTTAGGGATAAACATAGTGTCCCTCAAATTGTTACATATATTAAGCTACACTATAAAGGACATTAAACCAGAGACAATCACCATAAAGGTTGATAACACTATGATGGAGTCTTCTACTACTATTTGGTTTAGAATCATTATTGCATCTATTTCCCATCACACTTTATTACATATTGTGGACATTGAGCTATTGTATAACATAATTCTTGGTCATCCTTGGATCCATGAATTACATGTCATTCCATTCACCTTGCATTAGTTCCTTATGTTTCTCCATGACAAGATCAAGGTTATTAGTCCCTTTGATCTATAGCCTCATCAGTATTGCAAACATCTAGAAAATGAGTTCTGTAATTATAACTATTACCTTGATTCTCAATTCATCATAAAGAAGAGCAAGGAAATAGTTTTGCATCCACTAAAATCCAATTATATCAACCCAAGTGATATTTTTTCCACCTTAACTGATTCATTTCTCACAAATCTTAAAAAACAAGTTGTTATAGAATATGTAGCCATTTCCACGTATTGCCTTAAGGATGTCTTCCATGTTGCTAAGCTGGTGAAGTCTCCCAAAACATTTGGTAAAACCAAACCATCCAAAATACCTAATAGACCCAACTTGATTTGGAAATGAAAAAAAGGAAATGTAGAAATAAACAATGGTATTTGTATTTGTTATTTCCCCAAATTAGGATCAAGAGGCTTTCACTAAAGGAGACTAGTTATTTTATGATGACATTACTGACTGCTTTTAGAATCCAAAGTATTGTATACCTAATCAAATCATGAATACCATTGATTATAAAAGAATATGATTTGGCCCATGAGCATATGGCATCATGGAACCTTTAACAGATGGAGTTCCTATTTTGAATTGTGGTCTTGGACTTATATTGCTTAGGGGTGACCTCATGACTTTTGATAGTGATTATTCTAAATCACTAGTGATGAGATTCTTAGTAGTGACATAACATCCCATTATAACCTTTTCAAAGAGCTTTCTGACATGGGCCTAGTTTATTCAAATTATATTATGACCATAACACCCCATTATTCCCTATGCCTTTCCATCCCAAACTCATTGATTGGGACCAACAAGATTTGATCATTCATCTTGATGAATTTTAGAATGAAGAATATATTGATGAATGATGGGCCTCAAATATGGATTGCCAATTGGTGATCATAAGCAAGGCTTTGAATTTTATCTAGATAATTTTACATACTTTGGGGACGAGGCAAAGTTTATTGGTCATGGAGAACATAAAACATCGAGATCTTCAAGTGAAAACATCTTTGAGACACTCATTGATTAGGGAAAAAGTAAAGAAAAAGACAAGCCCTTGAGTAAAAACCTATTTTAGGTACTCTCAAATGGAAATTTTTTCTTGTCCCTAAATGATTTTTAATGTCCATTAAGTCCTAGTTCTATTGCTAATACTATAATCACATGAAAAAAACAAGTCTTTGAGCATCTTACTCTTGATTTTCCTAAGATTTTTGATAAAATGACATTACTTGAGATGGCAGACTATGATTTGTCACATTACCTAAAGTTTTAGGAGGAATAAAAAGAAACTATAGCAAAAGAAGTTGAACATGATCTCACTTTACCTTCAATGATAGAGGATGGTTCCACACCCTTTATAGAAAACACTACATAAGTGACCCTGAGAACATATGAGGATCACAAAATTATTTACCTTGGAGCTTCCCTTACTATAGTAGAATGATGACACATTATATCCATTTTGAAGGATTTTATTGAAATATTTGCATGGGCATACTCCAACATGCCAAGCTTAGACCCTGATTTGGTTATGTATCAATTTGTTGTTCATCCAAATGCTAAGCTAGTCAAGTAGAAATTAAGGAAGATTGCATCCATGAATTTGTCTTTTGGTAAAATTAGAACTAAGAAGCTATTAGGAGAAGGTTTTATTAGACCATTGGACTACTCTGAATGGATATTAAATATAGTTCCAATCAACAAAAAACCAATGGATATATGTCTTTGTACTGATTTTAGGGATAACAACAAAGCATGCCCTAAAGATGATTTTCTTCTACCTAACATCAACATGATTATTGATACTACTTCTAGGTATGAGATGTTGTCCCTCATGGATGTATTTTATGGATATAATTAGATCAAGCTAGCCTAAAAAGAATAGCAGAAGAGTGCATTCATCATGTCATGGGGAATATTCTATTATCAATTTACGTTATTTGGCTTGAAGAATGTTGGATCCACGTATTAGCATTCCATAACTATCATCTTCCATGACATGATGAACGATACTATAGAGGACTATGTTGATGACATTATAGCTAAATTAATAACATGTGTTGGACATTTTGACATTCTATGAAAAATGTTTTAGATGATTCATGAATATAAACTTTGCCTGAACCCTAAAAAATATGTCTTTGTCATCACTTTGAGAAAATTCTTAGGATTTATTATATCAAAAAGAGGGATCAAAGTTAACCTTTTGAAGTTCAAGGATATTATGGAAATGCCTCTACCTTCATATCCTAAATAGATCTGAAGCCTACAAGGAAAAATTTAGTCTATATGTAGGTTCATTTCTCAACTGGTAGATAAGTGCCATCTATTTATAAATATCTTAAAGAAAAGGGTCACATTTCAATGGGATGAATATTGTCAATTAATATTTGTAAAGATCAAGACCTATTTGGCCAACTCACAAGTTTTTAGACCACCAACACCTCAATATCCACTTCTTTACATATCTGCAACCTAGCATGTACTGGGGGTACTTTTGGCCCTACATGATGATCAAGGTAACGAACATGCAGTCTATTATTTAAGCCACACATTATTGGCTTATGAACAAAATTATATTCCTATTGAGAAGTCATGTTTAGATATGGTTTTCTCTACCTAAAAGTGGTGACATTATATGTTGGACAATAAAATGATAGTTATCACTAAGGTGGATTCTCTAAAGTTTTTAATATTTAAATCAGTTCTCATAGACATATGGCCAAATGGGTCATGCTCTTAAGTGAGTTTCATTTTGAGTATCAAAATTAGAAATCTAACAAGGGGCAAGTTATTTCTATTCAAGTTATAGAAGCCCCTATCGTAGACACTCAACTACTCAAATTTGACTTTGTAGATGATTCTATTATGGTAATTAAATAAGAATCTTAGGAACCTAAACAATGAAAGCTATATTTTGATCACTCCTTTACATCCCATAGATCTGGATCTATCATTTTGTTGATTACATCATAAGGGGACTTGATTCCTAAAGCATTCCACATCAATTTTAATTGTACCAACAATATGGCTATGTATGAGGCACTTATTACTATACTTCATCTTGCCATACAATATGATATATAACATTTGATGGTCTATGGTGATTCCCAATTGATTATCAATAAAAACGTATATTAGTATCAAACTAGAGATGACAAGCTTTTACCTTACAATCACATTATGGATAATCTCAAGAATCATTTAAATTTTTTGTAGTTTGAACAAGTACCAAAGGCTAATAACATATCTACCTATGCAATGGTAACAATTGCATTCATGATACATGTTTATATTCATGATAAATATTATTAGTTTCTTTTTGAAAATATTCTATAGCCTACATATGTTTTTCCAAATTCAAAAATAGTATACGCCATTGCTGGTCCCAATTTCTCACTTGAACTACCTTGGTTCCAAGAATTTTATAATTATTTCATGACCATGTTTTTCCAATTGACCTATCCAATAACCACCAAAAATGTTTCCTTCATATCATATCTTTTTATACCCTCCTTGGAAACACAATTTATCAAAAAGGCTATGATGGAACACTACTTCATTGTTTATCTTTGGGAGAATCCAAGCTAGCACTTAAGGAGGTTTATGAAATAATGTGTGGGGCCCATGGAAATGGTGTATTATTAGCTAAAAATATCCTCAAAATAATTTATTATTGGTAAAAAAATGGAGATAAATGATTTCAATTATATGTGAAAGTGTGCTCCTTGTCAACAACATGGAAATTTCATACACACACCTTCTTTGATAATACAACCAATCACTACACCATAGCCATTTTCTAATTGGGATGTTGATCTCATTTGGAAAATAAACACCACACCTTTAAATTTCCACAAACATATTTTAACTACAATCTATTATTTTACTAAGTGGATCGAGGCCATTCCTCTCACTTACATTACTAAGAAGAAGATATCCAAATTCATTCATTGCCATATCATCTATTGATATAGCATCCCAACATGCATTATAGCCAATAATGGCTGATATTTTATAAACTAAGATCTAAAATACATTTATAAAATATTAAAAATAAAACACAAGAAATCCACACCATATAACACACAAAGTAATGGACAAGTTGAGGCATCAAATAAAACCATTATAGCCATTTTCAATAAGATTATCAATAATGTTGGCCATAATTGGCACCTACAATTTTTTCCAACCCTTTAAGCTTATCAAACTAGTCATTGAACACCTACATGAGCCAATCTATACTCCCTTGTTTATGGCACAAAATCTATTATCCCAATTGAGATCAAGCTACCTTCATTACAAGTATCTTTGGAGAACATTGAAGCTAACGAAGAATATAGAGTCTCAACGTTACAAGAACTATAAATTCTTGATGGTAAGCATTTGAATACCATATAAAAATTTCAATCCTATTAAAATAGATTACAAAGAAGGTAAAACAAGCACTTTCTCCCTCAAGAGTTTGATATTGGTGATTTGGTCTTGAAAGAGAACCATAAGAACACAAATACTGAACACAAGCAAAAAATGTAAGTTCTAACCTAATTTGATGGGACCATATGTTATCACAAAAAACTATGGATCATGGAAATATATATTGGCAAATCCTAATGGTGAATAAATTATATATCCCATGAATGTTGTGCACCTTAAGAGGTTCTATGGTTGATAACCATTCAAACCATTTTGTACAAGACCACTTACTTGGGGGTAACTTGTGCTGAAATATTTTATCCTACCATTATATCATAGACCATACCATGTTGGACCATATTATTTGTATTTTAACCTATCCTAAATTTTTTGTATAAGAACTACATTATTTTATTGTACTAGGTAGTTTAACCTTTAGATCATTGGTACTCTTAATCATTTATATTCCAATTTAACTCATTCTATCCCACCTTGTACCATCTTATTTTAGACCCTATTCATTATGGATCATTCTCTTCAAGAACCAAATTATTTTCAAGTATTGATCCATTATATCGTGATCATATCTTTATCCATAGACTAATTACGATCCTAATTATGACTCATAGGCATTATGGACACATTCAATGCCAGTTCTACAAAGCAATTTAGTGTGGATAGTTTTTTGTAGCTTCTTCTATAAATAAGTAAACATAGACATCTTTTTCATCTCAAGATATTTGCCTACTAGATGTTTCCTTAGGGTAATCTCATTCTATAGACTGTTCTATTCTTCTTTTGTTGTTGTTTTTTAATAATTGTTGCCTTCATGAGACCTCACTCTCATCGACTTGTGAACATGTGTCATTGTATCCAACTTAGCTATTTTTGAAGCTTCTATTATTGGATGAGCATATCCTTGATTATTTGGTTCCCTTGAACATTTTTTACCTATTTTTATCCAAAAAACACAAAAACATTAGAAAATGATCCACAAAATAACAACATTGTCTTACATATTTGTACATTTTAATTTTGATGTTTTTCCCATTTTGTAAGTAATTGTTTTATGCACTTAAGATTTTGTAATACCATTATAATTTATCCCATTGTCTTCCAATTTTACAAGGCCATATTACTATTTCCCCATTTCTTCTATAATTGATCATGTTTCTAATAATCACTTTTCTTCTGTCCCGTTTCTCGAGAGAACTACATTTAGTCTAAAGTTCATGTTAGATCTTGAGTCCATTAAACTATATAGGTAGTGTCTACTTTTATTGTACATATAGAGTCATCTTGACCATCCCCTAAATTTTCTATTCTTTCACCCATTTTTTCTTATGTGTTTTTTCCCTATCACATAGGGGCAACTTTGTGTCCTTGTTCTTGTTGCACTATTGTAGAAAGTAACACCTATACTACATGTATGAGAGAAATTATTTTCAAACCACACTAAAATTGTGACTAAATCTTGTTTGTGTGTGTTTATTTGATCTTTATTGGTGTTTTTTTCTATGGTTTATTATCTCTCCATTTATTTTTGTTTTGTTGTTTGTTTATTTTTATTCCTTTATTTATCTGCTCTTGGTACTTTGTTCTTTTGGTATTTTGTGTTTATGTTTTGTCTTATTCTTTTGTTTTGTTTTCCATGTTAATCTTGATATTAAATATGGATATTTTTTATTCATATCTTGATTTCATGTCATTAATTAAGTTGTTCTTTCTTTGATTTTTGTACATCCTTATTCCTACTTAAGTCTTGATTTTTCATATCTTGATATTAAACTAGTTTTAGTTATACTTTCTTTTTTTGTTTTTATTTCTTTTTGTTTAAATGTAAATAGTTGAAACTCTAGTTTTTATGGTTATTATCATTATCATTAGTCATAAATATTCACATCTAAACTAAATCAATGTAATTGAAATATAATGCCATTATAAGTTGCTCATACTTATGATGCATAATTTCATTTTGCTATAAAAAGCAATATGTACTTTGGATCCAAGTCTATAATTCACTGCATCTCTAAAGATCATCTCTCAAGAACACTAAGGAAACTAGGTAAAAATAGCTTATCTCTCACCCAAGTCTATACAAGATGTGCATCTCTTGTCATACATCATAAGTCTAATCAAACAATGATCTGTCTTCTTCATCCCTCATTCTATTTTTTCCTACTTTAGGGTGAACAAAATTGGATTGAGGTCCATTTAGAATATGTAGATGACACTTAGATACACAACATATCTCAAGTTAGCTCAGCCACCTTCATTCTTCTTTTCATCTCTTTCATCACTTTGTGCATCATCATATGCCTAATTTTTTATGACTACTTTAGTCATTAGACCATCACATCTATGTTGGCACTCACTTATCCTTAATCTATGAATTAGGTTATATCCTTGAGCTATGATTGCTAATTTTTCCTACAGAGGCAAAAAATTTGAACTAGTCACAAATCTAAATCTACCTTACTGGGCACAAACATTTATCAATGAGCAAGATCAGCCCTACAAGGACAAAATTACTTTATCCACCGATCAAATATGCTCTACTAAAACACATTATTATTTCCTCTCTTTAGAGAAATTATACTATTTATTCTAATTCCAAGATTTGTGGACTTTTGACCTCATTTTGGTAACGTTTTAGTGTGCAAATAATCTTGGGATTGATCATTCCCTAAGTGTGAAACTTGCACGTTATATTTGAGTGTGCTTAAAGTTTGTCATTTATATTTTTCAATTGTATCATTGCACTTCCCCTATCCTTTGGGCCTATTATATTATAATTATATTTTTATCATTGATGGAATCAACATGTGAAAGCATTAGCTTAATATGGATTTAATATCATCTATCAATTAATCTCACCTTCTCTCTCTTTTTGAGAGTATATTATTCTCTTTCAACCCTATTTATCTTCTTGAGGGGGCATCATGGGTCATTTCCTTCCAACTTGTTCATAACAAATCTTTTATTTTAAAAGAAGTTGATTCACCTAAATGTGTCACTACACCTTCTCAAATAGTGTTAAAATATAGACATCCAATTCCTAATACCATTATGTTAAAATTTTCAATCTTACTTTACATTTGTGAAAATGCACAAATTGGGCAAAAATCACATAAACACGTTAAATTGTTTGAGCTTATGGTATACAAGTGATGATTTAGGATAATCTATCCCTAAATGAGGAAATTAATTTTATGTGATTATTAACTTTTATTAAATCATTTTGAGTCAAAATGATAAAAAACATAATTTGATGTATTGGACCACTAAATTCTTCTAATTCAAAAATAGACATGTGCATTTGTTATTTTATGTCGACAACATCCCAAATGGGATATTGGTCCATACTAAACTAAAATCACCTTGTAATTCCTATCTATTCAAATTATGACTCTATAATATGATGCTCTGACCATTTTGATTAAGTGAGCACCTAATTTCCAAAGAATTGCTTAAATATTGATTAATCTTGTTTAGGCAAACTAAACCAAATTATGATCTTAAGTAAGAATTCCATGAAAGTTATTGAATATTTACTTATTAGAAATTTATTCTTATTATCTACATCTTCAAATGACATCATTTTTGGGGTGGCACACATAATCCATTAATGCAAAAAATATCAGTACAATGACCTCCCATGCCTCTTTAATGCCCCTTCCTACCAGAAATTTATGAGGATATTTATGCATATTATTTACATAATTAGATTAATCCATTTCCACACATCTTGATCTAAAGATTGATAATCAGGTTGACCTTGATCAATTTATAAAATATATAAATATGAGGGCCTAAACCACCATTTTTAATCTTCATTTGTGTAAATTTATTATGCAAAATTCTCTCCACAAGCCATTTGTGAGTGTAGTTTATTATGCCTAATTTAAAATACGATAGCTTTAAGATAGGAATATCATTGATATTCATATCATGATCCTAGATTATTTGGTGTTCTTGAGATGATGGAGGAGCTTTCCCTTGGCTTGTTGAAGAAGACTTGAGTACCAAATGAAGGGGATAAACATGTTTTGAGTGCATTTAGATGGTGGGATGATTTTGGGAATTTATTGTATGTGTTACTTCCTTTATTTTAACCTAATCTTAATTTTAAGACCTGATTGAATAGGTTGTCTTAGATTTTTAGTTCTTTATGCACTTTTATTGAGTTATCATGACTAACTCTTGATCTAACAATCATTGTAATCCAATACTAAAACTAGTACATAGTCAAGAATGTGTGTCAGATCTTATATTTATCACAAAATTTATTCATTATTTTGTTCTTAAAAAAAGGTCCATTATCTATAATGATGGTCTCTAGGAGATTTAAGAGGGAGATAATGTTGGTCATGATAAAATCACATATATCTTCTCGCTTTGTGGATTGTAATGGAATGGCTTCAACCTATTTTGTAAAGTATTTTGTAGCTATGATAATGAATTTATGACCTCTTACTAATTTTTATATTTATCTTATCTATTAGATCAAAGAATTATAGAATGAACGATCATGGGGATACTATGGGTTGTAAAATTATATGAAGGGAAATACTATAGGTTTCTATGGTGTTGACATTTTTCACATAACTTGGCATATTATTGAAATTTTTATTCCATGGTTGGCCAATAGTAACCTTGTATAGCTAATTTGTGTATAATTAATTTACCATTGAAATGGCCACCACATTCTCTATCATGCACCTACCTTTGGTCAACCTAGCCTCCTTGGTTGTCAGACATCAGATTAAGTGTCCCTCAAAAGATCTTTTTAAAAATTATCCACCAATAATGACATATAGATGGATTTTTTTTTATAGTTTGTGCTTATCATTCCTTGAGAAAGTGTCTAGTGTAATAGATCTGTGTATAAAATTGTATATATTTCAAAATCATTCATACATTGTTGTACTTTGTGTGGTAACTAAAATTGTGAGAGATATGATGTTGTTATGGGACACTGATGGAGATTGTAATAATTTAATAGTGAAGATAGCCTAGTATTCATCTGTGTCAATGGGGATAAATGATGAAAAGCTGACCATTGCATTGGTAGGATGATTGTCTTTATAGGGAATTTTTTCAATAGATATTTTTTCAAACTGAGATTATAAACATTAAACCATATTCTTTTAGTTAATGAAGCATTCTTATTTATTTTGATAGATGTCTATAACCTAATTTAAAATTAATTATGTATCCTCATAAATGTTAATAGATTTAATTTGGAGAGCATAAGTTATTTGAAGGATTAAGATAAGGACTTCATATTCTATCATGTTGTTTATACATGAAAAATTTAGTTGGTAAGAGGAAATGTGTTACCAAGCAAGTCGATGAAAACAATTATTTCCATGATAGTAAATAGACATTGAAAACTATCGAAGAATATTTTCCATGTGTTTGTAGTGGTATTATATGTTGTGAATTCATAATGAAAATCATCCTTGATAGGATTTTCATCTAATAATGGGGATGCTACCAATTGATCTGTAATTATCTAGCCCTTTATTAATTTTTGTGACATAATCTTGAGGTTAAATTATGAGTTACATGACCTATTTTCAAATATAATTTGAGATATGTGGTTTTGACATAATAAACTTTAAAATATCTGATTTTATAATAAATTATATTTCATTATTAATCATATAGTGCTATAGATTTTAACTAGCGAATACAAGTTCCAAATAGTTTTTTCCTACAATTGGATAACTTAGTTTTTAGTCAACAAGTGTACAAATGATGTAGTAAATGGATTGCTCTTTATGTTGATCATCCTATTGTGATTAGAGTGTACTAAGTGCATAATCTATTGTTGTGAGTAAAATAAAAGTGGAATTTTAGGTATTGGGGGTACCAATACAGATGGGTTCAACAAGTAATGTTTGAGTGCACCAAAAATTTCTTGACATGTAAGATGCCATTCAATTTTTTTATCTTTTTAAAGAAATATCATGAATGACTATGTCTTATCTTCTAGTTGTGCAACAAAGTGGTGTACTATCTAAATCTTACCAAGTAGGGTGTGAAGTTGATTTAAATTGGTAGGAGGAGGTATTTCCATTATAGTTTTAACTTTCTTTAGGTCAACATTGATACCACACTTAGATATTATGAATCCCAAGAGTTTACCATATGAAACCCCAAAGACCCATTTCTCTGGATTTAATCATATATTATATTTTCTCAATCTTTTGAAAATTTATCATAATTTTATTACATGGTGATGTCACTCTTTTGATTTTGTAAGCAAATCATAGACATAATCTTCAACTATCTTATAAATGAGACTAGGAAAGATATGGGTCATTTTTCATTGGTATGTTACTCCTGTAATTTTTAATCCAAAATTCGTAAATATATAGTAGAAAGTACCCCATGGTGTGGTGAAAAAAAAATTCTTGGTTTTTTTACCAAACAAATTTAATTATAACAAAAAAAACCATCCATAAAATTGATCATTTTGTAGCCTATTATGGATGCCATTATCATATCTATGTTGGGTAAAGGAAAATCATCCCTAGGATATGCTTTGGTTAACTATTTAAATTCACAACAACATCAGATTTGGTTATTAGGTTTAATAACTAGGATAATGTTAGTAACCTATTGGGGATGAGCAAGTAGTCAAATAACACCAACATCAAGGAGATGATGGATCTCATCTGTCACTAAAAGAGAAACCTTGGGGTGAAATTATCAAATTTCTTGTTAAACCATATTTATATTAGGATAAAGTGTAATAATTTGTACTAATAATATTGAAGGATCAATTCCAAGCATATTAGAATAGGCCCAAATGAAGACTTTATGGAAGTCTTTTAAAATCTGGTGAAAATTTATGTCTTCTTCTTTATGCAAGGCAAAAGCCAATAATAGGATATGATGATAAGTATCAATGACATAATTAAACTCTACTATCTATTTATTAACATAGATTTATAAATAGTGTATGGTGTTGTAGGGATCGCATCATCTATGTTAGGTGAAATAGGATAAGAATTATCTAAACAATTGCAAAAGTATACCTAGGCATTTGTGGAATAAGGAAACCTTTTCTTATGATATAAGGAAGGGAGATACTCATATGCCCCCAATAATTATAAGAGAGCCTCATCCTTATCAAATTCATCAAAAGTAGGTAAATATGGAGAAGTTATATCATTAATAAGATTGGGGTAAATAACTGATAGTGTAGAAACATGATTTACTATATTGTCCACCAATGGAATAGGTGGAAAAAACATTATATGCTGAGAATCATGGTGAGAGGACTTATATTTATATGTGATATCTTTATATCCAATTCAATATCTACCTTATTGATCATATGCCTCAATACAATTAAGGATTCCTTTCTCATGTTTTTTGAGGACCTCTCCTATGTAACCCATTTGTATAAAAATATCTCAATATAAAGGGAGAAGTGAATCTATTATCATGTGTTCTATAGGATCTAAGAGAGTCATATGTGAAAATTGAATATTATACTAGAGAGGTGTTTTATTAAAATCCATGTGAGAAATAAAATTGTGTGAAGGCTCTATATGCTAATAATATTTGAATGGTTCTTAATCCATAGGGCATGTGTACATATGACCTTTGTAGTTGAAATTTAAACATGAATGTAAAGTGGATGGAACTATTTTTATATAATTAATCTAAAGTCTTCCAAGAAATTTATTATAATTAAGATCATTAGGCATAACCTAACATGTCTTAGGTAGTATTCTCAGTCCCAATGTAAGGTTTAGTGTGATTTGACCCAAAAAATTGCATAGAATATTATCAAACCCTCAAATATTTTTATTAGAAGGATCCAAATCCTTAATGCATATTAAGAATCCAAATAAAATAGATATTAAAAATGCTCAACCCTAATCCATTATCAACTAAAACATGTTTAACACCCACCTCATTAGCTCATAATGCAACATAGAGAGGCATGTGTATATTTATGGTGTGCTGAGGTGGGAGATCTTTTTTGAATTAAATATACTCTTAAGTCCATTTCATAGTATTAATTATATAATAAACATAATCTATATCTACTATGTGAGGCACCTTAGTATCATAGAGTGTTGCATAAAAATGTCTTTGTATGCTTTAGAATGTTGTAGGAGATCAAAAATGGAAACTATGGATAAATAAATAGTGTTTTGGTAGATGAAACTATAGCCATGGGTGTTTCTAATCTTCCAAGCTTCAATACCACATTTAGACATCATAACATGCACTGGAGGATATACTACAATCATAGATCTACTAGTAGATGTGAGATAGTAGATAAATTTATGGGGTCAAGAGGTAGGAGGAATAAGCAAGACCACCAATGTTAGCTTATGTCTAGTAGTGATAATTAAACAATCAAAGTGAACCAAAGAGTAGAAATAATCTATGGGAGACTTGCTAATTTTAGGAAATTTATTTGGGATCTAATGTAATATATCCTCTATGTGTTTATATATTTGATTCTTAATTGAACACAACATAAGATAAAAATAATATGTGAAATAAATAATGAAATATGACATAAAATTCAATTGCTATAAAGCATAATGTATAAATGTGTTTATGTCCTTTTTGAGTTAGTTCTAAATTAAGAGAAATAATAATGTAAATGAAAATATTTGACATTGCATCAAAAAGTGCTAAACTTATTCTGTAATTATTATCATGATTATAAAAAATAAAAATTAGAAGAAATATGGGTATATAGTCTAAATATGGGTCCTATAAAGTTGGAAATATAAAACCATGAAGTTAGTCTAGGGTTAGGGTTTATGTAATTCTATAATTAAGTTAGGTTCACCAAATGGTTTAACTTTTTTAAGATAATAAAATTTAAGCCGTAGGTTGTTAAGGGGTATGAGTATAATAAATTAGGGTATAAATATGCAATAAATATAGCCACTAATTTTTAATATAATAAACCTAGTATGACATTTCTAAATAAATCATAAATAATGTAAACAAGTATTTAGGTGGAAATTGATTGAGACGGGAGATCTTGATTCTATAAATGAGGGTAAGAGATGATATGAGTGTCATGGATAGGATTCAAATATCAAAACCATTTTTAGATAGTAGTGCCCTACTTAGATGTTAGAATCACTAACATTAGTGTCTTTATTTTGGCATTATTGTCCTTTGTGTAGGACTATTCCAAGGTTTTGAGTGCACCTGTGTCTAAGTTTTTGAATCCTGTTGTTATGTGCATGAGTTTTGATTATATGTAGGTGACCTATTTTGATTGTTTTTTTATCAAAAACCTAAACCCCTATATTTATAGGGCATCTAGTTAGAAAAAGTAGCAAAGTGCGTTGTTAGTGGGGTAGGTTGTACATCCTCAACACCCTACTATGATGAGAGTTGCCTACATACTAATATTCCAACGAGGGATCAAGACTAACATATTTCTCCCTATATAATTTTTGGTGAAAATTCAAGTGAAGATATTATTAATGTCAACTTAAATGATTTGAGTGTGCTTGGGACTAGAAATATGAGTAGTTTGAGCTTATGAATGATGTAGATGGTTGTATGTAGAAGTAGGGTAGAATATGGATTGATAATATTTATTTTACACAACCTATTCTGAGTTTGTTTATGTAATTTACATATTATTTACATCTCATGGATAAAGGGGTTAAAATTCATGTATATATATTATTCTAGTGATTGTGTAGTTATTAAAAAGGTCTAGGCTGATCCTAAGTTTTCTATTTATTTTAAAAGATAAGTGTTGGTAATAAAAGGAGGGAAAAAGATAGTAACACGTAAATTAGTATAATAACACTAATGGTGTTATTATCTCAATTATGGTGCCAGTTTATAGGTTGTATAACCTGAGGCATTAGGGGCCAAGATGCTAAAGTGAAGGTTTGTGATTGTTTTAAGAATGTTTAGGGACACATGTGGCCCACACGATGGTTTGATAAGTATATAAATAATACCTTAGATATGTTTAGGACTAATATAGGGATGGGTAATCTCAATTAGTATTATTAGCACACAAGAATCATTTTTAGATGATTATAGATTAATATTGATATATCATTCAAATGAAAATGCACGAAGGAAGGATAGTTGCATCAATACATATGTGTATACCTAAATATTTATCTCTTTCAATTTAAAATTATATAAAATTATTTAGAATTATTATATAGTGTAACATGATATTTTTTGTATGTTAGTCACTAGTAAAACACCCAAGTTTAACTCAAACAAAGATAAGGATTGTTATACACACCCATGTACACATTATTTTTCCTTTAAACTAGAAATTTCATTAATAGATTAAATGGGGGGGGGGGGGAGAGAATAGGTACTAATTATTAATTGTATATAACATTATAATTTTACACTTAAAAAATACATATCATGGATGTACCTTTAACTTCTAGACCTTTTCTACTACCAAACGACTTGTATGCACTATCTCTCTGTGTCTAATTACTTATCTCTTAGTTAAACCAATATTATTATAATGGTTCAAAACTTCCATATTTCTTATAATGTTGAAATCATCTTTATATTCCATCTATATAATTTATATACCTACACCTATATTTAACTACCCAAACACTTGCTTCCCTGTCAAACATTTGCGTCGACACAAGTTTCCTACCTTAACACAAATGTTTAGTTACATAAATTTATCTAACTTGAAAATGAAACATACTAATATAGTTTGACTAGGAGATTTAATAAAATATATTCTCCAAGGTGATTGGTAGAAATATAATATCAACCCTCATTCATTCCTCACTTATAAACTTTTTACTTGCTTAAAAGGAAACTTACTAAAAACATTATATCAAGCACTCAAGTGAGAAAAGATTAAATATTTTATCTTATTTTGATATCAGTAATAGGGGAAAAAATGTAATAATTTGAATTAATGAAGGAGTTTAAAAAGAGATAAAATTTTCATGATATAAGCTAGGTCACTATTGTACTTACTTATAACACATTGCATGATTCACACACAAGCCAACATGTAAGGGATAACTAAATATGTTTTAGGTCTTCTTTAGAGTATTGTCTATGTAGGTAGTATTCATTAAGAAAGGGATATTTAGGGTATCTTGAAATTGTGTTTGCATTAAACCATTTTTACCACAACCAATATGAAGATAAAGAATAAGGGTTTTGTTATTTGACAACAAATGATAGTCTATGATCTAGATTTGAATTGACTAAAGCTAAGGTGAAATAGAACATAGAAGCATCTAGTTCATCACATCTAATTTTAGTATGTATTTTATACTAGAAAATTTTCTCCACGTCAGATAGTGGCATTGAGATAACCATCCCAAGTTGATGCAAGTGTTTGAGGGTAAAGATGCCATATTTCTAGAATTAGATGATTGTTATAGAATATAAATCTACATGATTTTATAATTATTTTAGATCCATATCTATATTAGCATCAAAACCAACTAAATATTTAATTTTTATTTTTATTTTACCTAGAAAAAAGTATATTATTGTGTCTCACTAGGCAGCCTGAAAAAATTCAAAAAATAAATCCTAGAAAATTGTTAGCGATTTTTAAAAATATTCAAAAAATGTATATGCACTACATATTTGTATATATAATCTAAAAAAAATTGTTTTTATTAACATGAATGACCCAAACTAAAAATATATTTTGAAGATAATTTGGAAGTGTATGTGGCCTCATTATGAAAAAAAGTGAGACACTAATCTAGCATAATTATAATTTCCATATTAAACATTTCAATATAAAATAATTCAGTATATGTTCTATATGATTTTCACAAACAATTGGCTTACTATTGATATAGTCTACCATCTTTGTGCCCTCTTTCATGTCTTCCCCCTTTTAGCCATGGATTATCCTAATATAGATTTTAGGTTTAAATAGTTGCTTATGCTTATTTTATTTTTCACTTCCTTGAGTGTATTACATTTTTTGCTATTGTCTTTCTTGTGTAATATTTGAATATGTTTCTTGCTTATTCACCCTTATGTCATTGTATGTTGACTGGAAATTTGAATATTTCATTTTATTAGGATTTTACATTTACATAAGTAATTCATTTTGATTGTGAAAATTTTAAACATGCCCCTTGTATGAGGTCTTGTTGGACCATTCTTTTCTATTACATTGAGTGATCTTATGTGTTTGATTGATTATTTATTGATCTTTTAATATTACTCTATATACATTACCATGATATATATCATGCATATTAGGAATTGATGTGATCATATATTGTGAGCCTAATTTTTATATCTAATTCGATATATTATCCCTATATTCTACATGATTCATACATAGATTATAGAATTGCCTTATCCTTTTAAGGTAAAGTATCTACAAGTTTCTATCTCCCTCACCTTAAAATGAGGGAATATTAGTGAGGAAAAGTCATATAATCATGAAATCCAATTTTTTTTATAGTATCTCAAAATTTTAATGGGGGCATGCCATAATAATATGACCTCCATATATGCACAATTTCCACTTTATTTTCATGATTCAGATATATATTTGGGTCAAAATAATTATATTGCACTAATTTTGCATATATTTCAAATAATTTTTTTCATATTTATGATACATAAATTCAAATTATATATATTATAGGTTCATATGCCATGATTTAAAAAAAAAATTGGAAAAAATACTAATTATAATACTCACTAAGATGAAACAATTACACTACAAGGTATTGTTATCAAGAAATTTTTGCTGTAGTAGTGGGTTCATTTTATAGGTTGAAGAGGTTAAATAATTCAAAATTATAATATTTATAGATTTTAGTGCCTAAATCATCCAATATCACCATATTTATAGGATGAAGTGATTAAATCACTCACCTTAACCAAATTATATATATATATATATATATATATATATATATATATATAATTTGGTTAAGGTGAGTGATTTAATCACCATATATATATATATATATATATAATTTGGTTAAGGTGAGTGATTTAATCACTTCATCCTATAAATATGGTGATAATACACACACACACACACACACACACACACACACACTTGATTTATGCAATTGAGACCTAATGATCTTAATGTCCAAGTCACAGCTAATTATTACACTAAATTTTGGGATAATTCCTTCCAATATCCCTCTTTAGATCTTGAAGGCTATGTTTTGAACCTTCTCTAGACCCAATGCTTCATAAGGAATCACATTTACCATGTCAAACCATCAAGAGGCAACATAGTTGCATTGACACACCAATGTACTCCTTCCTCTCTCTATTTATATTCAAGCATTTAAATTACCTAAAATTTTAATTATATGCATATATTTATACTATGTTATGATCTCGATTACATATTACACACTAGCAAAGCAGTCAAATTTATCTCAATAAAATAAAAGTTGTGTTATAATATACACATTTCTTTCCTTTAACTTAGAATTTTCATCCTTATGCATTACTATATTTGAGAGAAAGATATATCTACTAAAACTAAATATTTATATCATCTCAGTCTTGTACATTTGATAAATATAAATTAGGATTTTACCCTTAAATTCTAGACCTCCCCACTACTAAAAGGCTTGCATGTATCATCTCATTGTTCCTAAGTACTTATCTCTTAGAACGAACCATGTCATTATGATGAAATAGATATTGTATATTACATAAAAATAGTAAAACCTAATAAATATTATTAATTATCAATTTTGAGGGACCATTGTAGATAATCTCAACTTATGCCCCCCAAATTATATTAGAGATAATGTTATAAAAATAATAATTTTCATATATTCCAAATAAATTAGACTAGTTTTATGGTAATAATTTGGACCTATCAGCTATATATTTCCCTCCCAAGAATTTAGAATTAGAAAATATTTAATAATTTAGATGTTTTTCTAATACTTTTGTTTGGAGTTGGACTCTTAATAAGTCCAAATTATTTGAAATTTCTCATTTTATATCCACACCTATTTTCTATCTATCTAGATAATAACAATTATAAAGGGACACTACATATGATAGTATTGTCTAGATCCCTATCAGTGTCCATTAGCTAAAATTCATCCAAATTAAAAAATGATCAAAATTCATGGGTTGGCATATTTATCTTATTAACCCCTATGGTGAGGTTTTTCAAAAGTTGTGCCATAAATAAAAATCTAAACCTTTTCATTCCTAATCTATAAAATACCAAGAAAACACCTTAAAAACCTAAATCAATTGGATATACAAGCACTTTACTCAACACTATTATCCCTTATTTTCATGTGAAGCATGGGAGTACTGATGTCACAACTCTAAAGCATTAAAAGATCATCTCATGAGTAATATATGTCAAATCACAATCTAGATCATTGCATGCATATTCATACCATATATTTCACCCTTGTGAATACACTTTCCCACACATAGGTGATAATTACATATGTTTGAGGCCCTATTGGGAGTATTTTATATGTAGGCAACTCCCATTGATAAAGGTATCTTTGGCCTAACTTGACACCATGAGCCCACTAACCTTTTTTTAAGTAAACTCATTCTAAGGGTGAATAGATTTGGATTTAGAAATAAATGAAGAATGATATATTTTACCTTAGATCTAAATACATCAAAAATAGGTAACAAAAAAACCCATGACAATGAATTTTTCTACATGCATAGACAATAATTATTTTTTACTAGACACCAGTGTCATAGTAAGACACTAGCATCGATAGTAGTGTCCATATTTTATAGTAAAGTATACTACCATAGAAGTATATTTTATAATATTTAATCATTGGTCTAGAATATCACTCTTATTTATTTACACCTATTTATAGTCTTGATCTTCCTACAAACACTAAATCAACTAAGTACAATTATTTCTCATTTAATGAAATATATTTCAATAATTATATTTTACTATTTTTAGAAATCTTAATTATATAAATTCATAATAATTTTTACCTTATTTTTTTTTATAAATTGGAAAATAAGATCCAATGCTTCATAAGGAAGTATATTTACCAAGTTAAACCATCAAGAAGTAACATAGCTACATTGAAACATAGGTGTACTTCTTCCCTGTTATATTTATTTTAAAGTTATTTAATTATTTAAAATTTTAGATTATATGCATATATTTAGACTATAACATGATCTTGATTACAAGTTACACACCAACAAAGCACTCAAAGAGGGCTCAAGAAAAGAAAAGTTATGTTATAATGTACACATTTCTTTCTTTTAACCTAGCAATTTCATCCTTATGCATTACTCTATTGAGGGGATGATGTAGATACTAAAATTAAATATTTATATCATCTTAGTCTTATACATTTGATAAATAACAATCAAGGATTTACCCTTCAATTATATATCTCTAT